>VXAY01004345.1:184938-209094 GCA_013399855.1 Oxyruncus cristatus
GATGGGATGGGATGGGATGGGATGGGATGGGATGGGATGGGATGGGATGGGATGGGATGGGATGGGCCGGCCCGCAGCTCCCCCGGAGCTCCCGCAGCTCCCTCCCGCTCCCCCCGGAGCTCTCTGCCTCTCCCCCCGGAGCTCCCGGAGCTCCCTCCCGCTCCCCTGGCTCTCCCGGCCAACCCCGGGGCTCCGATCCGGACGAGCCTCATCCGTAGCCTGGGGTGCTTTTTCCATAAAGGGCACGTCCCCTGCCCTGGGTGACTTCTGATCAGCAACAGCCCATTAATACAGGCGTCAGACCCCCTATTTACTGCCCGAAGGATTCAGAAATTACATTATGTTGAGACAAATTACAGATTCAATTATGTTGGAGAAGACCTCTGGGATCATCGAGCCCAACCTGTGACCGAACACTACCGCGTCATCCAGAGCGTGGCTCTCAGTGCCATGTTCTGTCTGTCCTTAAGCACCTCCTGTGACTCCACAACCTCCCTGGGCAGCCCATTCCAACTGCATCATTATGGAGCTGCCTGCAGCCCCCGAGGCTCAACCACACAAGGGAACCAGCCCGGGGTTCTTCAGTAGAGCCTTGGTTTGGGTCAGTCCCATGGAGGAGACAAGAGTCTTCCTGGACTGCTCTGCTCACCAAAGCAAGGCAGCTTGCTGTAAGTCCAGGTTAAATGGTCCCTCGTTCCAGTCTGTGTTACCTTCCCACACCTGCCAGCGTCCCTTCAGCAGCATCAGCTGTGGCTGTGAAGAGCTTTTGCTGACCATGACACTATTTTCTGAGGGAACATGTCCTAGGTGTCTGACAAATAATAAAATTCATAAATAATATTCTGATCTTAAGCCCCAAGCCCCAGCTCAGTACCCAGGGGCACTGGCAGGAAGTTCACATGCCTATACAGAGCTCAGTTCAAAAGCTGTGGGGCATCACTGCAGAATTTGGCCTTGTTCTCCCAAAGGCTACTTCACATTTCTGACTGGCTTTTTGTGGCTGATATTTTCTCCACCTCTAATTGATTTAAAAAAAAAAAAAAGTGTACTTTTTACAGCATTTTTTGAGCAGTTCTATTTAAAAAGATCTTTCATTCCTTGTTGGAATCACACAGCTGTGAAAATTATCAAAGGTGGAAAATGAATGACAGAAGAGGAGTTAAACCACAAATCATCCTTGAGAATGGCTAGGGGCAGCTTCCAAGGATTCACAGGGTCAGGACTGAACCACCTGAAAGCCAGAAAAACTCCACTACCACATCATACTCTCTCTGTGTGGAAGAACTTGTGGAAGAGTTGGTTTTTAGGTTTTATTTTCATCCTTTATCCATGCTAAATACATTTTAAATTACTTCTTTAACCTTCTTGGCACCAAGCATGTATGTTGGGAGACTTGCTCTGCAATCACAACCCACACAGAAAGCAGGTGAAACAACATCAGTGCACGTTTTTATTACCATGAGCACAGAAGTTAATGAGTGACAATTATACAGCTCCATACAGGCGTGAGCAGACCCAGTGAGCCAGCGGAGGATCGAAGGTTGCACACAGGGACCCACTAAAGGTGACAGAGGTGACAGAGGAGGCAGTGCAATGGCCCCTGTGGTCAGGGAGTGATCCAGCTGGGGCTTCCCTCATTTCCACTGCACTTCAGACACCATAAGGCCTCACAACAGCACTTCTCAGAAAGACATTCTGCTCTTGCCAAAGGTTGTTAAATCTGCTGCTAGAAATACTAAAATGTGACACTAGCTCGAGAGCAGTGCAAGTAAGAAAAATGAGACTGATTAAAACAAGGTATTTTAAAAACCACAACCCCCTTTCTTATTTAAAAAAGGAAAAAACAGGTTTTAAGATACTGCAATGTTCAAGAGTACAAAAATATTTACCTTTTAGAAATACCCAAGCCTACAATCTCATAAAATAAGTCTCAACTTAATATAAAAATCTTCATAAAAATATGGCCACCTATATTTAACCCCTCAAACCTGTTCTGTGCTGATATATAAGGGCTTTCTTGAAAAATTTAGGTACTAAACAACTATTCTATAGATTGATTCTGCAATAAGTAGAAACAAGATTAAATACTGCTGTTATTAGAGAAATTACAGCTTGAGAAGAGATGAGAACATCTGGGGTCACAGGACACCAGTTACCTCATGCCATGTTACATTTATGGCAAAAGCATAACTGCAGCAAATTATTAGAAAATTGTATTTCCACTCCCCAAAGCAGCTTAAATTAATTGCACAAGTTCCTTGCATTTAAATGTTATAAAGCTTTATATCTGTACTTGAACTTCAGGGAGAGCCTCATTCCTGTGCCAAGTGCCAGCACGAGACAACTTGCCCTGAACTCTCAAGTTAGAGATGAGACACTGTGCTTTTGTTGGCCCTTACAGGAGGTGACTTAGGGCTAATTGTTATTTATAGAGGATAAAAATCAGTCTACCAGGGGTCTGATAGACTTTATGTGTCCAAGAAGTGCATGCACAGCCAATATATACAAAAATAAAAGGTATAACACTTTTTCCAAACAATGTAGTGTTTATAAAACAGTAGTAGCACAACTTGAAACTCCACATTTGTCATCATCCAATCTACCTATGCTAAACTTAAAAAAAAAAAAAGCATACATCATCTGTAAGTTTTGAAAAACAAAACACTGCTGCTTAGTTTTGTTTTGAAAAAAAATGTGGTCCCAAATTAGTCCTTTTGCATTCTTAATCGCTGCAGGTAAACATCTCCAGTACAGATTTTTGAAAGCAAAGCCCCTTTAAATTTGTGAATGGTACAAGGGCTTTGCAGAGGCTTTTGAAACTGCAGTGAGCTTTCTCTGAAGGTGCAGAACAAAGTGGTGTATATTCAAAGGAGAAATTAAATACCTTGCGAAATATAAAACCAATACCCCAAAAGATCTAAAAAACTGCTTATGCCCAGATACCATGAAAAAACCTAAAAGCTAAAACTTCATGGCACATATGGACAGGATCACTGACTTGCTAAAGCTTATGTTTCTGTTGAAAGCGGGCATGGCCCATCAGAAAGTCAGCAAACTATAGTCCTTACTCAGTGCTTGAGATTTCCCCCCCTCCCCAACGACACTGAACATTCACAAAGCCCAAGGTGGGCTCGGGCTTTATGAAAAAGCATCAGCTTTTACAGGAACAAGTGGATCCCAGATCCTGGGAAAAGCAAGAGACATGGAAAGCTCCTCTGATGTTCTGTTTAAACCCATGTCCTTACAGCAAAGTCTGTGTCTGCTCTGCTACAACTAAACTCTGACCCCACTCAGTCTACGGGCTTTGATCACAGATTTCAAAGGAGGCCAGGATCTTTCCTTCAGGTTTTGAAAGACAGGTACCCAGCTCCCCTTCTTCCAGTCAACACACACAGTGAGAAGAACCACCAGCATTACATCTGCTACATATTTTTTGTCCTTTAAGCAGCTTTCATCAAGTACCTGACTTACTGGAGTCACTGCTGTATTATTCCTAAGGCTCACTTCTGGCTTACTTCTCAACTTCTGTTTAGCACAGCAGGCCCCCATTTCTCAACAGGGACTGTATCTGCTGACAAACCCCAGGAATCAGGACACTGAATTACAGATGAAGAGTCCTACAGGAGTAGACAGCAGCTGGTCAGTAAACTATGTAATCGGGGGACAGTGGCACAGGGGATAACAACTACGGTGCAATAGCATTGACTGTTGGGTTTTGTTCATTTTCCTCTGGCAGAAAAATGCATTTTGAGATGATCCTGTTCTTCTTTCAGCCCCTCTGACAGCTTGCATCGTTCTTCACAAGGGTGTTACGAGGATTTTAGGACTCTCCTTGGAACTCCTAATGCCAGTGGTTTGTTGCCCATTTCTGAAACTGAAAGCAAGTAGAAGACTGAGAACTAGAGAACATTTTCCAGGGTGTCAGCCACCTCCCTCTCCCAGCGAGCACCGCTGGAATAACCCCGTTACACTGCTGACCCGACCCTACAGACAACGCAGTGCCCTGTACAGTGTGCCTTGCTGGGTGGCAGCAGCAGTGCAGCAAACAATGCTTGGAATGTGAATGCATTCAGTGACTGGAATTCAGTTACTTCAGCCTGTTGCTGCAAGAAGCCTGTGAGGGGAATTTGCTTTGACTCCAGGATTTCTAGCTACAGCTCCTCAGCTGCACCACCGAAAAGCCACAGGTCAGACCTGTAAGAAGTCCCTAACTGTGATAAGAAAAAGGAACCTGGCTAGGGAATTTTTCTTATTCTGGAAACATGACAGCTCCTTATACTGACCAGGAACTAGATACAGGGATTCCCAGCTTTTTCAAGCCATTACTGCTTATAAGGGCAAATTCTGTTCCAGTACCAGCTCTCTCTAAGCTGGGTGGTGGCTATTTGGTTAATCCAGTTTCCTTCTGCTTCTCCCAAGAATCTTTTTCACACTAATGTAATGGATCTGCACAGATTTCAGTGGAAATGTTTGCTTAGGGGACCCTAAATAGCCATGGTGGTGGATCAAGAGAACTGTTGTTGCTTACAGCTAAACCATATAAACCAGAGGAAAAGCTGTCCTGGCCTGTCTCTGGCTGCCCAGAAAGAGGTAGAATGTTGAAATTCTGTGTTTAAGTTGGAGTACTACATAATGAGCTGTAAGAATGAAGTGTTTCATAATGTATATAATCCTAGTAAATGGGAAGTTTAAATGAAGAGTTAAAGAGAGTGAATGACAAAAAAGGATGGAAAGTGTTGGGAGATGTGAAGCAACAGCCTCAAGGTGCTGTGCAGGTCAGCTCTCAGGTTCAGACATTTGGAGAAATTGCATGATGTCACTGTTGAATTACCAACCCAAAAGAAAATAATCTAAGGGGCACTTTGAAAGCTTTGATGTTTTGCAGTGGAACTGAAGAAACATGTTTACTGATTGGGAAAAGGGACTGTGTAGGAGCAGGCTGTGAACTCTTGTGAAGCACAGGATGGATGGAAGCTGCCTTACCACTTCACCTTCAGCATCTGCTCAAAGCTCTCGGGCAGGGGGTTGCCGTAGCTCTCCGGGAGAAACAGGGTGAGGATCCCGATCAACACAGTCAGGCTTCCCATCAGGATATAGGGTAGGAATCTGTCATAGGCACCTGGCAGAACAGGGGACATGCCAACAGTACTGAATGTCCACAACTGACAAACCCACCTGGAAACTTCATATTTCAGACATTGCTGTAATGCAGAATTCATTTGGACTAATTAGCTGAAAGCTTCATAAATATCAAAGGTGAATCCAAAACCGAGTTACTTCTGTTACCTGCTAGCAAACAAAGGGATTTTCCAATTTTAAAAATATTAAAGCTTCAACGTGTGCTCTTGGATGGCAACACCTGCCACCAGTTTCATGCCAACCCCCATGTTTGGGTAGTGGCTAATAGTTTGGGGGTTTGGGGATTTTTTACATTTTCAGCTGGGCTAGCCAACATCTTTGTAAGGCAACAGCTCTGCTGGGATCACTGCTGGAGTCTTCAGCACTACACTCTCATCAGGAACCAAATCCTCTGTTAAATAATTCACTATGAGGGAATAAAATTGCTCATAAGCAACCAAGCAACTCATCAGCTGCCTGGGATTGTGTATCCTGCTGGGCTGGTATAAAAGAAGGGAAGAGACTAATGCAGCTGAACAGACCAGCTACAGACTAACAAGTCATTAACAGGGGAATCCTTCAATGTCTTCCTTCCTGCAAAGGCAGACAGCATCAGGCTTCCTGAGACACACACAGGGCTCTGACCTTGGTCTACTCAGAATACTATTTTGGACTCGAAGGCAGCAGCCCCTGCCAGCAGCCTGAGGCTGGCGCAGGAGTGTTTGGGCAGGATGCAAGATCCTCAAGTCACAGCAGCACAGCAATAGAAAGGTCTTTCAGGAAAGGGATTACCAAGGAGTTAAAGTATTTAAGATATAGAAAATACCAAACTGGACTTGACAGCTTTATTTTATAGTTGGAATAGAGCAATGTGCTTTATAATGTATGGAATAAACTAGGATTAAAGTGAGGACCCCTGGGTATGTCACACAGAGCCAAAGTTTGTGATTTGATCTCCTCTGTGTTCATGAGCTGGATGAAATACAAGGTCCTAATTTAGCTGTAGCAAATAGCAGCAGCTGACAAATTTCTCCTAAAATCTCTTAGAGTTTAGGATGACTTAGGATGATTTTGAGGACTTCAGCGAGCACAGATTCTGAGAATGTTCGGATTCCCACCTCCTCCTGACATACCCATCTCAGGATGTGCACAAGGTACCATGCAACGGATTTCCTACTGCTGGATTTCCTTGCTTGCAAGATCACTTCTTGTCACATTCTCCTGGGGAACTAACTGGCACCCCAAGATGTGATTATCATCCCAGCCACTCCATTTGCATGGTTTACAAACACTGTCATTGTCCTGGACCAGCCTGGGCCCACTTAAGTGATATGTGAGTGGCCCTGAAAGAAAGAAGTGCCTCATCCTTCTGTGAAGCCCAAGCAGCTCCACTTCATTTCTGCCGTGTATGGCAGTGAATTCAGGCCCAAGGTGAGAGAAGGGACTCAAAAGACAACACGTGAAAGGACGTAAAGCTGAGCCTGCACTGCAGAAGCTCAGATGGCTTCTCTGGGCAGCTGCGTGGCACAAGGCAAGAAAGGCAGGATCTCTCACCCAGGTAAACAAAGTAAGGAGCAATGATGCTGCCCAGCCTGGACGCCGTGGACGTGGCTCCCACTGCCATGTTCCGCACCAGTGTCGGGTACAGCTCCACGTTGTAGACATAGAGCATGGAAAATGCAGCTGTGATGCCAAACTTCCCAAGCATCACCAGACCAACAGAGAGGACATTGAGATCTGGAGGAGCAAAAATAAAGTCAAGGTCAATAAATAACACCCTGCGCTTATTACTTGTATTTCTTCTACATCCAAAAGATTGTATTGCTGGTCCTTTTCCTAAAGGTTGTGAGTTTGGGATTGTTGGGTTTTTTTGTTTGTTTGTTTGTTTTGTTTTGTTTTTTTTTTAAATTAATCAAAATATTAGACCATCCCTGGATGACTTGGCTCCAAACTTCCCACTGAGCATAATGTAGCCGTTCAGGTTATTTTGTACTTTCCAGATTTTGCTTGTTTCCAAGTAAAACACCATTTTTGAAAAGGAACAAAACTCTGGATTACACAGCAATAAAGCACAAGCTTAAATCCACCCTTTTTTTGCAAAATCCTGTGGAGAGTTACACGCAGTGAAATCTGGATGCACAACCAGGTTCTTTTAGTCTGGATGCACAACCAACCACAGTAACCCACTGCACAAACCCCAGTATGCTTTGGGCTCTCACTTTAGAAGCTGGTTCCCCTGGACTATATAAAGCTCAGTAACCTGACACAATAAATGAGTGTTGAGGGTGACTCAGCATATGCATATGCAGTAAAAAAAATGAAGGCTGCAAGGGATCAGCATAAACTTGGCCTCAAATTCTTAATTTGATGCCAGTTTCCAGTAGTTTTGCAGAGCTAGTACGTAGTACCATAAACTATTCTGAATATTTTATATACTATAGTCACGTGTTGAATTTTGTACCTGCAGGAACCAGCTGAATGAAGAGGACAACACCTCCCCCTAAAAAAAGGATGCCAGATAAGGAGTAGCGGCGCGGGAAGGAGCGGAGGAGGAGCCAGGCGATCACATAAGCTGGGACTTCAATCACAGCTGAGAGGAAACAGTTGAGGTAGGCATCTCCATGCCAGTCTGGAGTGCTGAGGGACAGGCCAAAGTAACCAACTGACGTGAAAAACCTGAGAAAAGCAATAAAACCAAATTATTCCGGAAACAGCAGCCTCTGAACGCCTCCAGTGTTGCCTCAGATGTTGTTACAAATATAGGACGTCACAAAGCATCACCACAGGTATCGTGGCTTAAAAAACATCTCAGTGGCAACCCCAACTTTCTAATTCTGTCATTCCCTTCCAGTGGCCATATCCACAGCAGCTTGAAGAGACCTTGGATTTCTCTGTCCTTCCTGCACACACTACACAAAGTGAAAGGCTTTGTGGAAGTTGTTCACAAAGGCTTTTCATTGCAATGGACTCAACGACACAGTGGAATGACTCTTGCAAGCTTCCCACGCCAACTACATTCCTACTTGTAGCCAACTCCAGTGACAGGATCTCCCCCCCTCAGCAGTTCCATTACAACTTATTTAATCTTCACAAGAGAGCTGGATGTTCAGGTTTCAAATCTCAAAAGTGCCTCACTATGGCATGCCAAGTGTGCTAGCCAGTTCCTTTCTGCTGGGGGAAATATGGACAGAAAAGGGTGCTGGTTTGTCTACAGGGTGTTATTGGGTCCTCATTCCTTGTGGCTGCCCAGGCAGGGACCAGGATCTCACTGAGATGGGCACTGTACAGAAACAGAACAAAAATGCTGGCCATGGGTCTGCTTCCTGTTACGCTACTGAGTTGCTGCCTTTGCTTCAAGAAAAACATTTCTCTTCAAATAGAGATTACAGAGATGGGAGCATCTTAAAAAGAAGAAAAGCAACATAATCTACAATTCACAAGTTGTTACATATAGTTTCTTAACTATTTTACATCTGAGTCGAGGCTACTGTCTCCAGATCCTTGTGTATTAATGCAGTGTGGGCGTGAGGACATTGAGAGGGCCATGTACCAGCCAAGGACCATGTGGAGATGGGCTCCAAGGCTCAGACTTATTATCTAAACCTGTGGCACTTGCCCTCAAATCAGAAACTGTTTTATTGCCTGGGTACTGTAGGAATACACATTTCCTTACCACAAAAGTAATGACATAATAGTAATAGTTGCAATGTTTCGGGTTCGAAATAGGTCCAGAAGGATAGCCTTCTGCTGCTGCTGAGGCTTCGAATCCTGCATCTGAAGGAAAAAGGAAAACAAAACCGAAAAAATTCCCACACACCTAAGAGCAAAACAACCTCTGCTACCCACAATCCGGGCAGTTACGAAGTTACAACTATCAGGGGATAACCAGGCAGCCCAAGGGCCACTTCTGCCCCAGCGCGGGCAGTCCTTAGGTAGAGCTTGTCTCTGCACCCAGCTGCACTCGTGGGAGATTCCACTTCTTTGTTAAAAAAAAAGGTAATGCTGAGACCACTGCACATGCTGACTAATTAGAAAGGAGTATCAGCTGACCAGACAGATGAATTAACGTTTCCTTAGGGATCTCACACTGTACTTCCAGGAGTAACCTCATTCCAGAGGCATTTTTCTGTGCACTGTCCACTCAACTCTCTTCTGTTCAACCTTCACAAATGATGTGAAATAAGTGCAGGAAACCACCCAGTTTTGCTGCCTGCCAGCACCTGACAGGGAGGGCAACAGATGCCAGAGGTTGGTGAGGCGGCCAGGGCACAGCATGGGAGCATCCACCACCTCAGGTCGGAGACGGAGGGTCCTGTTTGAGGCTTGAAGCAGGAATCTTTTGGGAGGCAATTAGGGTGCCCTTCTGCTTGCACGCTTTGACCTTGCCAGGGCAAAGCCAGCACTCGTGTCTGGGCTTCCCCCCAGGCCCAAAGAGCAAAACAGTCTGGCTCTCCTGACAGGGCTACCCAGGAGATTTCCTTTCCTACAAGGAGAGGATGGTTTCTGAGGAATGTCTTCCTAGTAATGTTTGAAAAATACTTCCAACGGAGGACTTAAAGTGCAGACATCATCCTCAGGCTTTTGAGGACACTGTGGCACACAAAATCTCCATGAGGTAAAAGATGCCTGAGCTGCTGCTTGGTCTCAAAAATACCTGGGAGTGATGAAATGCTGCAGCCTGAAAAAGTCCTCTCCAGTTTGAATGAATGAAGATAAAACACACAGTTTGAAACACATCCAAGCACTGGCTGTGAAGAAAGGAAAGGGCTTTTCCGTGGTTTCTGTAGGATGAGCTTCCCATCATTACCATATACTCTTCAATTTACACTAGAACTTACACTTGGAAAAGGGATCTTCAGCAAAATCTGTGACGTTCAGGTGCGGGATCCTGCCCAGGGGAGGAGTCACACAGCGTCTCTGTCCTGCAGACACTGCAGAGGAGCACACGGTGCTTTGCCTTCGGCTCTACCAGGAGAAATGTGGAGGCATAAAACGCAGGTGCCACTATGAGGCAGCAGAGGAAGATCTGACCTACAGGTCATTGTTGACACAAGGCTGAAGAGTCGAGTTGCTGGTTTCTTTGCACAAGAAAAATATCTGTGCCTCTTCAGGAGAAGCTCCAGCGCAGGCAGAGCCACTAGAGGGGGAGATGAGCACACAAACCAACCATCCTGCCAGGGCTCCGCTGCTCCCCAGCTCTCTGGGGTGCCAGGTTGCACCAGGCTTTCTTCTTTTAACCAAAGATAGGAAATACATGAAAAAAAAACAGTTTTGAAGAAGAGCTTGGTGTTCTTCACAGCCTTTGCTACCATCCTGGTTTTCAAGTGCCCTTGTAGCACTCGGGTGCTTTGACTGGTTTGTGCAACCCAAAAGGTCCCTCAGGCTCCATGCAGCCCCAGACACGAGGGTGCTGATTTAGGGTCCCCTGCACAGCCCCCCTGCAAAGGGCTGCTGTTACACTACAAATTGCTACCACCACACCGAGCCAGAAGGGGCACAAACATCTTCCTCGGGTCTTCTCAGTGCCCAAAGGATAAAGCAATCTGGGTCACCCTTGCTTTGAAAACCACAACAAACCACTGCTGAGGAATACCATTTTACTGTAAAAACCAAATAATAAAACCTCCCTTTGGGTTCTCACGTTGATCTCTCTAACCCAGTTCTTACCACACGCCAGAAGTCCCTGCAGCCTCTGAGAGCTGCTGGCACAAACCAATTCCCTGCTGGCATTTCCCAACGAGTCAACTAGCCAAAGGAGAAAAGTGCCAGCGAGGTAAAGTACCAGGGTGTGTGCAACATACCTCTGCAGTGTTGAAAAGCACGGCTGGGGCTGGAATGCCATTTATTTTTGCAGCCTTTCGGATAATAACTTCTGCCTCCTTATATCTTCCCTGGGAGATCAGCCACCGAGGGGACTCCGGAATGACCCTGCAATAAATTTCAGAATAAATGACTCAGCATTTTCACAAAAGTAAAAAGTTACAAGCAACATATTTGTTGTGTCTATGAATTATGCTCTCATCTCACAGATTGCTTGCAGCAGGAGACAGCCAGCACAGAGATATGTGGGCAAGATAATTCAAATATATGGGATGTGGTTATTCTCATGCTAAAGTAGATGCATGCTAAGGCCTTTGTCCTCACTGGTTGTTTTTCAAGGAATAATTGATGTCCACCAGATGTCACCAGATAGACAGCAAGGATGGGGGTAGCTTAGCCAGCATTGAGCAAAAATATTCTCAGGAAACTGCACACAATGTGGAAATGCTTTAAATATGCACAGCGTATATTAAAAGGTTCTGTGTCATAGGAATCTTATATACAAACCTCACCACGTCACCACAGCTCTCAGCAGGCTCTCCCAGGCAGAGAACTGGGGCAGTGTCCCCTTGAAGAGTTGAAGACATTTTCTAATCAATTCCAGGCATGTGTTGAGTGAATTAACACCAAACACAGGACAGAAAATGTCACTTTTCCTTAACTAAATCCTTTGATCTTAACAGGTGCTGCCTTGCTCCCTTTAGCCAACAGCACTTTTTACTCTCCTTGGAAAAAAGCAGGTCAGACACTCCTTTTCTGATGAACCCTAAAGGACTGACCCAAAGACAGGTCAATAATTTCAAACATCAGATGATTTATATCCAATCCTTAATCACGAATGGGACTTTCTGTGAGATGAGCTGCCTCCACTGCTCTTCATTCTGGGCAAGCTGAGGATCTCGAGACTGCAGAGACAATGCTGGGAACCTTCTGGAGAATTTGGAAGGGAAATGAGTAAAAGAGCAACTATGGCACAGAGCAGTGGGATGTGCAAGTCCCATGGCCTGTGGAAGCAGTAGGTCCACATGCCCAAACACCAGCTAATGCCAACCTGCCTTGGCAGAGCTTTGCAGTGCACCTTGATCCCCCTCTCCCCCCACATAAGCCCCCGAAGTTCCATCCATGGAAACTTTTTGCATGCTTTACAATGTACACCCTTAAAAAGCCTGGGAATTCCCACCCTGGACATTTCAAAGCAGGACTCTGAAGCCATGCCTTGGGGACAGACTTCGTGTTCCTCACGGTGCCTGTTCCACAGCAGACACCTGAGAGGCCTCCACCCAAAGCTCCCAAACCAGGGAACAGCTGCCTGGTGTGCAGGGAAGTGCCGCTGTGCTGAAGGAGTTTGAAACATTTCAAGTTAAATAAGCAAACTGACCCTCAGACAGAATCAATCTTTAAAATCTGATGACAGCAGAGGTGGAGCTGGAAACCATTTTAAAGGATTGGTTTGAAGACTAAGGTTAAAAAAAAAAAAAAGGAAGAACCAAAATAACCGACAAACCAAAACCATCAGCAGAGAATTCTGACAAGACCGGGACCTGCAGGAGGTCTCTTGGACTATGGAAGAGTGGCTCTGAATCACTTAAGTGTTATAAAGACATTAATTGCTCACTTATAACTTCTTCAGGAAGAAAGGGGTGCTCTGGATAATACGAAAGAGGGAACTCTTCTTGGTATAAATTATCCTTACTTTAAGTGTGATTTTAGAGTGATACCTTGCCTTTCTTTTCCATTTTCAAATACCTATCTCTTCAGAAACCAGCAGACGACCAAGGCAGGAACAGAACAAGGCTATCTGCCCTTCTCCAATGCCTCTGTCCAGCTGAAAAGAGCAGGGCTTCAAGCACACAGCCAGCACCAGTGACTTACAACTGGTACAAATGACCCAAATAAAACATCCCCCTTCAAAGCAAAGCCTCCTCAGGGCAGATAGAAAAAAAAAAAAATAACTGGCCCCCCCAACACCCTGGTGTTACCCAGCACCCAGCAGGCAGAGCAGGAGGGAGGTGGGGAGCGTGGGCACTCACCACCAGAGCGGGATGCAGAACAGCCCCGGGACAGTGAGCGCCAGCAGCAGCATCCGCCAGTCTCTGATGAAGTAAGCAAACAGTGGCAGCAACATGTAGCCAAATGCAAAAAATATGCAAACTCCTAATGTAGAGAATAGAATACGAACTGATTTGCCAAGAATTTCTGTGCCTGTTTAAAACAAGGGAGGTTATATTAGCATTTTAACTCTTTCTTTTCAAGCATGACTAAATATTTTATTGCAGTTATAAAAAAAAAAAAGAGCTAAACAATCTTAGAAAAGAGCAGCACAGCACGGACCCACCCCATACAGAACAGCTGCTGGGAGTGTTGGGGACCTTCAGATAAAGAAGCTACTTCTGTTTGCTTTGATTAATGCACTGGCAGAGACAGATAAGGACAGGCATGGGGGATGGCCAGCAGACTTCCAGGGGCCTTCGTGACACACTGCCCCAGGACACAGCCTGCTCCCCCTCCCCAGGACACAGCCTGCTCCCCCTCCCCAGGACACAGCCTGCTCCCCCACTTAACCCATGGAGATTTAAGGAATTGTCCACATTCACTGCTGGGCACTCCTGGAGGAGTGGAGGTCCGTGGACAATGGACTGACCACCGGATGGAAGGGTGTGAATTTACAGCGAGGGAAGTGGGAACAAATTTCACATCTATTTCTTGGAACAGAAGGAAGGTTGGAATGTTGGATCAGCACATCACAGGCTGAAGGACACAACAAGGAAGATGCCATCTTCTAGTAATGCTACTCCCCAGTAGCCAGGCAGCAGTCACTGAAATCTCCTACAGCCCCTGCACCACGCAGCAACCTAAGACCTCGTCATAAAAACTGAGGCTGTTCTAAGGCTTCAAAAGCACCTAAATTCTTTGACAATAAAACCCCCTTCTTTTACAATATAACAACCAGCCACTGCTTAGTAAAATCCATGGATGCCCTCAGGTCCACCTCACCTCTCCTTGAGCTCCCAGTCCCAGGTCTACAGAGCTCTCCTTCACATGAGGAGCACTGCAAGGGCTGGAATCCCCCCAGTTTGATCTGGACTCAATTAAAAAGCAAATGACACTGAGCAAACAGGAGGGGCTCAGAAAGTCTGGAGAACGTGCTTTGGTTGTGTATCATGGTAAGAACTCCAATGTTTAATATTGCAGAGAAGATGGAAAAAAAATAGCCAAGACTGAAAAACCCTCCTGACAGCTACATGAATTCTCATTTTAGAAACCTGGGTTAACTGAATAAAGTCACTCTAACAAAACTGAAAATAACAACTTGTTGGGCTAAAACAAGTGTGTGGGGATAAATTATACCATCTCCCTCTATTGACTGCTCTTGTTTAGATGGGCTCTCTTGGCAGAAGTCTGATACTTGAAACATCAGTTTATACCTTTAAACATCACTGTCATTTGTGTCAGTTCAAAGCCAATATGAGATGACATCTGTCAACTCCAATTCCTTATCTCCTGCCTCTCCTCCCTCATCCTGCTGGCCAAGGAATAATAGTTCTAGGACGATACCAACATGCCTTCACAAATCTCCAGAGTTTTTTTAGAGTCCCAGAGCGCAACAGTTCTGAACACAGAAAACTGGGGCCTAAAGGTAAAAGAGAAATTTCACAGGATGTGGTTGAAATTAAAAAAAAAAAAAAAAAATCAAACATTCTCTACAGAATTTCACCAACAGCTCAGGGTGGAACCCCCCCCATGAAGGTGGGAAGCAATAGTGCAAAGGGCAGGACGAGCCTGGGTTGCCAAGGATGCTGGAACAGGGTCTGAGACACACACAGGGAGGCAACACAGGTTTGGATGCTGAAAGCTGGAATGACGAGAGAAACCTGTGCTGAGGTGACCACTTGAAAAAAACCCACTGCACTTGGGGGTGGAGGGTGCCAGGGCTGCAGCACAGCCAGAGCCAGTGGGGCCTTTACAGGTGCTGTGCTGCTCCCCTGTCAGCCCTGACTGCTGTTGGATGGAACATGGGAAGCATCTCCAGCACATCCCATAATCAGGATGGCCTTCCTTAGGGAGTCACTTCTCTTCCTAAGGGCATATTCTCCTATCCAGCACCTCTATCCCATGCAGTTTCCTGGAAGCTCCTGCGTTTGCCTTGCCATGGGCAGAGGTCACAGCTGTGCAGTGTAGGGGGGGAAGGACCATCCCCTGTTAGTGCCCTCCCCCTTACCCATGGCAGGCAGCCGGTGACTCACTTAAATGAGGAAGCGAACGTCTAAATTAGTTGAGATTAATCCCGCCCTTTGAACCAGCCTCGAGGCTGCCAGGGAAGGCCAGCACTGACGGCAAGTGCCCCAGGGAGCCATGGCTGCTCCTACAACTCTACAGAAAAGATGATGGCATGAGACAACACAAGGGGGCAAGGGCCAGCAAACTGCAGCTGAGCAATTAAACAAGCCTAATGTTACTTGGGGACACCCAATCCCCTCTCTCAGTAGCAGGAGCATTTGGCTCCGGGGTCCCCCTTGCAGCTTTGCCTCTGCTGAGCGCCGAGGCAGCATCCCAATCCACATCCAGCTGGGTACCACATTCCTGCCTGATCAGAACCTGCACCCCTGTGCTACACAAACCCCATGTGCTCCCAGGAGGATTTTCAGCCAGGCCAGCTCCCAGCCTTCGCTCCAGCTCCATCAGCTCTGCACAGGAGTCAGCTCCCAGGACACTGGGAGCCGTGGCAGTGGTGATGGCAACAAGGGATCTCCCTGCTGACAGCCTGACCTTAATCCTCCCTCCACACTGGCAGTGGTGACTCACGGCTGCCTGGGGACACGGTGCTGTATCCCCTCCACAGCACTGACTTCATATTATGCCCTTCTGCTCTATTTTTACCCCCATTAAAGCCTCATGTGGTATGAAAGACCAGCATTAACTATTAGTATACGTTTTTAATCTAGCTCACATTATGATCTACGAACTGTAATGCTGGCACCAGTGGTTTAAAACCAGCCATAAATATATATGTGCACATTTTACAGACAGCTCTTGCAAATCCCAGTTCCCCCTGGACCTGCATCACTGATCCCCACAATTTGCCTGTGCAGTTGCCTTTCCTAAAAGCCCTGGGCCTAATGGGAGACACTTGAGGTCCCCTTCCCCATGGGGTTCCTCCTTCCCTGCAGTGTCCCCAGGCAGTGCCTGTAGCCTCCCATAGCTGCTGGGTCTTTCTTCCTGCACTCCCTGTAGAACAAGAACCCCAAACCTTAGCTGCTAAAATTAGGGCCTTTATCACTAACCTCAACACTGAGACCAGTGACTTCATGGCTCCTGGGGCTCTGACACTCACCCAGCTCCCCTGGAAGCACTGGTTTGCACCAAGGTTTTGTATCCAGGTGTGCGCTGACCCCCTGCAAAGGGGTGCAGAGGCAGGGAAGAACCCAAAGGTTTCCTCTATTTCAGACCTGCTGCTGCTAAACCCTGAACGCTGCCTTGAATGTCTTCTCCAAAGAGGAAGGAAATGGATGTTTATTTAGACTCTTCCTGCTCTCTTCTTTTTCTCTAAACCTACAGAAACTATAGGCTTGAAAGATCCAAGAGCAAAAAAAATCATACTGGTTTGAAGTAGTAATTGTACCAGTGCAGATTTACCACTGCCTAATTAAATGATGCAGGTTCAGAGGGGAAAAAACACTAACAATACATTAAGCAAACATTTAATCTAATGCAGACATATTCATACCCAGTATGAAGGCCACCACGTAGTTTGAGATCTGTCCCATCCCCACTATGAGAAAAAGTACTGTGAACATCTCCCAGCTGGTGGAGAAGATCTGCAGGAAGCTGAAGCCAGTCTGCACAGCCATCGTCAAAAAAAGGATGCTCTTCCTGCCAAACCTTTGGTAAAAGATAAAGATTATTACTGAAAGAACATGTTTTTATGGAGGGGGCTATGTAAGAGGGCACAAGGGAGCACAGACATTCAACTTCAAGTGATAAAGCTTAGCACAACCTGAAGTTTTGTTCATCTTCAAGAATTTTATTCTTTTCATGTGCACTAAAAAAAATATTAACATTCCCAAGACTCGGGAAACAAACCAAGAAGAAAAAATTAAGAGCAGAAACTTGAGGGAGCCACCAGACAGAGACTAAGGAGACGAGGCAACAGTACAATAGGAAGACACATGAAGATTGCCCACGAAGGTTAGGAGATGTCACATTACTGCCAGAGATCCCACAACAATCCAGGGAATAGCTCATGTGGGAGTGTGTCTGGGCTCTGGGGGAGGCTGCCTGGCCGTGCTGCCACCAGGGCACACACACTCCCTCAGATGCTCCCAGTGGGCACATGGCACCAGTGGGATTTAGTGATTATCTCGTCTCCCTTTCAAGCAGTAACACCAACTGACTTCTGCACTGGGGCAGGAGTCAGGAGATTAAATTGGGATCACATGGAATTTAATACTAAAGGCTTTAGGATTAAGACTCCCAGTGAGTTTTGAACCCCTCTTCTAAGAGCCCAGAGGAACACTGCTGCCTTAGGATATCCTCATTCCCAGGCAGAACCAAAGCAGGATCAGAGATCCCGCTATAATGGTGTGGACACAGGGTGGAGGGTTGTATGGAGAGGGGAGCAGAGACTCGCAGAGGGAGTGTACTTTCTGCATTCAACACTTGTCAGGCCAAAATGTCACCACTGCTGAGATAATGATTAACTGCCTGTAATGATTTTTTTGATACTTTAGATCTACTTAGTGAGATGCTGAGGCACAACTACTATCCATTTACAGGTTATATGCTTTGTTCTCCCTCTTGGATGTGCTCACTCTATTTCCAGCAAACCAGCTCTCCTATGCAGAGCTTCCATTCAAAGGGCAAGTTTCTATCCTGCAGCTCTAACAAGGGACTGTCAGTTAATGTGTGACAAAGAACAACATCTTTTAAACTACTAAAAATGCCAGATAAAGAAACAATTGAGGATCAAGGGATTTTTGAAGGAGCCAGGCCAGTTACTTCATTTTGATCAAAACCTCAGAGAATTGCACATTTAACTCCTTTACGTCTCCCGAAACAACCCCCCGGCCGTGGCCCTGCCCTGCCCACGGCATTACCTGTCTGAGAGCTGCCCCGAGATGAAGGAGCCGATGAGGACCCCCACGAAGAACAGGGAGGTGGTCAGGGGGGCTTTCCAGTCGTTCTCACACACCAGGTTCCACTGCAAGAGAAGGGTCAGACTCAGACACGGCCACAGCACTGCGCCCTGTCCGGCACAGGGGCACTGCCTGCAGCCCCACACATTTCCCAGCAATCATTCCACTTCCCCACACCACATTTCCACCCACGCTGGCACTGCTTTCTCAGTCAGGGTCGCTGCTGGAACACCCTGCTTAAAGCACAGGAAGAAAAGGGAAGTGGTTCCCTCCCCAGGCAACTCCATGAGGCCAAAACTCCGGCAGCTGTTTGACTGCACCCCGTCACCACTGAGGGGGTGAGCAATGCCAGGCCTGATGGGAGCTGGTGTGCACAGCCCAGGGGCTGCCCTGGCCCTGTGTCCAGCACAGTCTCCCACCAGACCCCTGGACCTGGCTCCCCACAGCCCGAGATGTTCCCACCAGTGAAGCAGAGCAATGGAGACGGGTGAAGAACTATCCTGTCTAGCAACAGCTTCCAGTTACCTGACCTCTGCCAGCACAAAACCTGCTGCATTTCACTAACTTCTGGGGTTGACAAAACATATGCAAGAAGAGGCACAGAATGAAATCTCTTTTCCTGCACTGACGTGTTACCAAATTCTGTTCCATCCCATAACTTGCACCACTGTCTTGCCGCCCATCACTCAGCCTCATGACTGGAGTTGGCTGGGGCTGGAGATTTAGGACAGAAGCCAACATGGAAACTTCCACCTAAAACTACTCATAACCCCAGACAAGGTTTAAAAAAATAAAAGTGGCATCATGAGTATCTGTCCATCGAAGTTACAGCTGAGCCTGTCTCTGCCACAGCTTGTTCCCATCTGGTGACTAATCTCCTGGTTAAGGCATGCCTGCCAGGAACACTTAGGGATAGGCTTCAAAAGTGTCAGTCTCAGATCAGATAATACTGCCATAATGGTAATCTAATTAGATCACAGATCAAAGTATGGCATGATTTTAATAATTAGCCACGCTATCAGAGAGCGGCGCATCGCCCGCACGAGTGCACACCCTCTGCTCAGGGAACCCGTGGCCAAGCCCGGGCAAAGGCAGGGGGTTGGAGCAGAAACCTGCCCTCAGGGCTGCTCTGGCTCCTCACTCAGCCCACAGGCTACAACAAGGAGCGACTCTTGTGTTACACAGACACCCAGATGCCATCTGATGGCACCACAAGTCCTGCCAAAACCAACCGCCCATGGCTTGGTGGCTGAGCTTCGCTGCTGCTGCAGAACAGGCAGGTAAGCCCCAAGGACTATAACTTAGGAAAGAGATGCAACCAGTGCCTATTTTCAGGCGGAACAGAGATACCCTGCCAGTGGTGGGGAGACGGGCACCTCTGCCCTTTGCCCAGCATGCAGATAACACCAGCTACTCGACAGAAAAATGAACTGAGTACAAAAACACAGCCCACGCCTTCTCCTGAGCAACACACACATCTTCAATGCAGGAACCTGGGGACTGGTGGACTGAAATGTGCCCCCAAGACTTAAATCTGATTAATAGCAAAAAGAGCCCTATGGCAGCAGTTGCTGTAAGGTGTCTTCTCAACCCTGCTGGCAAGGGAGAGGTGATGAGGTGTGGGGCCCCCCGGGCACACACCGTGGTTGTCTTCGCTGTGTTTGGTAAGGTGGATGTGAGCATGTGGGTCAGTGGGGCTCTGCTATGTCCAAGGATGCTAACTGTGAAAAACAGATGCAGGGATCTGCTTCACCTGTTGAAGAAAATGGAGATTTCGGTAAAGAAGCTTGGTGGAAATCAAATCCTCTATTTAAAACATAACAAAATTCAGCTACAAGAAACACAGCATTAAAAGTACACTGCAGAGGTGTTTCACCACATCCTGCTGCACCTCCCTGTCCCTGGGGAAAGCCGGTGACACGGCAGAATTTGCATCTCATACAGACTATTATTAATTACCTGGATGTTGAGCACCCCAGTCTGGGGCCACCAGCACAGTACCTGTTCACAGACCTTCAGACTTGAGTTGTTCACAGTGAAGGACCGGTGTTTTGAAAATGCCTCCATGTGCCAAAGGCACTTTGGCTGCAAAGTAAACCCAGCTAAATAATAACTTGTCCATAAAACTGCATTGCCTCCTGGTGCCAAATGCCTCCTACCCAGGTGTTCACTCTCCCTTTCCCTGTGACATACTGCACAGCCAAAGTTCACTGTACAGGGTCAAGTCTTTCAGATGTGGGGGATGTGATAAAGAGCACACAGCAGCTGGCTGTGGAGAGGGGCTGCTGTCTACAGGCTCTCACTGCATCTGACCAGAAAACACACAAACACATCAAATCCAGCCCACTCCACTGCCGAGAGAACAAACCCCACCACCTATTTTAGCTCCAATACCACAGGACCTTGGCAGTGCAGCCCTACTCCACAGGTACACCTCATCTCCCCAGGGCCACCTCCCACCCCACAGACACTGGCTCTGACTGAGGCTCATGCCCTGGCACTGCACAGGATCAAGCACGTGTCCACACCCGTGAGATTTCACTCCTGCTTCAAAGTATAAGTGAAATGTAACTTATTTGACCTCTTCCTCAGAGGCTGCATCCATCACAGCCAGCACCACACGTGGGCACGGGACCTACAGCCACAGCTGAACTATCTACAGCTACGACTTCCGAACTGTCTCTACTGGACTAATTATTCATTAACCAGAAAATAAGTAATTCTGAAATGTCCCTAGCTAAGCATACTGGAGTGCAAAGTTCATGTAAAGTTCCAAAAAGAGCTCTGAATGCAGGAATAGGGGCTGCTCAAGAACACTGTTATTACATCACTTTATTCCCATCAAATCTCTCCAACCCTTTCCCACAGCAGTGGGTGGAAAAGCTTTCTGAAGGACTGAAACTACTGGAGAAGGTGTCCTGACTGCCCAAAGCGACCCAGCCACCTGCATTCTCAGTCAGACATCACTTATTAACCATCCCGAGAACCAGTCCACTCACATCAGAGGAGAAAACACTAGTGGAGCCTTGTGTAATGGCCAGGGCTGTAAAGCAGGGGAAATCTGAGCTTGTTTACCAGAATAAATCTGAAGATGAATAACTCAAGAAGTAATAATTATTCACAGATGGCCCCATCCTGCTCCCTGAGCACCGGGTCCAGCAGTGAGACCAGCTCTGCTCGGTGCACAAGTGACGAGCACAGGCACCTCCTGCCCAAGCACAGGGTGTGTTCCCAAGACTGGGCAGGGCTGCTCTCCAGTGATGGAAAAATCCATAAGGGAACAAAAAGACCTTCAGATGCCTTCAAACCACAGCAGTTCCTACCCAGCCTCTCACCTCTGCCAGTTCCAAGAGCTTCTGGTTTCTGCCTTCGCTGACAGTCGGTGCCAGGGCTGGGGCAGGGACCGAGCAGGGTGACACAGGTGACAGGTGATTAGCCCCAGTAAAGCCCCTGGCACTCACCCTGCCCCTCACACGGGTCTCTCAGTGTGTCTGGGGTACACACCATGCCCAGGGGTGCTGAGCACCTCAGTGTGTCCCCAGGGCGCAGTGCTGGGTGACAACCCGGCTCAAGGGCATGGATGCTAATGCCCTGCTCCAAAGAGCAAAACTAGTGCTGGCCCTTGAACCTCTAATTAATGTCAGCTCTGAGCATTGTTACCTGGAAGTAAAACACAAGGAGGTTAAGTTCCAGAAAAGAACACCAATGAACAGGGCCTGGGAGCCTGCCAAGGCGAAAAGGGAGCCCTGCAGTCCCTTCACCTCAGCTGTGGGATCACACTTGACCCCACAGTGCCCTACATTTCCACCTGCTCACCATTACACTTAGAGCCTCTTTCACATCACCCTGGCCTGATGGTCACCTTTTTCACCTGTGCTGTGGGCACGTTCTCTTTTCCCCGTCATCTCCACTGGAAGACAAGCAGATGACCGAGTCATCTGCAGTGAGGACATGCTAATCCCTGGGAACAGAGAACCCCAGACCAAGTAACGCAGGTGCTGAGCTGGCATCTCCCAGTTCCCTTGAAGCAGCAGTAATAACAGGATTTAATGCAACCGCATGAATCAAATCTCCAGCACTTAATCCTGTTCTGCTCCTCAAGTTCTGCTCAACTGAGTTCTTGAACTGAAGCTGTTTCTTCCCTGAGCTCTCCTGATGGCATGTCCTGGCTTGTCTTTCCTAATAGAGAGAAAAATGTTGGGTACAAAAATAAACATCTCAAATTTAACTGAACTGCCTCTTTTCAGCATTTCATCAGTGCCTGTTTTCCTAGTTTTGAAACCAAATTCTGTATTTTTTCCAAATGTCCATGACAATTTTAAAACAAAACAAGTATCCTTCTTTTCCATCTGGCTTACAGATGGGAACCTGGCACTTGGTTTCCATCTCTGGATGTGCTGTTGCCTCTCTGGCACGCCCCAGGCCTTGTGGCAAACCCCACTAGTGCGTCCCATCCGGATCCCACATGGAATGCTCTTGTTTGGCATCTACCAACACAAGTTATTTACTGTTCATTAAGAAGGAATCCCATTTCTCCTCCTTTTGCTTTATTTACTGCCTCTCTCAGAGCAAGCACTAACTCCACACCAGAGACTATGAATTCACAGACACCCCAGGATAAACTGGCCTCCCTCTGGCAGTGAGTGTGGCACTGTCTTTGCCAGTGGTGGCTACCAGGCACTCACCAGGCAGCCGTGCCAGCCCACAGGCTACAGCTGGGCACGTGTGTGGGCAGCACCCAGGCTGCTGCTACAGTGCACCCCTGGCCAGCATCTCCCCACACCTTGAGCTGGTGTCGTGAGGGATCCCCAACTGCCAGCACAACGGCAGGAGGTGGCACACGTGCCAGGGACTTGGCTTTGGGCAGGTGAGAGGAGGTTGGCATCCCATGTCCTGCCCTCCCAGCATGTGGCTGAGTCCACCTCTGCACACCCCAGCCCAGACCCTCCTCCCGTGTCCCAGGGCACAGAGCCCTCACCTCTCCTTTCCTGGCTGTGCCACCATGCAATGTGTTCTGGTGGCAGACGTTGCTGAGTCACAGGACTCGTGAGGAGGGTTACACACACCCCCCCCCTGCCATGCACCCGAGGGTGAGCCATCAGTGCGTGACCAGCGCAGCCCTTGGCTACCTGAGGGCCCGCGCAGCCTGCCAGCGGCCAAGTCCAAGCATTGCCCGGCAGGAGGGTGAGCCCGTTATTCCCGGGAACGCCTTACACAACGCAGCAGAGCAGCAGCAGTCCTGCAGCAGCAGCGGAATCATTCTCCTTCTCTGACAGAGCTCCACGCTCCCTGCCCGCACGGGCAAAGGCAAAACAGCACGACCCTGCCACCACACCGCCAAACAAGCGCTTGTGTGACCTGTCACCGCTGGGGTTCCCACAAGACACCCCGTACAAACGATGCCCCTGCAGAGCCTTACAGACCCTGCCTGGCTGGCCCGGGTCAGGCTCCGGCCAGAGCGACAGAGCACCCGCCTCGCACCAACCCACCCATCCCAGCACTGACGACCACCGAGAGCACCGGCAGGACACAGGCTGCGGGGCCAGCGAGAGCCCACCCTGCCCTAGCCCCAGCCAGGCTGGCTGCGTGTTCACCGGAACGTGTCCGCGTCCCCTTCTCCGCTGCACCGAGAAGGAACAACCCCATCACATACACACTTTACCGGGACGGTCTGCGTGTGGCAGAAGGAAACTATCGGGCTTCTATTTTCAGCCTCTGCCTCTCCCTCCACACAAACCTCTCTCCGAGCGAAAACAAGCTGGTAAACACAGCTGAGATGGCGAGGGCGAGAAGCTCCTCCAGCAACCTTCACCCCCGGCATCCCTCCCGCTCCCTTCAGCATCGTGCCCAGCCGGACCTGTCCCACAGGCGCTTCACCCGCTGGCTCCTGCTCCCTGTGCACCCGCCCCAAGGCAGAAGAAGCCACTCCAGGGCCGTGCACAGCCCGGGGTGGGATGTCCCAGCCCCGCGCACCTCGGTGACGATGGTGGAGCGGTACACGTCCCGGCTGTACTCCCAGCCGTCCAGGCACGGCTCCTGCTCCAGCGCCTCCAGCTCCACGTCGGAGCCGGGCCGCAGCCCCAGC
>VXAY01004345.1:213281-286093 GCA_013399855.1 Oxyruncus cristatus
CCCCATCCTATACAGCCCCCTGCACCCCTGGCACACCCATCTCTCCCCTACACATCCCACACAATCCTCTGCACATCACGCACCCGATGTGCTCCTCTGCACCCGCTGTGCTCCCCCTGACGCTGGAAACGCCCTGGGACCTGCTGGTTTGGGACCTGCTGTTTTGGGAGCTGCCCTGGGCTGCCCTGGGAGTCTCCAGCCCTAGGACAGCTTAGACAGCCCTGGGAGGGACTCAAGCAGGGCGTGGATGGCTGCCCGAGAGCCCCCCCAAGGTGGCTTTCCCCGTGATGGTGCTCAGTGTCCCCCGATGAGCCCCAGCCCTGCCATCCCGTGGTCCCACAGTGCCAGCAGCTTGTACTTCTTCTGGGTCCACCAGCTCAGGGAGGACACATTTGTCACTGGCCTCCTGGACCCCCCCTCAGGTTTGGGAGTGAAGAACTACGGTGTTGCTTTGGAAGACAGTTATTGCCACTCATAAAGCCCAAAGCCTGAACGGGGCTTGAGCAGCAGCTTTGCCCAGTAAAGCGTGACCCTGCACCCATCAGCTGCCCAGAGAGCAGTGCTGGCCCCAGCCCAGGCCCTCCCCACACAAGGAACTGCTTTAGGACTACCTCAAAATTCAATATATTTAAGTGTCCTGGTGGAGAAGATGCTGCCTGGCTGGAAGAGCTCTGTGGGTGTTTTCTAGGGAGAAACAGAGAGGCAGAAGAACTTGCAGAGATTTTTCTTTAAGTTAGCAGCAGTTTTCTGGGTTTTACTATGCATGTGGGGAAGACTGTTTTTTTTTTCTTTGCCTGGAGTAATTAAAATAGCCTCTTTCACACATGAGAAAGGGAGGAGAGGGAACTTTTCCAAAAAGCCTCTTTCCCTCTACCCCCGTCCTATGGCACAAAGACTTTTATCCTCACAGAAATGGACCAGCTGAGATTTTTGAGAGTCCCTGGGGCAGCCAGCCAGTAACAAAAGCAAAGTTAAACAACTCCAAACAAAAGCAGCAGCAGAACGGGGGTGTGGTGGTGGAAATAATGCCTGGCTAAGTAGGAAACTTTAATGATGATACATGGAAAAAGTTAAACAATTAGAACTTGAATCAGACTGGCCCGGATCCCACTTCATTTAGTTAATAAATGCTGTGCCTCATCACAGAGCTTACACCTCTTTTTTTCTAAAGCAGGGAGGAGGCTCCCAGTGTTGGGCTGGTCAGAGTGTCTGTGTGGGCAGCAGGAGGTCCCTGGGCTGCCCAGGCCCCCGTGTGCCCTCAGTCTTGCACTTGGGGATCACCCCGTGGGGCTGAAGCCCCCCAGCAGCAATGCCCAGGGCAGAGGGGCCGGGATGGCAGTGGCTAAAACACAGAAACACACCCAACATGTGTGTGCATTCAAGGGAGAACAGAAAAACCACTAATTGGAGAGTCATAAGCATGTTAATTATTTGAATATGTGCACTAATTAGACACGGAGTTACACAGACCCACACTGTGGAAATCTTTCCTGCCACATGCAGATCCTCAGAGACTCTGTCTCTTAAATATTTCAGGCACATACAGGCAACAATTTCCATATATGAACACTTGCCAAATAAAACCTTTTAGGTTAATATCTGTTGGAGGCACTTACCTCACATCCCTTCTGACTTTCCCAGACACCAGTGAATCAAATCCCAGTCAGCTATTAAGCCCAGACCCCTGTGGATGGAGCTACAGCAGCAAACATCCCTCTGACACGGCTGCTAACCCCAGCCTGCCCTCGCCTCCCGATCCCACCTCCCACTGGGCTTCTGTGCTCCCAGGGTCAGCAACAACCTCTCCCTGGGAAAAGGGCCTGGATCACTCCAGCAGCGGCAGGGCAGTGACATTCCCAGCCCCACAGAGCTGTGGATCCCAGTCTGGTGACAGCCCGGGCCATCAGGCAGGGGAAGGTTCCCCTGCAGAGTCACTGGGAGTGGTTAAACATTGCCACAAACCCCAATTCACTGGCCTTGTGCAGGGACAGATGTAGTGAAGCTCTGGACCATCACAGGAGGAGCTGGGTCACACTGGTGGAGAGGAGCCAGGCACCACTGGGTGATCATGGCAGACGCAGTGGCCCTTCCCATCTCCATGCCCTATAGGATGCAGGGTCCCAGGAAGGTCTCACGAGCTAAAAACACAACCCACTCCACACCAAAACACAGCCAAACTTCAGACAAGCTCTCAGTGCACTGCGAAAAGCTCAGCTGTCTCCAAGATGCTTTTTGAAGTTCATCCCGTGTCCTCCTCACCTGGATTCTGAGAGACCCCCACATGTAGGAGTCCTGCCACAGGAGAGACCCACCAGGGACTGGGCAAAGGCCAAGCTAAGTGATAAACCAACAATACAGTTTTATTTTGTATTTCATACAAAATGCACCCTCCCAACGTTTTACAGAGTTAAACAGCATTACCTGGTGACACTCATTTGTGGCAACTCCTGCAAACCCCACAACAGGAATGAGGTGGCCCGAAGCCAGGAATCACTGTGCCCTGGGATGGGGTTGTATGAGGCAGCTCCAAGCTCCACAGCGGGATCAAGTGAATTGATTACTCCCAAGAAGGAGTATCACAGGATGCCATGTGGAAATACTGATTTGTGAGAACTTGGGGTCAAATTAAAAGGAAAGCCCCCAGTGCTGTGCTGGTATGGCAGCCCAGCAAGACCACCATGGGTGCCCTGCCAGCAGCCTGCTCAGTTGGGTGTTTAAAATGAGGGCACTGAACCAATTGATGAAATTCTTGGTGTCAGGGCTGCAGACCCCTGGCATCCCACGGGACATGGCCACCATGCAGGTGGAGTCAAACGGGGACAAGAGCCACAGGGAGTGACAAACAGCACCACTGGCAGCTGTGACCATCTGCCTGGAAAATGGGAACAGGCCCCTGTGCCATTTGTGTCATGAGTTTCCCATCACTCAGTCCAGCTGCATTCACTCCTGGGTTTGGGGGAAGCCTGAACTTCCAAGCTACAGGCACAAGAGTTTGACCCAGCAACGTGTGAGGATTGCAGCCGGACAGGAGCTGCTGCAGTCCCTGTAAGGCTCTGCACGAAGGGGTCTCAGTAACACCCTAAAATCCCTTCTGAGGTGCAGAACCTGTAGGAAGAAATTGCCTGCTCAGCTCCAACTGGGATCATGCTCCCAACCCTCCTACAGTCCCAATTTTCCCTGTTATAGAGAGTCAGAAGGGGAAGGGGTGCTTTGCCCATCAGCACATTTCTTATTTTCCTTTTCCTTGGAAGGAAAATGAGCACAGACATTTGTTTTTCTTCCCCACATCCTCCCTCTCTCAGAGTGCAGAGAAAGAGCAGGGAGGCTGTTGCAAAGCAGCAGTGACCTCGTGGTACCAAACACAGGCTCCCATCACCACCCACAGCACTACCAGCTGGGGACTAAACTCTCTCCTCCAAGCACTAACATGAAAAAAACCACATTTCTCTAAAAAACAACATCTCAAAAAACACATTTATCTAAACAAAGCAACATCAAGGTCCACAAAAACTTTTCCCCAGCAAATAAAGTGGATGATGGACTTGACTGAAAGCACAGCGTTGGGATATGGGTATAAATCCAGCCCTGCTGCCTTGGGGCTCCCCCCAACCCCAGTTACTCCCTAAGTGCCTGGAGGGATTCCATCACTCTCTCCCTGCTGGGAGGCAGACCCAGATGGCAGCAGTCTGAGGATCTAGAAATAAAGGACTACAAAAATACAGCAAAAAATGGGAAGAGTCAGAATGGTCAAAGCAAGGGCAGCCATAGGCAGGAGTGTGGGAGGTGGGGATAACCAAAGGGTGCTCCAGGCTATTTCAGTGTCCTTTAAAGGTGTGCTTGGGTGGTCAGGTGACAGAACAACTGAATTAGGAGTGGAAGAAGGAAGAGAAAAGCCTTGTCACAGGCTCAAGTGTGGAGATCTCTTGGGGAACTCTAATCAGTCTGTCTCAGCCTCTGCCCTGATCCAGGGAATTTCACTGCAATTAGTGCCTTGAGAGCACCCTTCCTTAGCACAGCTGCTGGGATGGGGCTGAGCTGGGGACCCACTGACACCACATCCTGCCTCCCAGGGGGTCAGTTTTTAATCCCTGGGGCAGTGACAGGGCAGGAGATTAGGGTCAGGATATAGGAGTCAGCTTCTTTTGTTAAAGTGCCTTCTTCTCTTCAAGCTTTTAAAACATCTTCCTTGCTTTTTAAGTACAGGGAGGGCCCCCAAAAAAGAAAAAGAATACTGGTTTTATATGAAACAGAGTAGAGAATTAATCAATATTTACACAGATCTCGGATAAGGTTATGGCACAGACTAAAAACCCAATGCAGCAACCCAAAAAGCAGAGTGTCAAAAAGAAGGGAAAAACCTGTTCTTATGCTTTCAACACCATCCCCCGGAGATCCCAAGTGTAAACGGTTTTATCTGGGACAGGCAGCTGAGCTGGGGCTTTGGTAGCCGATTACAGCCCCGTGCAGCCGGCAGGACGTGGGTGGGCGCGGGCCCGACCTCTGCGGAGCACAGCCCAGGCTTAGACAAGTTCAACTTTAGCGTTGGGATAAACAGCCACCACGTCATATCCCTCGGGGGGCTTAACCCTCTCCTTGGCGTGGGTCTCGCAGTACAGCTGCTCCTCGATGAAGAAATACCCCCTCTGCTTCAGGTTGAGGCCGCAGTCGTCGCACATGAAGCACTCGGGGTGGTAGAGCTTGTCCCGAGCCTTGACGATGGTGCCCCTGGGAGAGACGGGCAGAGCTCGGTGAGACGAGAGAAAACAAGAGCCAACAGCTCGTGCTGCTGCCTCCGGCCAAACAGCAGGCAGGGACAGGCAGGGCTGTCGCCGTGGGTTCCCATCCCAACGCCTCAGCCCACCCAAAGCTGCCACGCTGCGGCAGGTGTGGTTTCCCGGTATTCCTGCGGGAGGGGAGTGCTGTGCTGCAGCACTGCTCCACGGCTCGCTGCAAGGCACAGCCTCAAACACCGCACTCAGCCTGGCTCTGCACGTCGGGAGCCAGCCGGGCACACACAGGCCCTGCAGCCGGGCACACACAGGCCCTGCAGCCGGGCACACACAGGCCCTGCAGCCGGGCACACACAGGCCCTGCAGCCGGGCACACACAGGCCCTGCAGCCGGGCACACACAGGCCCTGCAGCCGGGCACACACCCTCAGTCACGGCAGCAGCACGAGCAGGGTTACAGGCGCTGGCACAGCCACACTCAGCCAGCAAGGCTGGCACGAGCAGGATGTAAAGTACAACAGAACATAAATCACAAGAGATCATAAATTACAGCAGAACAAAGCAGAAAAATGCCTATATTCTCTGAAATCAGACCCAACATCCATCTGTCAGAGTGTAACTCTTCTACAAACAAACAAAACTAACCCACAACCCTCTTCTCGACCCTCAAGGCGTTTCTCCCTCTGTAAGGCATCGAAGTGCCAGCTCCACGGTGCTATTCATAGTGCCTGGGCAGCTAGTATGATAAGCAGGGCAGAAACCATCCCATCAATCACCCCCGTTTTGCTGTGAGATTCCCTTAAATGGGGCAATCCAAACTGTATTCCTCAATTCCAGGTTTATATAAGGTTAGAAAAAACCCAGAAAGGGATAGAAGGTATTCTGCTGTGAATTCTAACCCGTGTGCCTGGCAGGACCCACCCCAGATGTGTCCCCACCGCCCTGGGGGCTCTGGAGGACGTGGCACTTACACAATCCCGTTCCCGCAGCGGGTGCACTCCGGGAGCATCTGCAGCCCGGCCATGGCACCGCCCAGCTTCGGCACCGGGGCCTTCATGTTTCGGGGGCTGCTCAGTCTGTCGAGTTTTTCACCTGCCAAGAATTATAAACAGACACAGATTGAGAACTCGACCTCTCAGGGCTTTGGTTTTGCTCATTTTTTTTTTTTTATGGAGTCAGATGAGTCTCTGCCTGTCACAGGAGAACCTGCAACTTCCTTGGAAGTTCTGGGAGAGCACCAGCTCAGGACCTGGACCTTTTCAAAAGGCAAAGCAGCTGTGATCTAGAGATAGGAGGTGAATTTGGCTGAAATACCGTTTAGTGAGTAAGAAAGACAAATAGCAAAGAGCTGAAAAGCTCCAGAAAGGAGAGGTTCCATTACACCAACATTTCGGGTGCACCTGGTAGATCCACCATCAGTCAAGGAGACAGAGAGGAAAACCTTTTGGGGAATGAGGCAAATTAAAACAAACAACAATAGAATCACATGCATTTTTCTTCCTAGAGCGCTCATTTAAGCTCAAATTATCTAAACCAAAATATTGTGATAGAAGATATGGTCTTCTGGGGCACTGAGCCTCCTTTCATAGAAAGGTCCAACACAGGAAAGGAAGCAATGAAGATTTTGTGCATATGAACAACATCACAGCAGAGTTTTCAGTGTTGCAGCCCCCTCCCTACACACCCAACTCACCCCTGGGGTGCACAGGCACCCTCACACCCTCACATCACAGCCCCCTCTCCAGCCACGGCTCTGATCCAGAGGCCAGTGCTGCCAGTGCTGCCAGTGCTTCCAGCCAAGGGAGCACAACCCAAAAGGACCAACTCCCCAGCAAACCCCGCTTCCCCAGGATACAACACAGTGTTTGGGGATGCCGAGAGCCTTGATACATGTGAGTGCCTGCCCGGGAGCAGAGAGGGGCTGCTCCACCCCAGGGTTCCCCCCAGTGCTCGGCTGGGTCCAGCCAAGCCCCCTGTCAAGTCCTTCCACTGCTGGGAACAAACAAACAACTGCTCGGGCTGGTGGCTTCCCCCAGCGGGAGACGAGGCGTGCTTGGACTAGACATGCTCATCTGCCAACATTGAACAGTTAGGCTGTCACTGTCTCTCATACTCAGTGCTTGGATAAGCTGCTTAAAAAAGGAGAGAAGGGGCAGAAAGAAAAAAAAGATTTTACAGCAAAGCGAACCCTGCAGAGAGGGCTGCTTCCCATCTTCCCAAACGATGGATTGTTTCCTTCTACTTACCAGCCCACAGCCCCTTTGTGATTTATGGTCCTCAGAAAGGCAGGGAGATGCTTTAATTCCAGAACCTCAACCACTGCTGTCCCTGTTATGGCTGCAGTGTTTGTCCTTCCTGGGCCATGGGCACTTACAGAGGCAAGTGCTGCCACTCCTGCAGCCTCCACCTCAGCACAAAGCATTGCTCCCTAAGGGTGTGGGATGGGGCTGCAACGCTCCCAGTAGAAACACATTCCATATAAAACAGGTTGTTGTCTGAGACACTCGGCTCCTCAGGAGAAGAGACCTTGACTTTAAAAGGAGCAGAGCAGGCTCGGGTCAAAATGTATAATTTTGGCTTAAGGAAAAAGGAGCAGGGGTGGCAGCTGTAAAACAACCCAGCCAGGAACACTCATGGGGATCGAAAACGTGCTGGAACATCAGAGCACTTCATGCCAGCAGAGATGCTTTTCACTTAATTTCTCATCCCTTACGAATAAACAGCCTTGGAAGGACCAAGGCACGAGTGAGGCTGTGCCTGCAGGCACTCACTGTCCCCTCCGCTCAGCCGAGGGACAGGGTGGGTGGCAGAGCCCTGGGAGGTGACAGTGACTGCTCCAGCCTGTCCCGTGCTGGCTGGCACCCGACAGCAGCTGCACGGCAGGGCTGGGATGAGCTGACATCCAGGACTGGCTGGGACAGTCCCACGATGTGGGGACTGTCCTGGCACCTCTTTCTCCTCCATTCCCCAGCCCACAGCCTTTTTTTCTCCCCTCCCCTCGGCACTGGGTTTCTGCCAGCCCAGGGCTGCAGGATGCAGGGGGGGGCAGGGGCAAACCAGTAAAGCTTCAACTTTATTCCCTTTCCCTGGCACAGAGAAGGGAGGAAGGCAGCAGCGTTACTAATAGGGATTAACACAGTCACTTCCCATTTGCTTCTTCCTAATGAGGAGACCTGGGGGAGCAGCAGACTGGTCCTTGCTCTTGGTGAAGGACTTGAAGGTCCAACTGTGTGTTTAACATCAGTTTTCCTGCCAGTCCAGGGGCTGGAATATTAATATTAAATATACTATAAAGATACACCCAGTGCTTCCAAGGCTGATCCCTCTCATGCTTGGCAGCTATGCCTCAGTCTCACAGAGAAAACCAGTACTGGTGGAAACCCACAGTGCTCAGAAGTTATCTGCAATTGTGCTTCTTGTGAAGCAAGAAACAGCATCCCCCTAGTCAAAGAACAGACTTCTCCATTACTTTATACACACAGAAACCAAAGTGCAAAAGCCCAACTCGCTACCTCTCACAGCTTCATAATGACATTTGCAGCAGTTGGTATTTTCCCATAAAATCCAAGTTCCTGGATTCACATGATTGGGGTATAAGGCTCTTGGAAGGAGGCAGAAAGAAGAGTCTTGTCCTAATGATTGTAAAGCAAAGCCTGAAAGTTTGAATATAAAAGTCCCAATGGACTTAAGGTTGAAAGTCAAATAAAAAGAAACTGAAATGTATAGTTTGGGGATCTTATTATTTAATGTGTTAACGACATGGGCAGGAAGCTGTGACAGACCTGAAAAGTGAGCCAAGAGCTCCTGATCTCTATCCCTGCCTTGCTGAGGACCATCCCACGTACTTATGCAAATGCCATTTACTTCAGCAGACCTGGTTCTCTGACAGTGATCTTACACAACCCCTTAAGGCACCACGTCTCATAAACCATCGCAGAAAAACAGCTGCCACACTGGATGCAAATCCAGCTTTCACACGGTGCTCAAGTCAGCAACAGAATTTGGTAAGCCTGAGTATGTGAAACCCCAATTTGAAACCTGCCACCCCAGGGGTCCCCCCTCACAGGGCACTTGGGTGCCAACCTCCTCACCGTTCTCGCCAGCCTCCAACATGCCCTGTAAGTATCGGAAGGATCCAGACTGCTTTGGCTCTGAAACGGGCTTTTCATAGTCCTGGAGCATCTTGTAGACATCTGACTCCACATCAATCCCGTTTCTGTTCCGTGGGAGAGACTTCACGGGGTCAATGCTGTTTTAAAGCAAAGAAAGAAAGGCTCAAGTCAAATAGAAACAGCTACTGTCAGCTCATCAGGGCGGTATTGAAAGCTCCACATTCCCACAGACTCAGTTAAGCACCTCTGTTCCCATGTGTTTCCCTGCCTGGAGGTACGTCTGGCCCAGGAACAGCCACTGAACCAGGGAGGTTAAACTTGCTCCCTGTTGTGCTCCAATTGAGCAACACAGCAAGAGCTGGCCCAGTTACCAGATGCCTTCAGGAAAGAGGGCAGCTGCTTGCAAACACTGTAAATTGCTCTGCCACCCATGGTATTTACTGAAAAAACGGGTAAACCGTGCATTTCATTAACTATGTAGGGCCAGGAGAGGCACCCAGCCCTTGTCAGGGCATCCAGAGAGCGTGTGCCAGGCACGGCAGCAAACCCCCTCACCACCCACAGGTGCCTCTTGGCAGCTTGGTGTTTCTGTAGGTACTTGACAAGGTCCATTTGCCAGACACAGCCCAGTGGAGAAAACCACCCCACCATGGGGGGACACAGGAAGAGCCCCATAACCCCCCTCTGCCCTTCAGCATCTCGACCCGCAGCCACCCCTGGTCTGCACACGGCTTAGTTGGGATACACAGACAACAAAGAGCAATTTAAACCATTATTCCAGTTCATTCAATACATCAAAGCATGAAAAGCATAGCTGGAATAAAAAATATTTAAGAGTCCTGCTGAGAAGAGCTGAGTCCAAGTGCTGCTGTGCTCCAGAGGCCCCAGTGCACAGCACAGCTCCAGGGAAAGGGGCTCCTTTTCCTTTTTACAGAGGAGGTCATCAAGGTCATTGTAAAACCAATAAAAATAGCAAGAGCCCTGAACTCCATCAGCTTCACATATTTTAGCTATCATCTGACTCATTTTCTCCCCAGGATTATATTCATGTCGGCTTAAACAAATAAACAAAAGAAGTAACATTCACTTTCAAACAAACAAAGAGGGAAAAAAAGCCTAACAAAAGTCACTTTCAAAGAAAGGCCAGAGCTCCACTTTCTGGTGGTGACTCCCCAGCAGTCCTGGTCCCTGTGGGAGGTGAGGGCCAGCCTGGCTGAGCCATGGATCCATCCCCGTGAGACCCGGCCAGCCCAAACCTTCATGAGTGCCCCAAGGGCCTGCCTGCCCTGCTACAGCCCTCTCCTACACCAGTTCACACATTTTCAATGAAAAAGGGCAGGGTTTGGCCAGCTCAGCCTCATCAAGCACCAATTCAAAGAGAACACACTCCAGCCCCAGTTCTCAAGACCCAAGTGAATCTCCTGGCTTTTGGCTCACACACAGGTAACATCAGATTTTGTTCTCCGTATTTTTGTGCAGTTCTCTCTCTCTTTCCAACTTCATTAACTTTCCCAGAGCAGCACAGGGAATAAGCTGGCTTTCAGCATCTGAAATACAGATATACTGAATATACAGAATACTGAAATACAAATTCCTGCAGACATGGAGTTCCCAAGCTGAAAAGAAACTCTTTGCTCTTTGTATGTGATACAGACATTGCTTTCTTGCAGGATGTTTTGCCAGTCTGGAGGAACATAAATCAGTATCCATGTAAGCCATACAAAAGCATCCCAGCCCACAACCTGCCCTGTCTCAAAGTCTGAGTTATCCAACCAAACCGTCCTTGGCTATGCAAAAGCCTTTTCTTTTCTAGGAGCATTATTTATTCCCCAACCTCCTGGACAGCTGCACTGAGCAGATCTTACATTTATAAACATCCCAGTTACTGGGGTTCATTTTTTGGTGGATACCTCTTGCTCCCAGGGCAGGTGTTTGCTCCTGGGTCTGCAGGAGGCTGATCCCCACTCCTAGGAGGGCAGCCCCCTCCATCCTGTCCTGGATATACACTTAAAAACCCCCATATATTAATGACTGGGACACCCACAGAATCACAGAATTGTTTAGGTCGGGAAAGCCCAAGGCCATCGAGTCCAGCTGTTCACCCCAGCACTACCAAGCACACCACCAAGTGCCACATGGTCTGTTAAACCCCACCAGGGGTGGTGACTCCTCCACGGTCCCTGTGCCAGGGCTGGACAACCCACCTACCCTTGACTAACGGAGCAGGAGCCCAGCCCAGCACTTGGCCTTGGCAGTGTTGGGTCAACGTTTGGACCCGATCTTACAGGTCCTTCCAACCTAAACGGTTCTAAGATTCCATGAGCTCTGGAGCTCCAGGAACTCCACAGCCTCCATGCACCACCACCCCCTGCCCCCCGAAGCCAAGCTGGCAGGAACAGCAGTGCAGGCAGGGTGGGAGCCCTGCTCTGTCCTACCTGTGGGCAGGAGAGATGTGGAGCCCGCTCAGCTGGCCTGGAAGCGCCGTCTCGGGGCCACTGTTTGCATAGAGCCGGGGTGGCTGGTGATGCTGCACGTTCAGCACCTGCTGCTTCTCCAGGGGGCTGCCCCCAGCCCCGTGGGGCATCGACCTCCTGCTCTGGGCAGGGCCATTGTCCTGGAAGAGAGGAAAACCAGAAAATCCTGGGATTTACAGTGCGTGATGTACATGGAGCGGCTGCGTTGGCACACGCAGTTCGCAGTAATAACGTTTTACACGTGCTGTGGAAAACAGAGATGTGCAGCAGGGAAAGGAAAACTCAGGCTTGACCTGCAGTTGAATTGTGCTGAATCTACACAGCTCCCCTTGGTCCCCAACCAAGTGAATTTTACTGTTTCTCCACGGTGAGCCACTGCCAAAATTCTGCATTTATTCTCCTGTACAAGCACATTTGTTATTTCCTCTAAAGAAAGGCTGTGAGTCTGCTTCTTATTTCACATTCCATCACTCTGAGGACACTTGCTGTGCTCCCAGCTTCAGGACCATCACTCCCATTTCCATCAGCAAAACAGGGTAAGCCCAAGCTCAGCAGTTCCATGTGCAGGTTGGGCAACACCTGAGCCAAGGGACCAGTCCTGGAATTTTCACTTGAAGCTACCCTTGACCACAGAGATCCGTGTTCATTGTGGGGGTTTTTCTCTCCAAATAAGATCAGTCATTTACAGTGTGAGAAACACATCAGTCAAGGGTTTAGCTGGGTATTCATATTTCCATTTGCTTTTAAGGTCCCAAGGCAAACTACGGAAATCTTTTTGTCATATGGCCTTGAGTTGGGAACTCAGATGCCATTAAAACAAAAATTTTCCACATTATTTTACCCATGTAAAACATTACCTGCGTGTTATTGCACATATATGGAATTCCACCTATATGGGTGTGCACCAGGCTGTTAGTCAGCCCTGTGCACACCCAGAAACCCAGCAGTACCTGCTGCTAATGTCCCCATGAGCCACCTGAGCCAGGCTTTACCTGCAAAGACTCAGTCTGGGGAGATAAGCTAATTCCAGCAATTGGGAAAAGCAGCAGGAAGCTGGACACAGCCTATGGACACACGTTGGCTGCTGTTTCCAGCCATGTGAGTCAGAAACATGCCCGTACCAATGGAAGAGGCTGGAATCTGTTTAATCTGGTTTAATCTGTTCCAGGGCAGGTCCCCAGCCAAGCTGCCTCACACCAGCTTTTCAGTAGACTGAAGCTGATGAAAAACCAAGCAGGAAAAGAAAACACCATCCTGTGAACAAATAACAAAGTGCATATTGTGGGGCTCTGATACAAAGCTTACTTTTGACTAAAATAATCCAATAAATACTAATTGGAAACAAATGTCTATCACTGGTGCATAGGAGAACACACTGGTGCCCCCAAACCTTGTAAAAATGAAGAGCTAAGAGAAATAAAGACCAGATCCTGCTAGAAAAAGATCCTGAAAGTCCAATTCTTCAGTTCTTCCTAAGGCAAAACACCCATTGATAAAACCAGGCTTAATTACGAACTGCAAGATGGAGCCTTCAAGGTTTTTTTCTACCATCAGCTGAAAAACTGCAGCCTCCAGCTCCCAGCACTTCCACTGCCTCAGAAGCTCCCTGGAGCCCTCTTGGCCCAGTTCCCTCCACACCATGCATGCACACACACGTGGGGAAAACTGCTTCCAACATAATAACTTCAAATTGTCTATTAAAAAAGGAATTTTGCTGCCAGGAATAATATAATTTTAACTGCTCCCCAATTTATGTTCTTTGAAAAAATATATACAAGCAGGCTACGGGTTTCCAGTTCCCAGATTTACATTATTATTTCAAGGGAAATAAAGAAAACACTCTCAACCATGAAGCAGAGAGGAAAAGAAGGATCATAAACATTTGGGGGGAAAAAGGTAACAGCCCATGTGGCTCACAGCATTGAGAGCTATGCAGTGATGCTTTTAGAAAACCACTATCTTTAGTTATCTGTGGCTGGGGGCTCAGATTCACACTCGGTCCATGGATACTGGAGGACAGGGCAGGGTCCTCTTCTCTCCTCTGACCTCACGGGCTCCCCCACACTGGGGCCATCCAGACCCTTGGCTGGGGACCATGTGACTGGCAGCTGTTTCTGGAAGGGAAACCTCCTCCATCAAAGGGCCTACAGGCCATCATCTCCATGGATTGCTTTAATCCAAGGTAGTTTGTAAAGCATTGCCCCTTCGTCCCTGTTAAGCTCAGCAATTTGTTCATCGAGACCAAGTGTTGCTATAAAGCTAAAACTTACTGCTTGGGCACTCTCCAAAAGGCATGGGAGCCCGGGGGGGAAGCAGGAGGCAGCAGAGCCCTTCCTGCTGAGCTGCTCTGTGTCCCCAGCTGCCACCAGCTCCCCGTGCCTGTGGGAGGAGGATGCTCGTGGTGGTGGCAGCTCCTCTTTACTCTGCTCAGCCCCGTTATAAAGCCACAGGTGACCCAGCAGCATCCCCAGGGATCAACGGGCTCCTTAATACCTACCAGACCAAGACCATGGGTGTGAAGCTCCTCAGATGAAGTCCCTTCCCACCACTCCGTGTAGGCTCTGGAGAGCTGAGCTTCACGCTGGGGCAGCTACAGGTGCTGTGGGAAGCACTGACACTCCGAGAGCACCCTGGGCTGTGCCTTCCTTTGCTGCTCTCCTTTTCTCTGCTGCACAACAAGGAAGGCCAGAGCTCCCAGGCCAGAGCTCAGCCTCCTCTTCCTCACAGGCTCCGAGACCCCTGCAAGGCTTCTCCTCGTGCAAAACACTCGCACATTCATCCTCAGAAACCCAGAACCAGATGGGTTTCTTTGCTGTTCTCCAATTCCAGATCAGTTAAAGTTTCCTCCCTTCGGGACCTAATTTGCTTTTCTCTGCTGGCTTTTCTTCCTGCTTTTTATGGCCTTTCTTAAACTAAGAGTTTGCAAACCCTTCCTAGGAGCTGGCCCATGGAGTTTCACCATGGAGAACTCTTTCAGCCTACAAACCAAAACTCCCAACTTGTTTTCTCACGCTTGCCTGTGTTTTTTTGGACATTTGTCCTTCCATCCTTTTTCAACTGGAAGTCTTTAGCTGTAGAGATGACAGGTTTTAAACAGAGCCTTAGAGAACATCAGACTTCATGTTCTGATTCAAAGCATTCAAAAGTTACTTCAGAGTGTTACAAATTAGACTCTTAAAAGACCAGAAGTACAAACAAAATAACTTCCTTTTTCCAGACAGAGATTAACACTGAGGATTGCTATTTTGAGAGGCCAGCATCATCTCCCACAACCTCCACACAAGCTCTGACACCCATGGCATGATCTGGAAGGGCTTTGATAGTTTTGATGTATTTAAAAAGCCTTCCTTGGGAGCAGACCCACCAGTTGCACCAAAAACACCTCCAAAAGGGCACCTCTGAGCCCCAAATCCACCCTCCATCTGCCCATTGGTGCAGTGGTGGGGGGAGATCTGCCTGGACAGGAGCAGCAGCAGCTCTGCCCCTGCTGAGGGGGTGCAGGGATCGCCTGCACCATGTTTAACTTCTAATCCCAGGGTGCCAGTCCCATTCTCTGTTATAAACACACGCCACATCAGACTCACACAGAGCTGAAGGCCATTAACACTCGGCTCAGTCCAAAATAGCTTTCTGTTTAATGTTCCTCAGATCCACCCTCTTCCTAAAACCAGAACACAATCAGTCGGTGTCAGCTACATGCTGGCTGCCAAAATGCTGAATTAGAGACACAAGTGTTTCTATCTGTACACCAGGAGGTCAAAGCATCCTTCAGCCATGCAGTCACCTGGAAGAGGTGTCTTTTGTGACCCTGCTCGGTGACCTGTGTCCATCATCCAGCAACAGCAATGCTCAAGTGCTCCAGCTCCTCAGCAGAATTTGGCTCTTTCTCCCTTGCTCCAAGCCTGGGTAATTGAGCCCAAATTGATTCTGACCTCTCCTGGCAGAGGGCTTTTTGTAGATGAAATTTTACTGCCTTCACTATTCCAAGTCCTCTTTCATACAAATGTGGTAAGCAATTAAGCCCCTGAAGACAAATCCCAGCACATCCCAGCAACCTCAGGCTGAAACTCAGACTCTGCACAGAAGACAACTGCAAGGCAGCAGTCCCTCCTCTCTTCCCCCCCCAGATTTTCAACATCAAGGACACTGCTTTGCCTCTGATAAACTTGTTCAAAAGTCCCAGAATTGGAAATCTTACTATTACCCCACAGAGGAGGTGTATGGGACAGGCAGCACGGATTTAATTTCAATGCAAGTAACAGATTTACACTGTGGCCAGTGGCCACGGGAGCAGGATCAGTTCTCCAACAAAAGCCTCAAAAGAAGTCCCACAGGGAGCTCTGATGTTCAAGGCTGACCCAGATCTGGAGGAAAAGGATAAATTTTAAAAGCTACACTCATTTTAACACATTTTTCCCCATCAGCACTGTTCAGATGCCCTGTGTATATGCTGCTTTTACAGACTAAGCAGGCTTCAATCTAACTTTTAAAAGCTCTAGTAAGTACAATCTCGCTATTTAGCTCAGCTCAGAAGATTAAAAGATAAGAATAAAAGGTCAGGTGTAGTTTGCTGAGGCTGTATAAACAGAGCGTGTGGGTTATTTTATGAGACAGATTTGGAATCTTCTGCCAAGTTCCCCTTTCAGTGTATACCACAGCCTGAAAGGAAGGTCTGAAGGAAAACTTTATCCGTCACATCCTTCTCACTACAGTCCTTTCACAGTCATCAGCTAAACACCAAATTAATTTTTCAGATTTAAGTAAGAGAACAAACCTTAAAATCAGATGGTCTTTTGTAGAAAGGCACAGACAACCCTCACAGACACAGAGCTCAGGCTGGAGCCTGGCGGAGCCCCAGCCCGCCCACAGCCCCAGCACAGGCTGGACGGCTCAGGGGCATGGAGGGACAGGAAAGGGGAATGGCCTCATGCTGAAGGAGGGCAGGGAGAGATGGGAGATTGGGAAGAAATCCTTCCCTGGGAGGGTGGGGAGGCCCTGGCACAGGTTGCCCAGAGCAGCTGTGGCTGCCCCATCCCTGGAAGTGTCCAAGGCCAGGTTGGACGGGGCTTGGAGCAACCTGGGCTGGTGGAAGGTGTCCCTGCCCATGGCAGGGGCTGGCACTGGATGGGCTTTAAGGTCCCTCCCAGTCCAGACCATTCTGTGACACTGAACAGCACCAGGCCAGCACACACCTCAGCCAGGCACTTCTCTCACAGTCAAGGAGCAGTAACATTCTCCACCTTGGAGCAGCCACACTGGTGGCCACCAGCAAGGCTCCAAAGGCTGCTGCCTCCCAGGGCTCCAGGGAACAGCTTCACCCCCGGGAGAAGCCGCAGCCCTCATGCAAATTAAAGAGCTCAGGAGGGACTTGAGCTGCAATGCCACAACTTTATCCCTTAAGCCACCTGGCTCCCCAGTGGTCCCTTAAAAATCCACAGCAATGGAAAAAAAGTTCCCCATGACCATCAAGACGAAAATGTGTTTTCATTCATCTCGCCTGCTGCAGTGCAGAGGGCACGTTTCTAACGTCAAGGGGGTGAGGGGTGTTTAACCAGCAGACAGGAGAGCTTTGTACAAATGTCTCCGTAGAAAAGCCTCAAAATTTCCTCCTTTCTCCAGCAGCAGCAGCAGGCTCCTGCCAGGTGACTACCTCTCTAGAGCTAAGCTCAAGAACAGTCTAAACCCTGGAGAGGACTTTCCCTCTATTCCCAGTGTTCAGGGTCACCTTCCGAGCCTGGGAACAGGAGGGCATTGCCCAGTGCAGGTGTGGGGCTGACGCTCCTGCCAGGGCTCAGCCTGCAGCTACCCTGCCATGCACAGGCTGCTGTTGGATCAGCCTCCCCATGGACAGAAAATATCCCCTAGGGATGGAAAAATCCCCCAAACCATCACAGCAAGTAACCACCCACCCTCCTGCCTGCCCTCCTCCTCCCAGGGATGCTGCTGTCCCCATTCCAGTCCACGTTTCCACGGAATCACTTCTCACCATCTGGTGTTTGGCTTAAAGGACAAACCTGGTGAGCTTAACACTGACCATGTCCTGCTTTCATCCTTTCCAACTTACTGTCTCTCTCCTCCCTCCCAGCTGGGGAATTGTTGGATTTTCAGGAATTATCATATCACACTTTCTGAGGTTCTTTCCATGACCACTACTAGGAGCTGATTGAAGCTAAAACCATCACTGGCAACAAGCTAAGCTTCAGGCTACAGAGATACGACATTTTTAACACCAAAAGGTGCCCACTTCATCAACGTGGCTTATCTGAACATCTCCTTCTGTAAAAGCCAGGGTAAGGTACATAAGAAAACACAGCAAAAGCAACAGGATAATATTATTTTTTTCTATTTTGTAATGCCCCAACCTTTTGCTTTTACTCATTAACAAAAATGGTAAATTCTGTTAGATTCGAGGCTTTCCCAGCCCTCTGTGGGAGCAGCTGCTCCAGGGGGTGGAGGCTGCTACTGCAGCCTGACCATCCTGAGGGACCATGATGGACACCCCTCCAGCATCCAGCATCCCCCCTGCACCACTGGGGATGGCTCTCTCTACGTGCTCTCCCCCCAGCAGGTCACACAAGCGACCTCCAAGAGACATTAATGCCTCTTAAAGTGAGAAACAAGGAAAAATGAAATGGGGGAAGTTGTTTTTCCTGATGGATGAGAAGAGAAGCGCTGAGCTACACCTGTGCTTTCAAACACTCAGCACTTCTGAGTACACAAGCAGCAGTTTCCTTACCTGAGTTAACAGAGTCATCACTGAAACTGATGTTATCAAGTAAAATAACATAGCATGTCTGTGTTAGCGCTTCATCCAACAGCATTTTGCTCTCTCCTAACCCAACTCCCCTTGTCACCATTTCAGTATAGCCCCTACACACCTTCAATGAGAAAAAAATTTTCAAGTTACCTGGACAGAAGAAAACACCATTTTGAAGTTTCCATTCCCATTTCCCCCCTGCTTCATCCCAAGATTGTTTTGGCCTCTTTTACATACCAGGATTACCAGAGCTCACTTAAAGATGCTGGTTTTATGTAAGAGCTACACAGAGAATTTCACAGAACAGGTTACAGCTACAACAGCTCAACATGTTACAGTGGTACTGAGAAAATCTCTTTGCTTTCAAATGATTTAGTATTGTATCACAGGAAAAAACAAACACAAGTGCACAGCAAGGTGTGTGTAAACTCTTCACCCAGTAAATCAGATCAGTGTTTTTTGCTGGTGTATAAACCCCTGGGTTTGGGTGTGAAACGTTGCCTGAGCACCCGCAGCTCACGGCTGAGGCGCCCACAGCGCCGGTCAGGATCCAGCATGTTCCTGCTATTAAATCAGTATTAAATCAGTCCTCAAACAACAAGCTGGGAGTTCCCATGGACGGGAACCCGGGCTCACGCCAGGGCATTAGCTCATCCTTTGTTTTCCCCAAAGCACGAGGCAAACATTTTCCCTCTTTCCGCCAGGACAGCCCGGTCGGTGCCTGCTGGGGACTGGGGGTCCCAGTGAGAGCTTTCCTGGGAGCAGCCACAGCCCATCCCACCCTGTGAGCAGAGGAGGAAGGAAGGTCAGGAGCCTTGAGAAAGGAAATTCCACCTCTCCAGCGAGGAGGCTTTAAGCCCCAGTTCACAAAAGTCAGCACAGCCCATGCCAGGCTTTTGCAAAGAAGTACAAGGAAATCCCCTGTACAGCAGCAACCCATGGAGAACTTAGAGCAAATACTCCACTTAATTAATTTAACTTAAAACTAACTCCATTACTCAATTAAATGAAGAGACATTCCCCCTCAGTAAAACAACATAATGATAATCTATGGAGACCAAAAAACAAATATAAGCATATTTAAAACATTTTTAAAGTTGTTAAAAACAGTGCCAAGGGACAAGTTAGCAACAAACTGCCCTCCCTGCTCCACTGTGGGACACCACTGCTGTCCCCAGGTGCCCAGAGCTGAGACACCAGAGGCTCAAACTCCCCTGAATCCCACATGTGATTTTATTTATTTAATTAAAGCAAGTGAGATCAGCAGTGTAGGGGTCTGATACTATGTGTGAGGCCAGGGCTGGTATGAGAAGTCACAGGAATGATGCTGCAGAGCCCACACTGGGTGAAGGCCATGTGCAACAACCCTCAGTCCTGCAGCCACACACACCTGAGGCCACCCAGCAGCAAACAGAGCAAACCCAGGAGCGTTCACATTTGGCCTGGCTCACACAGCCTTGGGTCCCCTGCACTGCCTGGAGCAGGCTGCTCACACAGCTACAGCAGACCCAGGTTAGTCCCAGCTCCCCCTCTCCACCCCATCCTGGCTGGCGTTTTCACACAGCAAGCTCCACGCCTCAGTCAGGGCAAACAAATCTCTACGCACTGAGACTTTGGTGTCAAGAACAGAATAACACATTATAGGAAAAACAGCCTTCTCATCCTTCCTGTGTGACTCCCCTGACACTGTGGAGAGACCAGCTCTTCTCCTCTGCCCAGAGCTCCCCCCCAGTTGGATGGTCAGGCTGGAGAAGCTGCTGCTCAGGGCACAGCACAAGGGAGGACAAGGCAAGGGGGACCAGGAACACAGAGCCCCCATCCTCATCCCTCCCCTGAGAATGACCTGGGGGCTGCTCTGCCAGCAGGGTAGCACTGAGATGCCATTCCCAACTGAGTGCCTGCAGGAAGTGCCTCTCCCTGTCCGTACTGCCAGAGGAAACCCAGCCTTTCACCCCAGACAGCTTATTGCACCCAAGCGTCCAGGTCTGGGAGGACTCACATCCTATTCCAGCTCCGGCTACGTGCCGCCAATTTAATTTCTGCTGCAATTATTCTCCCACCCAGACACTTGATCTACTGTCAATTAGCACTGACACAGTCCCCACAGCCCAGAGCCCAGGTTTCCAGCCCCCTGGGCCAGAGAGCTGCCAATTTTGGCAGTTTGGGAAACGGTCAAGAAAACAAACATCCTCTCCTTTTATTAGCACCACATGGCGGTATTTTGACTCGAGAGCTCACACTACAGGAAGCCAAAAACAGTGGGATCTCCAGAAAACTTATGGATGGATGCTCCCACTGCCTCTGTGTGCCAGGGAGGAGTGGCTGGGCCAGTGCCCACATCAACACCAACACCATGCACAGCGAGCCTGGGGATCCCAGCACGTCAGCACTGATGTCATGTCTGCATGGTGATGGCAGTGCTGACTGCTGGCTGGAGAGCTCCGAGCTGCCCCAGCATCCCCAAGGTCCCACATCCACCCATCTCCAGGTCCAGCAGGCAGGCAGCCCTGCGTTCTTCAGGATGCAAGTCTGAATGTCACTGCATTTCTGGCCTCCTCTGTCGATCCCTGCTGTTAAGGACAGACTTGTCCAGTGAAACCAACTGATAATCAAAGTCTGCTCTTTAAAAAAGTGTTATTTCCCAAAGCTGACTCACTCATCCTGCTCAGTGTTGTTCCTGCTAATTGTGAACAAGCAGCTCTCCATTTCCAGCTTCTTCAGTTGTGGGGGCAGCTATTCCCTGCAGTCACAGCATTAATCAAAGTTTTAACAAGGAGGATTGATTACATTCTTTGTCTCTGAGTAGGGATTTTCCACAAAGCTCAACTGAGAAACCACAACAGATTTAGAAAGAGGGGAGAGGAGAGCTCACAACCATTCCATACCTTCCAAGTTCCCTTGCACAGAAGACAATTGCCACTCTCTGCCTTCAAGACAAAGATTACACTTAAATAAACTAAATTCTAGTAATAGAAATACAGCCTCTCTCCAAATCACTCAGACTCAGGCATTCTGTTTATGTCACATGTTCTGGGGCCTCCAGCAAGAATTACTGTAGTCACAAGTCAAAAGACTCCCAAGACATCTTTGCCTAGAATGATGAAAAAGTTGATAGAGTAAAACCCGGAGGAAGGAATGACATGTGCTCCACATTACTGCAAAGGCCACTTCGGGCAAAACTCTCAAAACCCTTTTCAAGGACAACCCCAAACCTCTTTTTGTGATTTGAGAGCAGAATTCCAGCAGATTTTTTTCCCTGCCTTTCAAAGCAGATTGCTTTTTTCCAGATGCGAGGAAGTGCACCTAAAGGTTGCACATTTTGAGCCAAGTTATTACTTTACAATGAGCTTTTTCCTTCTCACAATCTAGTAAGTGCTGTTGCTAGAGGGGCTGAATGATCACAGCATGGGACAGCCCTGGGTCACCTGGCACTGCTCCACAACCATGGAGCAACGAGCTCCAGGACAGTGAGCTCCCCAGCAATGGGGAAGGGATGCCTGTGGCAAGGGTTGGTGCTCTCGGGTGCTGACGGTCACCCTCAGCATCATGCAGGTCAGAGGGCCCCAGAGCACAGCGCTGGCATGTGTCTGAGCCACCAGCACGAACCATGCTGGAGGCACAGCTGGTTTGGGGAGAGAGAAGGGTCAACCAGCACATCTTGGGTGCAGCCACAGCAATGTGTGCACGGAACCTCCTTCACCTCCTCTCTGGGAAACCCAGAAGGCCATTAAGCAAGAGTATGTAGGGATACAGGCACTGAAAAAGAGGGCAAGAGCTGCTGCCTGTACCTGTGTACCCTTGTTCACACACCTCTCTCAGGGCCTACCACAACCACATCTGCTTTACCCACCTACTCCCCAGACTTATGTATTTTCAGTGTAGGTCTGGATTCAGGATAATCCATCCCTACCCCCTCATTATATTCCATATAGCTGTCTAATTTTTAAAAAGATACATGTGTAACATATATTAATAGTCAGATTCAAATCCAATCTGCATTAAACCTCAGAAATGTTGTATCTGGCAGTGGAACTGCTGCACATTTGTTCCTCATTTAATATTATTCATAGGGTTTGGGCACATTAAAGTCTATTAAGAAAAAGTATCTGTCAGAAAAGATGGCTGTAGTTGATGAATGAAGCAAACACGGCCAGAACCCAAAGCCCAAGCCCAAAGATCACCCTGTGCTGTCACTCAGGGCAGGCAAGACAAACAGACCCACGTGTTGCCTCCGTGAGGTACTGGGGTGGGGTTGCTGGTGCTGCAGTGGTGTTGTGCCTCTGCCCACTGGCCCTGGGCAGGAATGCAGAATATTTGCAAATCCCACATGGCTGGAATGGCCAACTGACTTGATGGCCTCAGACTCGGGTCCACTTCTCATGGGGTTTGGAGGATCTCTCCCCTGTCCACAGCACTTGGTGGGGTCTGTGCTGCCAGGGCTCTCTCCCCGCTCCTCACTGAAGGAGACACCACCCCCTGTAGCACCCTTCTCCCTCTTCCACCCTTGCAGCTCTCAGATTGCTTCTGGACTGAGCCAAGGGAGGGCACCTGGGACCCTTGTTGGGATAATCAAAAACCCCTCTAGAAAGGAGCAGAACCTGCATATGGGTATTTCATGAGGGCTGGAGAAAAAACACAGGACAGCACGTGACAGAACCCCCTCTGTGGAGAAGGAGATATGAGCAATGTTTGAACACTCAGGGTCAGCCCAAGAGCACTTCTGTGTCACTGAGGCAAGCACAGGGGGGTTTGCCAGCCTGAATTGATGTAATTCCATGTTCTGAAGGCTGCAGGCAGCTCCAGGGCCTCTGTTGCTGCCCTGGGAGGGGTTGGCCAACCTACAGCAGCGAGATGGCTCCAGCCCTGCCATCCACGACCTTGGGTGCCCTGGGAAAGCTGGCAGCACGTGCATGAGCTCAGCACACACCCAAGGGGGAGCAAGGCAGCAGGAGCTGACCTCTGCCCATATCCCCACCCGATCTCCTCCTCGTTCCCCAGACACCTCCACAGGATGGACCAGCACATCCAACCAGTGACAGTCGGTACCTCAGAGGCAGAGAGGGAGCAGAGAGAGACCCTGCTGCTTTTCCCTTAGAGGAGCCAAAGGAGAACGAGAGCATCTTTGACCTTGCTAACCATTAGTCAGGAGGGAGGGAGCAAAGACAGAGACCTGCCCAGCTCCATCCACCGCCTGGCAGCTGCGGGAGGCGGCGCTGCCCTCGCCCAGCCCTCGGAGCCATGGGGTAGGAAGGCAGGGCAGGATGCAGGCAGAAGGCTCCAGGGAACAGAGCTGAAGACAGAGGGAAGAGAAACTGAAAAATAAGGAGAAGGAGGAGAAAGGATTAAGACAGGAAAAACAGGGGGAATGTTAAAAACAAAAAGTCCACCACCATGGCAGGTGAATCACCATCACGGGACGGGGAGGGTGCGGAGGATTTCGGAGGCAGCCGAGGTGGAGGCATGTCAGCTGAGGCAGATGCAGACAGACCCTGGGAGTGCTGTGCCCCAGGAAGGGCAGGCACTGGGCAGTGCTGTCAGAGGGTTCCCAACAGCTCCATCCAAAACAACGCTGACCATGAGCTTGGTCACCGGCCTCAAGGGGGTTCGTGCTGGGTGCTGCCCTTGAGCTGCTGGCAAGCTGATCCTGCAAAGCCTGGCTCAGCCACAGGGCACTGACAGCGATGGGATTATGCCAGATCAGCTCAGGCTCTGGCTCACCATGGGAGCCTGGGCTGTACCAACCCACGGAAAGCACAGCGAGACCTGCACATGGAGCTTTTAAACCGCTCATGGAAACTCCTTCACCTCTGAAGGACTGCAGGCAGAGCAGAGGGCTTTCCAGACCCCAGACACGGATCTCCTCTCCCCAAGAGCCAGGTGGGAGAGCAGCGGGTGTGCAGGACTGTGCTGCCATACCTGTGGGTCTGGCTCGATGTTGATCCGGTACGCTTGAGCCTTGCCATCTTCCAGAACAGGGGGGGACCAGGTCTTCCCTTCAGCTCTGCAGGAGGAAATCAGGAAAACTCTGCTTAACTTTTAAATAAACCCAACCAAAGCAAAAAAAAATAATAAATTCAAACAAACAAAAGCCACAAAAAAACCTCAAAAGCCAAACATATGTATAGTATATAGACCTGCCAGGGAATTATTATATACATATTTGTCTAAAATCACCCTCAGAAACAGCACAGTGGTAAATCGAGAAGATGCCAGTTCCATGCTATTAAAACCATGAAGCTCAAACCCCATCCAGGCTCTGACTCAGTGGGGGGTTTAAGACACAAGCTTATTTTGGTTCAAGAAATCAGTAGACAGGTTCGTGGTGGCTCTTGTTTGCATATTCCTGGCTTTGTCCCTTTACTCTGGCCCTGAATCCAGAAGGTATTCTGATGACGTGTGTGTATGTAGATATACACACATATATGCACCCCCTGGCAGGCCTATATACTAGACCAGGACTGCAGGGATTCTATAAACACCTTTCAGGGAAAAGGCTTACACAACCCTGCATGAATCATCTTGCATCTTGACCCTTTCAACAGGTGCCAGATACAAAAAGCCCTAAAAATACAGTTTCCATTCCCAAATGCATCTTCAGTCCTGCCAAGGCAGAGCAGGATGCTGCTGATGCTGCCACTGTCCAAAGATTTTCCATGTGCCTGGTCCATTTTTTCCCCCCCAGAGGCATCTCGGGGCACAGCTGGGATGTGACCTCTAGCATGGATCTCCAACACTCAGGGTATGAGGGAGCTGCTGGAGCTGGGCACGGTCCAGCAGGCTGCTACACAGGCTTTTTGGGATGCAAGAAGGTTGAATTGGGAGATGGAAGCTCCATGAAGTTCAAGATAAAGCTTTCACATGCAAACTATTCTGTTTATCATCACAATCTGCATATGCACCACTTAATGAAAGTAGGTCTTGTTCCATGAGCACAGATCACTGGCTGCATCCAACCATCCTTTGTGGACTCTGGCCCCTGTCACATACCACATTCAGCTTCAGTTTAATTATCTGCAGAGTCCAAGCTTGAAAAATAAGGGGCACAGTTTTAACCCAGGAATTCTCGAGGTGATTTTTTACCTTTGGTATTTTACAGCTACACCAGTCAGGACACAAAGCTGCCTTCCCAGATGTAGGGTCTGACTCAAAACCTACCAAAAGCAGGGACTCCCACTGACTTTAACACACTTTGGATCCAGCCCCGAGGATTTAAGTTTTTTGTTCCAAACCACCACTCAGTGCTGCCATCACAGCTTTTTCTACAGGCAATGACATACTCTCTCTCATGCCTTTGTTCTGATAATTTATCTTTACTATAATTATTTCATTTTAGGTTGGGACAATTCGCTATAAATTGGTCTTTCCAAGTGGGACATAGGAAACAGTCCTTCCCAGGAACATCAGCATTCCCAGCAGCCCCAACCTGCATTTTGCCACAATCCAGTACTGTGTGTATTGCTTCCACATTGAGAATCAAATCTGGAGGCCCAGAACAATGGAAATGCCTAATTACATTGGCAGGGATCAGCACTATTATTTCTGTGCTCTCCCCCACGCTGGGCCGGCCCGAGGAGCTCTCACAGTGCCCCGAGAAGGGGCTGGGATGACATTCCCCCCACTCAGCTCTGGAGCCCACATGCCAAACACGGCTTAAAGCATCCCCAAAGACATGCCAGTAAATAAGAACCAAGGCTCAGAAAGCAATTCTGATTGCAGAAGATGAGAGCAACAGCAGTGAATTCACTCTGTGTGAAGCTATGGCATTTGGTCACCAGTACTGCCAGCACTTGCCAGTTGGAGTCTCCCAGTTCTCCACAGCCCTGACAAAGATCACCACTGTCTGTACCAGAAAGCAGCTAAACTTGTGTTCTCTAAAAGTCATTATGGACATATTCACACTTAATGAAAGATACAGCCAGATTGGTTTGCACAGAGAAGCCCATTTGTAGTTAATGCTTTAATGATTAAACTCAAGGCTTCACCATCAGCTCTGCAGAGTGACCAGAAATTCTTGGTATAACTGAGACCACCTCAAACAGCTCCCAGTGACAGTCTGAACAAAGCCAGGCTCACCTCAGCCCCAGCTTTCACTTGAACTATGCTGAAACAAGCTGACATGGCACAGTTTATGTTCCGTTTGGCACTTTTAAAGGCAAAGCAAAGGGGAACGGGAGAACCACCAGCCTCACCAAAACAAAATGAAAGTCCTAAGTTTGGTGAGCATTTGTGCTTACACAGGGAGGCTCCCTCTTTTCCCTGGGAACAGCAAAATACCATGTAATCCAAAATAATCGAGAGAGGACTGTCAGAGGATGATGCCAGGGGCAGCTCCTGCAGGAGGGGTTGATGCTTGGAGCTCACTCCCCAACCCTGGCTGCAGGAACAGCTCATGCCCACGTGCCCAGCAGGACGGGTCCCCTGCCCCTCCCAGGACACAGGGACTGAGCAAGGCCCAGAGCAGGGGGGACCTGGGGGCAGCACCGTCACCCCGAGACACCCCGGCAGCAGGTTCATGCTACCAACAGTCAGAGCTTCGTGTTGAGGCAACAGCAAACACTCACTGCACTTTTCCAACGTCATGGGCAAGAGATCAGGCGTCGCTCAAACGTTCCAAGTCGTTCAATTTCGGGGAAAGTGTTTTCAGATGTGTTGTAGGGGATTAAAGGCAGCTAAGTGGAAACCATTACCCTGCACTAACAGCACTCTGCTCTCTTAGCGGCTGCTACGACAATCCCAAGAAAAATAACCTGACCTAGGTTAGTGCTAGGCCTTCCACATGGGGCTTCGTGGGAAACGGACCCGTTTAACAGGACATCACTATAAAAACAAAGTTGCAGACACCTTTTATCCCACTGCTTGTTTTCTAAAAGTCTCAAAGTCATTCTCAAAAGATTACTTGCATATGCTCACGTATTTTACCAAAGTGTTTTTTCACCTGGCAATGATCTGTAAGTCTCACTCTCAACATTTGTAGAGCTGCTTTTAAGCTGCAAGAATTCCTGGGTCTCACCGAATTTCTAATTCTCCATCCCCTTATAAACTAACTTTTATCACTTGGAGAAGAGCCAGCCTGGATCCAGGACACTGCCACCTCTGACTGTGCAGCCACAAACCACCAGAATAATCACATTGCTATATTTCACCCCGATCCACATAGTCCTTCCAGGAGGGTGACTCCAGGGTCCTGTCCATCTCCTGAACACTCTTCACCTCCCAGCAGGGCACATCAGTATGCTCAGAACTGATTTTTATCTCTGATATGGCCATGAGCCTTCTAGGAGCTGAACTCTGTCTAGAAGTAGCTACGATCGATGCTTCACCTTTCCAGGATTGTGAACCCCACCACGATAACTGTAAGGTGCTGGATCCATCCCTGCAAGGAAGAGAACAGCAGGGGAGCTGAGCTCTGCTGAGCACCCCAAAGGACCTGCCTCGTCCAGACCACATGAAGGAGAAGCTGCAGGATTTCTCCTCCTTCATTCCTCTCTCCTGAAACCATTGTGTATTGCTCTGGAAAGCTGCCGGTTTTCCTCTCTATTAGTCCTCGAGGAGCTCCAGAGGGGAAGCTGTGATTCACTTTTTCAGTTGTACTTGTACTGGAAACTTGAGAACACACATTGTCATCCTTCCCATCTTCCAGCAGCATGTCTGCACTGCTCACAGCTCATGGACACAACCTCCAGGAGCTGGGGGAGGTGGGAAGAACATCAACTACATGAGCTTCCAGGGACTTATGGGGCTACATGTCCAGCAGATTCATTACTGGGCTTTCTCCCTTAGAAACTTCCAGAGAAACTCCAACTCTGTACAGAGAGCAGGATAAATAGAGAATCTTCATACTCCAGTTTGCCAAGCAGACTCAGCAGTGGCACACACACCGAAGTGTGAGGAAAGAAACTGCTTCCAGGATTTAAGGCAAAGTAGATCCCATGCTACCTTGGCTTGGGATTCAGCAGCTGGGAAGATGATGCTGGAACAGCTGCGTGATTTATCATCAGCACAACCTGAACCATTCCACCAAATCCTCATCAGCACCATCACCCCCTTTCCCACAGCCCAGGTGCTGTCCAGCCTCGCTAAGCTCACTTGAACTCCTGGCCTCACATTTCAGGGCCATTAACCAGGACCTGAATGCCCAGCCCTGATTCCAGGAATGCCCAGGTAACTCCTCACACCTTACATCAGTGCCCACATAAGTGTCAGTTATATAAATCAACTCCTTTCATACGCTGGTGAGGATTTTCAACCACTCCATTTCAGGCCAGGAAGGTGACTGTGCTGCTTCACCTGTCACAGCCCCACTGCCCAGAGACAGCCCTGCACATGTCCAGCCAAAGCAGGACCCAAAACAAGCCAAGAATATAACACTCATTAACTTCAGATGTGTCAGGGGTCTGGCCAAGAAAGCTGATAGAAAATGCAGGGTGTGAAGAAGGAGGGAGAACTCCTCCTCAAGAGATTTAAGCCACTGATAAAGGACAAGGATTAAAAAAAAAAAAAAAAAGAAAAAAAGAAACATCTGTTAGTCCAGCCTGAGAGCAGGGGCAGCTTGTCAGATAGAAACACTGACTGGGGGCCGCAGGGGCACAGGAGAGCCACAGACCCCAACATCCCTGAGAAGCTGCAACATGCCCTTCCCGGCAGTTTTCCCTATGTAGGCATGGGGCCAGCTCCTCCAGGAAAGCTGCAGCACAAGCTGTAGCACCCTCCCAGCTGGCAGATGACAAAAGGTTCAGAAAAAGCTGTGGGGCTCGCCCTGGCCCTGTGGCAGAGACGGGCAGGTCTGGACAGTGCTGCCAAGGGCTTGCCGGCAGCCTGTGTCAGCAGGAACAGCTGTGCCACGAGGTCTGTCCTGCACCCGAGGTCCTTTGGGTGCTCAACCCCCTGTTCTCGAAGAACACGGCTCCAACCCAGTTTTATGTCCTGGTGATAAGGGAGAAGGGCTCTGGGTGCTGCTCCCCATTACAGTGGTTGGATATCACGTGTTCATATTTGATCAGAAGCTCTCAGTTTTTCTCCTTCCAGAGAATTCCAGAGATCCATCTGACTGGATGAGCAGATCCTGCCATGCAGCTGGATAAGGGAGAAACCATCAAACCCAGCACGACATTCCCAGTGGCAGACAGTGCTGAAGTTCACATCACAACAGAAATCCCACTTACTTCAGTGGTTCCCACCTACGTCAGTGGTTCCCTCCCACGCACAGGGCAGAGCTGTTGCCTGCACTCCGAGGGAAAGTACCACACTCCAGTTGTTTATTCCACCCATGGTGAGTCCTCTGGCTATTTATGTGTTTCCCACCAGTGTATCCAAATGTCTTACTGAAGCAAATTTGATAAAAGGGATAATCAGCATCTCATCCCATCAAATTCAATGGCTCTCTAAATCCACAACACCTCCAGAACCTCAAGTGGCCGTGTCGGTCTTGGGGGACCCCATCAGACCACCCAGTAACTCCCCATTCTTGTTTCCCCCCATTCTGACTTTCTTGAACTTTGTAATCAAAGGGCATTTACTGACCAGAGGGTGAAAACAAACCCCATCTTGTTCTCTCTCTCAGTAACATAAAATGTCAAGGGTTGATGTAGAAAGGGCATGGGATGGCTGCAAGGCACCAGGGGCTGGAAGGGCACGAGGGGGCTGGAAGCCCTGCCCAGCTCCCTGCCCTCCCTCTGCACACACGCCTGACTGGAGGGACCCTGCTTTGGCAAAACAGAGTTAACACCAAATTTCATGTGTCTTTGCTAAAGACATACAACAAACAAGCTTGTGACTTCAAATCTATTTCAGACAAACACACTTATTTAAAAGCAAAGCTCCTTGTCTTGTTTTGCAAACTGGATTTTGTTGAAGGCAGAGATGATTCTGCCTGGAGAGCAGCCTCTGCCCAAGGGAGAAGACACTAATCCACACCCTGCTCTCTCCTGGAGCTCAGGCTCACAGCAGGGTCCAGGGCTGGCAATCCACAGCCAGGACAAACAGCAGCGGCTGGACAGGCACAGAGACCAACAAATCCCAGAGAAACCCCCATCAGGTCCCAGGACACAGATCTCTTGGCAGGACAGGGTGACCCCACACCCCAGGAGGCAGGTCCTGGAGCAGGGATCCACTCACATCGAAGAGAGAGCACCAGATGTGCCTCCAGCAGTGACTAATGGCTGGGCAGAGCCACTGGATCCAACAGGTCACTCGGGAAACAGGAGAGAGATCCGAGAGCCATGTCACCGTGCACTCCCCTTGGGCCACACTAAAACCAGACCTAATAGCACACCACTGGAGCTGCTGTCCTTACTGTAGGAACACAAAGGACTCAGTTTTTCCTGTCAAGAGGAATGCCACTCTCATGGGCATCTCTGGGCACAGCCAAAGGTGTGTTCTGCCCTCGGAGAAGCCACCAACCCAACCGGGGATCTCCTCCAAGAGGAGCCACCCCACGCCGAGTGGCTCCTCACCATCACCAGCTCCTGTCTGTTCCTGCCTCACAGAACTCTGAGCATTTATTTTTGCCTATGAGATACAAAAGCCTTTCAAATCTGCGTCTTCATTACGAAGACTTCAAGACCTGGCAGCTGTTCCAAATAGAAAGCAAATCCACTGCCCTTCCTTGGCTATGGCAAACTCCACCTGTGTGAAGGGTTTGCTTGCTTTTCTTGTTTTCCTGCTTTCCCAGTGCTGAAGCCACACCATCCAAACGCCGTGGGCTGGGCTCGGAGGACTGTGCTTCAGCCAGGCAGCCCGGACACCCCTGACTGAGGGAGCACGAGGAGCCACAGAGGCTTTGCTCCATTTATGGCAGTGCTGCTTCCCTGCTGCCCAGGCGCCCACTCAGAACCACAGGGTTTTCCAGGAAAACCATAAACAGCAAATGGTAGCTCTTTATAGCAGGAAATGCCTCTTTAATCTGAAGTGGAAAACTATACCCACTTATTTAAACCTATTACAGATCACATTAGACATTTATGAACCTTATAAGGAGCCCTCCTTTTGCTTGGATAATTTGTGATTAACAACACTTAGCTACAGAATTAATTCCAGTGGAAAGCAAGAACACCCAAAAACCCAAAACCAAAAAAGAAACAACCAAAAAAACCCCAGCCAAACTCAAGTCTTCATTTTGCTTCAAAATACTCTAAAAAGTGCATTTAGCCAGACCATCAAACGTGTATTCATTGATCAGATGTTTAGGAAAATGACAGGCGGATGTTAATGAAGTGGGAGGGTTTGTCCAAAGGAGATTTCAATCCCAGTGCTACTCTTGCTTCAGTTGATACAACCTCCCTTGGGCTGAAAGACTCAACCCAGCTCACAGCCTGGACAAGTCTTGCAGGTACAAATGATAATCCACACGTATAAATGAACAGAACCCATTTTTTTATCAGTGGGCCACTGAAAATAATTTTGTTTTACTGTTTTTGAAAACACAGGACAATTTTCCAGACCCTGGGGATGCTCCAAGAACTGAGCCTGAGGGCACATCTGCTCCAGGGCAGCCACAAGCCTTCAGCAAAGCTGACACAGGAGCACATCACAGCAAACCGACCTGTTCACAGAGAGCAGCAGTTGGTCCACACAGGCTTTGATCTTGTTTTGTGCTTCTAGGTGTGTCATGTTCTCTGTGTTCTCTCCATTAATTGCCAGAATTACATCTCCTGGGCACAGGTCTGCCATGGCTGCTTTACTGCCAGGGTTAATCTGGGGAAAAATAAAAGGGTTACTTAAAAGAATTCAAGGTTAAAAAAACCCCCAACCAATCAAACAAAAACACAACAAAAAAAAACAACCCCCCAAAAAGTCCATTTTCTTGGAAGAAGCTGCAGGTAAAAGGAGTAGTTATTTCTGGAGAATATCTGTTTTGCCTACATCAAGGTTGGATGTCAGAGTTCTCAGGTCAGCCTCAGTTCTCCAAGGGTCGACCTGAGGATCTTTAAGACATGGAATAAGAGACTTCAGTCAACCCCAGTCAATGTGTGACCAGATCCTCTCCTCACATTTGTCTCTGGCTTGAAATAATGGAATACCCTCCTTCCAGAGAGATGCTCCACACTCCTTTGGCTTGCAGACCTTAAATGATGCTGCAAGAATCAGTCCCCAAAGAGCACAAGAAAGCTCCTCTGTGGGTAACCACGCACAGAGGGGACAAGTGCCAGCACCGTAACTGCTGCCTGGGACAGGTCATGCTGGACAGCAGTTTTTCCTGACTGTCATCCAAGTGACTCGTCTCTTCCAGCCCTGCATGGTCCCCATCCCTGCAGGAATTCAACAGCAATGGCTCTGGTGGTAGCCATGGCAGTGCTGGGGTAACAGTTGGACCTGAGGATCTTTAAGATCCTTTCCAACTAAACAATTCCATGATTCCATTCTATAAATATCACACAGCTTGTTAAGTCTCCACAATTCTTTCCTTTGGGTTTTGTGGGAGTGCCAGAACCTTATAAAACTCATAACTCCTTTCCTGAGGAACTACTGACGGGTCCAGGTACTGTTTGTGGTCAGCCATGAGATCAGTCCTGTAGCCCATAAAAGCGGTGCTTGAGAAATTACCGTTTCATTTACATCATCCCAAATGTGGTTTTAATTTTCGTAATGACATAAAATGACACCAGGCGTAGTCAGGACAGGTAAACGTGTCGGTTTAAACTCTTAATAGCTGTGTGTTTGCCCTCTAACTTCCTCTTCAGTCACCCTGAGCATCTGCTAACCAACCAACCACATGGTTTATCAAGTGAGGAAGTACAGCGAGCTCGACTTCTGGTTATTCATGTCTCACTGCACTAAAGCAAGATGGTGCTTTGCTCCTGCTTACTCTTCATTTACACAGGCAGCGGGTCTCCGCCCCAATACACCTGCTTGAGAGATACAGACAACAGGAGCACTGCTCTACCCACCCTCTGCCCCTGGGCACGGCTCACAGTGGTGCAGGATGGCAACCAGACACCGCCAGGCCGGGCGTTGCTTTTCAGACAGTTTGAGATCAGGTGGGGTCACCTGTTCCCCAGTGCCCATGGCCACCAACTCCCAGGCCACCAGGAAACAGGTCTTTTACAAAGGAGGCCTGCACAGGTCCTGGCTTTCACCTTGGTTTCATAGAACCCTTGAATGGTTTGGGTTGGAAAGGTCCTGAAAGTTCACCCAGTTCCCACCCCCAGCCCCCTGCCATGGGTGAGGACACCTTCCACTAGACAGAGTTGCTCCAAGCCCCATCCAGCCTGGCCCTGAACACTTCAGGGACAATCTGTTCTATTTTCACAGGGAATTCAAAGAGGATTTAGTCAGTCTCACCACAGCAGCCCTTGTGGATCCCTCTGGGGCTGCCTGTGGGACTGAGGCTGGTGAGAAGCAGGCAGGCCCTGGCATGACACACCCTGCTGCACTGCTCCCTGCATGACCACGGCCACCAACACCACCGACACACCGGTCTGAAGGTGTTTGAGAAGCACTTTTGACATTCCAATAGAACTGGCAGCCCGAGTTACAGCTTTTGTTGCACTGTCAGAGTAAATCAGCATTTGCCATTTGCTCTTCAATACTTTTGGTTGGGCTGTTTGGCTCCAACAAAGCTGCCAGGCCAACCCCTCACAGGCTGCCCGGTGACTCAGCTCAGAGCAAACAACAGGAGGTGTTTTTCAGCTCCACACACATTAGCTGTAGAGTTTTGACACAGGACATTTCAGCCCAGGACAGGATTATTTTTGCCCTGGTATGTTAGGTTTTTGGTCCCATGTAACACAACATCCATTCACAGGGCATTATGGTCCTTCTACAGCCAGAGAAGCTGCCAGACCTGCCAGAAAGTCGACCAGAAGCTCAACCAGCACCTCCAAGGAAGCATCTCCATGTTCTTGCCTGCTGTTATCTGCTTCCCTCAGTGTCCACCCCACAGCCCTGGCTGCCAGCAGGCTTTTAGACTAACAGACCTTCAGCTTGACCCAGGACAGCTGTATTTTGTTCTTGTCTATTCAGTGGTGCTGAATATCTGATGGATTTTTCCCCCTGCACTGATCTTAACCAGATTGTAGCTTCCTTGGAGAATAAGCTGTTCATAAATGGGACTCCTAGCTTTTTTCCTATTTTTAGATTCTGGTTTATTTCAAATTATTTTGGCAGTATTTTCAAATTAGTATTTTATACTTGCTGTGGAGATGACCGAGGGCTTGAAACGGAGCTGCACTCCAAGAATTCATTAGTTTGAGATACAGCATCAGTGCCTCAACAGCTTGGGAGTCAGTACTGTAATGTCTGTCAGGTCCAAAGTTTGTATTTTAGTGACTAATGTTTACAATACTCTAGACCACGTTCACCTAACTCACAGCTGTGCACAGCCATTGACAGCAAACACGCCACAGAAAGCCTGGTGAGCCTGGTTTGGGGTCAGTGCCGTGCCCAGATCCTTGTGCAGGGCTCTGCCTGGACTTGGTTAGTGCTGGCCTTGGCAGTGCTGCCTTAACAGCTGGACTCGATGGTTTTAGAAATCTTTTCCCACCTAGACATTCTGTGATTCTGTGACATTAGAGCGTGGCAGTGCACAGAGGTTTTGGGATGGAGCTTGTACCAGAGCCACTCACCTGCACCTCTCCAGAGGGGCCTCAGGTCTGCCCTGAGCCGTAACCACAGCGAGGGTGACATCAACGAAACAGATGAATTTGAGAGTAACTGGACACGTGATGAGGCTAAAAACACTGCACAGAAAACCTGCACTGAGCCACTGGAGCCCCGTGTTCCTGAAAGGGGCCTCCAGAGGAGCTGAGGCTCGAGAACAGGAGAGGATAAAGAAAAACCATGATAAGATTTTATTTGAATTCTCCATCTGTGCCAAGAGCAAGCCATTTCAAAAATCAAGGCTGGATGAAGACAGAGCGAGACCAGAGCGATGGATACGTAAGTCAGGGTGGTGTGAGCGATCTCCCCACCTCAGGCAACACCAAGTACCCCAAAGCCAAGTCCCAGCTCCCGCACCAGGGCCTCGCACGGGCTCTGTCCCACGGCGCCTGCTGCGCCCTGTGTGTGCCATGCCCCGTCCTGCCCAGGCTGGTGCCTGCCACGGTCTGGGCTGCTCCTCTGCTGTTCTCCAGTGAAGAGCTCAGCCAGGGCAATTACACACCAGCAAGGAGTCAGCCCAGGCTCTCACACCCTGCTAACCCCCAGGGCAGGTGCTGGCGTGGAATTCCACGGGTGGATGGGCTGCTCTGAGCCCCTGTGCTGCCAGCAGCTCACAGGGTCTTGCTCCCTCTGAGGCCACGTAGCTCCCAAGGAGCTCTGCTCATGCCGTGGGGACAGCAACCTCAATAACCCTTCAGAGCCCTCAAGTGTACGGCACTGAGAGCCAAAACCACAGCAAACACCACGGGCTGAAAGAAACGTAAATATTTTTATTAGAATTCCCCTAAAGGTTTTTCCTTTTCGACCAGACAAGAATCCTGCCTCCTCTGGAAGCTCTGAGCTCCCGAGGACAACCTCATGCAGCAACAGAACAGCACCAAGCTGGTTATTGCTGCCCTGCACTCAAAGGTATTTTCCCAACAACATAAATCCAAAGCCAACGGATGGAGACTTTGGGTGAAGTTTCCCAAGATAGTCACACCAATCCCAAGTAAAGGGGAGAGGACCTTCTCTCTGCATCTTCCCACTCTAGGAGTTCCAGCCAGCCTCTTCCCTTGTGCCAGCCCCAGTGCTCAGCAGGTTTTCAAGCACAGCCTGGGATGCAATCCAGAAGAGCTGGATGGTTTCATAGAACCTTCTTCAAAAAGTGCCTTATTCTCCCTAACCCCATCAGGACAAGTCTCATTTGTGACATCTTTATGTCCCCCACACAGCACAGTGCTTCAAAAACTACCAGAGGTACAATATTGGTTCCTATCTCAGTCCTTTCTATTATTCCAGTAGGAAAAAGAGAATTTTAAAGAAAGAGCCCCCAGTAAACAGCCCTTCTCTCACTATCCTCTGCCTCCTCAGTCACCACGGGAGGTTTGGTGACAGTGCTGGAAGCATCACCCCCACACCGAGCATGACTTTTGCCACATCATCAACCAGGGAACTCTCTCCACAATTACAACCAATTTTTTAAAATAAGTTTTTCGAATTATTTTCCCCACCACCTTTCCCAAGATTTCTACCCACCTCTTCACCCTTCTCCAGGGAGGCCAGCCTTCAGTAGCCCCCTCCCCAGCCAGGTGGATATTCTGATGCTATGGAACAGACTGGGAAAAGCCCAAGGCCAGCAGCAGCTCTTATCTGGCCACTGGAGCCTCGTTAGGATTTACTAAGTGTTGGTGTCTGACAGCAGGCCAGTAAAATAAAGCAAATTAAGGCAACTGCCTTGTGCTTAACCTAAGTCTGCTGGTGTTGGAGCTGTGCAGTCCGATTTAGTAGGCAAGATTATTCACACCAAGGGCAGTTTAGTGTTCTGGTTTCTGCCCTGGAGCCTGACCACAGAAAGGTGCCGGGGCTGGGAGAGCACTCAAAGCAGGGCAAAGTCCCCGTGCCTGCTGCCTGCATCCTCTGCCCACACAGGGACGGCTCCACTTTGCTCAAGCCATCTTTAGAATTGGGCCAACACCACAAGCTGAAACAATCAATACTTCAGTGAAAGGTTAATTTGTCTTATTAACTTAATCCCTCTTTATTTTTACTCTTTTCCCCAGAAATCTGTCTCTGAGGTCGCCTGTGCCAGGACCCAAGGACAAGGGGTGCAGCCCCTCACTGCCTGCACAGCCCCAGCACAGCCCTGGGAAAGACTAACTTAGTCTTTATTGTCCCAGCAGTTTTCACTCAAATCAACAAAAGGTGTCTATTGTGGCCCCTCACACCACTCACACTCAGATACTGAAGGCACCTTTCTCTCAGCCACATCTCCACCTTTAGTAAGAAGTGCTCCACTAATGCATCCCACCAGTGAAGGAAGCCCTCTTCCCAGGATTTAATGGGTTAAAATGTGCAATCCCAAACAAAACTCCACAGACCACACCACCCTTCTCTTAAATCAACGGTAGTTTGTTGCAGGCGAAGCTGGGGGAATTTTCTGTTCTGCAAGTGTGATCAAAAGGGCCTGATTAAAGTCTTCAGGAGGCTTTCAAGATAGTGTGACAAATTTTCAGCTTTTAAACAAAGCCAGCCTGTTCATGCTATGGGGCAGGAGATGATCTTACATAGCTACATCTTTTAAACAGGAAGAATCAAGACTCAAATGACTAACTAATGAAGATAAATTCCCCAAATCCTTAAACATTCTTTCCAGGGATTCTCTTCAGCTTTTCAAAGCCTCCTGCTTTGAACTCACACATATTCCGTGCCAATCCATTTGCATTTTTCTAGTTGCTTATATAAAGTCTGATGCACCAAGGCATTATTTAGGCATGCTGAGCAGCCCAGTAAATGAAGAACACTGTTTATGCAGTGTGGATTCATTTAACTACTGAAGAAAACAAGAAGTTTAAAAGCACAAAAGGGAAGGAACCGCAGTACAAGTGTTCTCGAAGTTTCAAGACACTCGAAAATCCTTTCAAACCCAAGTACTGACAGATCTAAATTCAAATTTAGAAACAGATCCATAGTGTAGATCCTAACACAGCTCAAAGGCTGAGGTCTCTGTACAAAGAAAGGCTGAGAATCAATGAAATTGGATCCAGGTTTTACAGCAAACAGCCACTAACCCAAGTGCAAACCTCAAAACGTGGATTCAGAAAGACAAGGAAGGGACCCACAAGGATCACCTGATGTATTTTGTCAACAACTCACTTTCTCAGCCCAAGGGGACACACAGGTCCAGCAGCACTCAGAGCACAGGCAGCAGCAGCTCACACTGTCACCGGGAGCCCACTCACCCCTTCCTCCAAGGAAGAGTTACAGAGATGCTGCTTTACTGCCCAGAATGGCCCCTCTTCACCCACACAGCTGCTACTGCACTTCGACCTGCTCTAAATTCAGTCTGCTGTGTCAGGGAGCAAGGCCTGCCCTGGGGACACTGGAGAGGTGTGGGTGTTCCTGGAGCATCACCACGTCCCGCAGGCACCGCTCGGCTTCAGCAGCATCAGAGAAAGTGGCTTCATCTCCTTCAGAGGTTCAGGCTCAGCTCCCCCCTGCAAGCACCAGGGCTTCCCGAGCCCTCCTCACAAGCAAGCCCTGGGTGCTGCACAAGACATGGGGGGCTGCTTGGACCTTCCTTTCCAAACCAGCAGCCTCTCAGCCAGGAAGGCAGGCTGATGCTTTCTGTTCCAGCAGGAGGAAAGTGGCCACAGGGTGATCTCCAAATCCAAGAAAACTCTTCAGCATAAAAAGTTCAATTCAGTTGGTGAGCAAACCTGAAGGTTCATTCTCTCTGCACAGGCAGGTGTTAATCACAGCCCACAGGGTCTCTGAAGTGTTCTGTGGCTTATGGTGAACAACAGCACTGAGAGCCAGCATCCTGCAAACCTCCCAGTGACCATCTCTGTGTACCCTTTACCGACCAGTCCTGGAGTCAACCGTTCAAGACAGCTTCTCTTTCAGCACTGCCCATATCTGATAATTAAGAATAATGACTTGAAATAATCTTTAATCTGGTTTACTTTGCTTTCTGAAGCTCACGCTGTAAAATGTCATTGGCACATAATCTGCTATCAGTCCACACAACATGTAAAACTACTTAAGGCTTAATGGGTGTGAATGTGAGTTGCTCTGGTTGACAAGAAGGATTGAGTGTGGCACAGGCTGTGAGGCATCTTTATGGTGCTTGGAAAATTCATTGGCTGAAACACTCTTGCACAACACGTTTTTTTTTCTAATAGAGCTGTGTTCTCTATGGGGAGAAAGTGGGGTTTATTTTGGGTCTCTGCTGGATGTTGAAGTTCCTCAAACGCCACACTGTGGCTCCAACATCTTTGCAATTGCTCAAATAACATAGTGAAACCTGGGTTTGCTTGAAGTCTTGTGTAAATTCTGAAGTAGAAGCCAAACACAACCTTATCTACCAGGGCTTGGGGTGAGTGGGGTGGTAGGGGCTGTGTACAAACCCGCTGCACGAACAAGCTCTGGTGAGATACGGGGTTTGCTCTGCACACATCTGGCACCAACAACAAATCAAGCAGAGTATTTTTTCTGTGAACATGTTTGTTTTAACTTTTTCTTATCAACACTGACAGAGCTTGAGAGATCTACTGTTTTCCTTCACACTCTAGCACCTGTGGTCACAGATGACTTAAAAAATAAAAACGTTCTCAATAAGTGTTTTGGTATCTAAGAACCATGAGTCAATGTGTTTTGACAGCTTGGAAATCAGACAGATTCAGTTAGAAATATTATATTTAAGAGGACCTGTGCCTTCTAGGATTTCCTGTGACTGTTGTAGACTTGTGATGTGCATTTTGCCCCCAAGCTACCAAAAATGAAATTAAATTGCATTGGTCTGCATTAATGCCACACAATCCATAATGCCATATTTGTGTTAAAATTAAAGGACTGATCTAACCCCAGCAGGACCATGGTTGTAACTATCTGTTGTGTTATACAGCAACAAAAAGTTTAGGAAAAAAAGAATAATTGCATGTATTTCCCCCTGTATGCTTCCTACACTAACAGAGCCTTTCCAGTAAGCTTCTGTCTAACTTTTTTCTCCTTCACCTACTTTATCAAGCGGGATTAAGTGCACACTTTTACAAAGTAACTCTGAATACCTGCCCCAACAGGCAATCTTTCAATCTTCAACGAAAATTGACATCACCATCATTTAAAAGGAAACCAAAAAGAAAGGGGAGGAAAAAGAAGAAAACCCAAACCCACAAACCCCGAAATCCCAACCCAGAATAGCCAGTGACACTGAGCCCATTCTGCTTTGTCCAGCCTGGCAGAGGCCCAGCGTGTTTTGAGGGTGTGCTGGGTTTATTTTGCTAACTTGCCCCAAGGTCAGACCTTGCCTGAATGGACCTACGTGAATCACTCTTTCCGCCTGCTTTCCCACTCAGGATTATCGGTGTGCTTGATTACAGTAATTAGCATTAGGGTTTCATTCCAGTATATGCCACCACTACCGTCTCCTGAACCAGCACTTATCCTTCTCTTTCAGTTATTAAAAATAAAGCCTCAGTGACAGAAGCACTTCAGCAGCAAATATATTTGTGACATATTTGTTAGTTCTTATCTGTAGCTCAGATTAACTGTAATGTACCAGCACAGCTTCACATGTAACCACCCAGACCTCTCACCTCAGAGCTCCCAAGAATGAGGGAACGACAAAATCGACAAGCAAAATATTTCCTTCCACTTAAAAAAATCATCCCACTTGAAACACTGTAACAAACTGTGCAACCAGCTGAGGGACAGCTTTCACCACTCAGCTCCACACAGGCAGCCAACGCACCAAAGGTCAGCACAAATCAGCTGGGGTCCTAGTTTTGGGATTCATCAACACAGAGAGGCTACTTCAGACCTTCTGGGAGCTCTGAACAGAGTGCATAATTTCCATTTAATAAACTAGCAAACACATAAAAATTACAGGGGAAACCAGGAAAAACCTTATGGAAATCAAAGGGCAAAGCCCTGTGTCCCTTTGCTGGTGTCTCTGGTCCTTGCCTTCTCCACCAACACATGTGGAGACCCTGGAGAAACCAAACCTGCCTCCCCAGCCCTGGGTCTGGACAGCCCTTCGTGCTCTGCCATCCCCTCTCACACAAGAGCAAACCTCACAGGCCACCCCAGCAATTATCACCCGGACCGGGTTCTCTCTGCATTCACAAGGGATCACAGCAACGGACTCGGGCATTTGCTGGCTGCCCTGACAGAGTCAACAAAATCACTTTTACTGGAATTCCTTCCTCAGCAGAATTCCTTCTTGAGTATCCTAACCTTTAACAGGACATGTCTCTGCTCAAATGTAAAAGCTGCTTAAGTTTAAAAGTCAACCTTAACTCAAACAATACCTGGATAATGGATTGCAGACCAATTATTTCTCACCCTTCTTGTGTTACAGTTCCAAGAAACTCTGAAAATTGCATTTTTGCTGCTCCACTGGAGACCAGCGGGTAAACTGACATTGAGGCCAGCAGACAAAGGAAAAACTGTATTAAAATCTCATTTAAAAAATACTGGAATTGGCCCATTTGTCAATTACCTGTTTAGCCAAGTAATTTAGCTAAGATTCCAAAAGCAGCAAGTGCATGGATTAGCACTGGCAGAGGTGGGCAGATGACGACACCGACTGCGCCAGGAGCCGGACCAGCGAGTTCAAGTGATTAAACACACTCAGCTCCTCCAGTTACGCTAATGACTGATTATCTTTTAATCCCAGGCAAGGGGTAGATCAGCTGTGATCCCACACAGAACCACAGCACTCACTGATGTGGTTACAAGCACCAGACTGAGAACAGCTGAGGGAGTTACTCTGTTCCTGAGCCGTGGCTGCTGGTCAGAGGGAATGGTGTCACTACCTGGTGTACAGTGAGAGCCACAGTGAACCCCCTTTCCCAACACAGCACCCAGCTGTTGACCTGCTCAGCCAAGGGAAAGCAGCTGTCACCTACCAGAACTTTAATTAAGTCTTAAAACCACTTTCTATCAAGTCATTAAGGCCAACTCTAAGCAGATCTCCTGGATCATTCCCTACTTCTATAAATATCCTTAGGAGGAGTAACCATTAATGATGTGATGTACCCACCTGTAACAGGGGGTATAAAACAAGCTGAGTTTTGCCTCCAGAGCATAGCCTGGGGCTACAATTCCCTTCCCAGCACTGTGCTGACAACACACCAGCATCACCCTGCAGGCTGTGTACCCCCAAAACCAGCCCAGCAAATTCCATCCCTGCTCATCTGGGTCCTCCTGAAACTACAAGAAGAAACAGGGGATGAAAGGGGAGCTATAGCACACCTAACTTTTCATGTGACCACATGAGAGAGGTGCCCTAAGCACACCCTGCTGGATTTGCATTTATCTTTAACAATGAAGAACTCAACAGTCCAACCTGGACTCATCCAGGGCAGAGCTCTGCACCAGCTGCTCCCAGTCACTGGAGCAATCAGATCTTTACCCCTGGTCACTTAAGACTGACCAAATCAGAGAGGGGAGGGACCTGTTTTCAAGAAAGAGATCATTGCTTGATATCACGAGCACATTTGAAACAGCTGCAAGGGATGGACTGAGCCCCATCAGCTGCACAGACACAACCACCTCACCGGGGGTAAGGGCCACAGCAAACCCTTGTGAGAGAGGCAAGTCCCACTCCAAAGCAGGACTGGGTGATTGTCATGTTCTGTGCTGCCAAGTCCGTATTTTTTCAACTTTCTCTCTTGACAATACTGTCACAAGCCACTTTTGTGGACCACTCTCAGCCTTCCCTCCTGCCCCATGCCGGGTGCCTCTCCCTGCCTGGCACTGCTGTGCCTCTCGCCCAGCTCAGTCTGGCAGCTCCTTCCACACCAACTGCATCACTATTTCCCCCTCTAGAAGTGACACTTTGGCTTCAGGTCCCACAAACGTCCCATTAAGGAACTCTGCCTTCACTGTAACCAGAACCATGACACTTGGGCAGGCCTGGGAGGGGACGCTGCACCCTTCCATGTCCCCCAGCAGAACATCACTGCTGCAGCTCCTGGGCCAGCGACACACCCCTGCACTGTTACAGCGGGGGAGAGCTCTGGAGCCAAATGGTTTCCTGCAGAAGCTCAGCAAACAGCAGAGAAAACCAACATAACAATGACTAAAACATTTTTTCCCCAACCCCTGCACAGACAAAGTTGTGTCTTCTAAGCAGGCAGCCAGCCTCCAGCACCCAGCTCTGAATGTGGGTGGCTTTGGATGCCTCAAATCCCAAACTGAAACCCGATTTCCCAACACAACCAGTCCAGGGAGGATGCTTGCAAAGCTGTACAGTCCAAACACCTCACAGCACATCGATTCTCAGCCTCCCTTGGGCTCAGGAGTGGGGTGCAAACCCACATCCCTCAGGCAGCCCAGCACACCCAGAACTCATCAGCAACTTGGGCTCACAGCTGGATGTGGCACTCCCAGAGTGTGGTCCTGCCTCCCGGCAGAATTTCTGCCTTTCCAAAGATGTTTGCAATTTCATGGCATTTTAGTATAAAACAAATAAAATAGAAAGTGAAGAAGAAAGGCACTTCGAGGGAGGCAGAATTCAGCCCAAATCCTCCACAATTCGCAAGAGGCTCCCTCACTCCTGCACTGAGCCAGCCTGAGCAAGGGGCTGGGGGCTTCCCATCCCATCCCCATAGACAGGGAGCCCCCAGCCCCCTTGCCTGGGTTTCAAGACAGAAAGAACAGATTTCCTGGGCAATCACAGAATGAGAGGGAATATGGCACCACACCAGCTGTGATCAGTCCTCTGCACAGTAGCAGGGCTGCAGAGACTCACCACCAAGTAAAGCCCTGGCTCCCTGGGGAGCCCTCCAGCAGCCCCTTCCTGCATCCCCACGGCCAGGAGCTGCAGCAGAAGCTACTTTTTCCCCAGTTTTTACATTTTTGGGTACTATTTGCAAAGGAAGTGAGGTTTTTTCTTGTGTTAAGAGACTAGAGCCTAAGCAGAACACCCTACATCTGCATTTACATCCCAGCAAGTTGTTTATCACCCTCCAGGAACAGCTGTTGGGAGTACAGCAACATCACAGCATCACCTCGCTCTTCAGTGGGAGCAGAACTAAAAAAGGATCCAATTTAAAAGGCTGACACATGGAATAACACCCTACAACTTCTTCTTGTGTTACAGCTCCCTGTGAACCATGGCAAGATTGGCCTGATGAGAATCAACCTCCTCACACCTTGCAGGTTTGCTGAATCAAACAAGGAATTTGGCAGGCCACCTATTTAGGCAGAAGCAGACTTTGTTTTTTCTTGTTTAATATTAAACTAATTTTTTTTTTCAAAGTAACAGGAAAACGGGCTCACTCCACTAAGCTGAGATGTTCATTTTCCCGACAGGAACATTTTTACAGTTGCCGAGAGGCGGTTTGTGACACATCCCATGTTACCAGCGGAGACAGAACTTGCCTTGCCCAGGAGGCAGCGGCTGAGCCCCAAACCCGAGTGCCCCCCTCCCGCACAGCTCCCAGCTGTGAGCAGTCTCCTGCCCACCCCAGCAGCACAACCAGCCCCGCCAGCTGCTGCTCCCTGCCCTTCCCTCTCTATCTCCTCCTGTTCCTCCTCCAAAACAGCCCTCGCTGGAGCACTTGGAAAGGGACAGTCCAAAGCAAAACCAGAGACAGAGCTATTTTAACTCAAATACAGACTAAATCTCTTTAAAACATGCTCTCTTTCATAATTATTTCTTTGAGACTCAGGCTACATGTTTTCTCTTTTCTGTCACAGCTTTGGCAGATGAATGAGAAGATGGCAAACAGCTTGAGTGCGCTACACCAATATTTTTAAGTTATAGCTCCTTTCAAAGCCTTTCAATACACTCAGTGTTTGTTCCAGCACTTCACCAGTAGCTGCCCAGGAGAGCTCGGCAATCCTGCACAGCCCGACACGCCGGGAAGGCAGAGCAGCCTGGGGCACCCAGCCCTTTCCCGGGGCAGCCCGACGGCGATGGAAACCCCCGTGCCCGCAGGAACATGCCCAGCTCAGACACAGCACCTCATCCATCACACAGCCCATCGCACCACCTCGCCGGGCTCCTTCCTGCCCGGGGGAAGGATTGTTTCCACATATATCTACACACAAAGCCTATTTCGAGCTATCTGCGGAGTCTTAGCAAAGAAGTTTCCAGAATACATCTCTGTGAGGTTAAACACAAGTGTGAGTACACTTACACAGTAATTACTACCAGCCCACAGGGACCCCAGCACACTGCAGCCTGTGCGGAGAAACTTCTTGCTGACTTAACTCATGCCTTCCTTAAAAACCCCAACAGCCTGTGAACTCAGTCCAGGGCACGAATCCAAACCCTCTGAACACTAAAAACTTTGAAAGCGGATCTTGATGAATTAACAACCAAAAAAATAAAGCATGGAGAATGCTGTAACACCGGGAAAAGCGGCTGAAACAGCGCTGAGCTTGAGGAGAGCGCACTAGGGCGTATATAGACTAATACGAAGCCAAAAAGAGCCCGAGCGCTGATACCCGCTGGCCCCAGCGGCCCGACCCCGGGTACCACCCGCCGCATCCCCGCCGCCCATCACTTGCGGCCGGTGCCCTCCCCGCTCCGCTGCCCCTCCGAGCTCACCCTGGAGATGGTCAGCGGGGCGCTGAAGTCTTTGCCGCCCACCAGACGGAACCCCCAGGGCGAAGGGCCGCGCAGCACCACCGAGTGGGACATCGCGGCGGGCGCTCCCTGCCCGCGGGCGGCTCCGGCTGCGCTCGCGATCGGCGGCTCCGAGCGCCGGGAACGGGCCGGCCCCGCCTCCCCAACCCGGCCCGCCCGCAGGGCGTGTCGGGCAGGAGGGATCGCCCCGCCCGGCCCTCGTCGGGGAGAGCTGTAGCGCGATTTACCCGGAGTCCTTCTGTGGGTGGGGTTCGGAGCGACCACTCACAGGAATAAGGTTATAGTACTGTGCTGGTAGTAAAGTTTGCGTTCGGTGTGGTCAAAGCCCCCGCTCACTGCACTTTCATCCTCCGGAGTGGAAAGAAAATGATGTAATAGGTCGGTAAACGCGTAGTCATGAATGTTTTATTCATCACAGTAAGTCTCTTGAAGGAGAAAGAAGTTCAAGAAAATAATCAGGTTTCATGTAAAGCCATTTGGGAATCCTTCCTGGTTATTGCCTTGGCAAAAGATAAACCTCCAAGAAAATAATCACAGAATGATCTGGGTTGGGAGGGACCTTAAATCTCATCTAGTTTCAAAGGCCTTGCCATGGGCAGGGACACCTTCCACTAGCCCAAGTTGCTCCAAGCCCCGTCCAACCTGGCCTCGGACACTCCCAGGGATGGGGCAGCCACAGCTTCTCTGGGCAACCTGTGCCAGGGCCTCCCCACCCTCACAGCCAAGAATTCCTTCCCAATATCCCATCTCACCCTGCCCTCTGGCAGTGGGAAGCCATTCCCCTTGTCCTGTCCCTCCAGGCCCTTGCCCAAAGTCCTCTCCAGCTCTCCTGGAGCCCATTTGGCACAGGTAGATCTCCCTGGAGCCTTCCCTTCTCCAGGCTGAACAGCCCCAGCTCTCTCATCTGTCACAGCAGAGGTGCTCCAGCCCTCAGAGCATCGTCATGGCCATTGCACCCCACCATCCCTGTGTCCTTGCAGGGGTCTCTGGGCAGCACCCAGCACAGCAGAGCATCCCTGTGACTGCTGGAGTGCCATGGAGATGTCCTTGCTGCCAGGGGTGGATAAAGGGATGGCTTGCAGGCACAGAGCTTGGGGGTGGGATGGGTGGCCAGCACAGCCGCCCAGCACGTCCCCCAGAAGCTGACAAGAAATCTCAAAATGCCTGTAAAATCTCCCTCTCTTCCTGAAAAGGGCTGGGCCGGAATATCCCACTTCAAAAAAGGGACCTAACAAAGGGTTCATTGTTTGGAAGGTCCAGTTTCATCGAGTACCTTCTCGCTGCCCGGTTTCTGTGAGTTTGATTTATGTGCCATTTGCTGCAAAGTCTCTTTGCTTGTGACACAAGAAGGTTTGTGTGACTGTCTCACTGCTGTGCCCGTGTTACTGGGCTTTGCTCTGGGACAGGGGGGAGCTGTAACTTTTAAACGTGCTCCTGAGCTGTCCTGCAGCTTTGGGATTTAGCAACAGGAATCCGGTGCTGTGTTACAAACCTGAAACACAATGTACTTTGTTTGCTTTGCTAGAAAGGTGCCTGCAGAGGAGAGGTCCAGCTGCAGCCAGTACCAGCAGAGCTTTCCACTACTCTTTGTTCTTCACAGCCATGTGCCTCCACCAAGAGAGGCTACACAGGCTGACTTTTGTCTGGGTGATGAATCATACCTCCTCATTCCTGCATGATATCACCCAGCCTGCAGCAGCCTGGGAGTAGGCTGGTCTGAGGTTTCCTTGCTTGTGTTAGAAAATCCACTCAGCCAAACAGCGAAATTCGTCTCACAGAGAGCTGGAGGACTGGTTGCTGTCCCACTTCTCCTGCTCTCACTGTTTGGTGACAAAGAGGATTCCCTAAAGGACCGAGTTAAAGATGTGCACAAACACGGTGCGTCAGCATCGGCATCTCCCTCCTCTTAGGAGGGAAGAGAAAAAATCCTTTCTGTGAAAGACACGAAGTTTGCTGGAAAATAGGAAGAATAAAAGCAGAAAAAAGAAAGAAGAAGAGAAAACAGAAAAGAAAAAATGAAACCTGCAGTTCTGTGGAGTCAAACATTTCCCACTGGCGTTCAGTGGGGGTCCATTCCCCGGGTGGGCTCTGAGCTGCACCACGCTGTGAGGGGCAGCTCTGCTGGGCAGCAAAGCATCAGGGGCTCAAAGTAATTCGCTGGCAGAGGCAATAGATGATCAAAACACAGGAATGCCCTCTATTAAAGTATTCATTTCAAAAGCAGATTGGAAACTGCTGGCTCCGAGGCACTTTCTCTTCAAGGCTTTTTGAATGCTCAGCCCAGATCACCCCTCATGGAACTCACACATCATCAAAAACTTAACCCAAGTAAAACACAATTAGCCAAGTTGGTAAAAACTGGTAGGTGTGCTTATTCCAAATGAGGCTATATTCCAAAATGAATTATACTGAGTGAAGTGGGGGCAGTTTTACTCTGAATAAAACTGTCTGCAGTTGAATTGCTACTGATGGAAAGCGTCCACATGCAGAGCAGCCCTCAGGTTTCAGAAGTGTGTCAGGAATTAATGTTGCACCCCTCTGTCATAGATGTTTTTCCCCAGGATGCAGGGAATGAGAACATTATCTAAAGAGCTCCTCAGTTCGCAGGTGCCTCGTTCTCTCAGCTGCTCACGCACATTTTCACATTACAGCCAACACAACTCTGCAGCCTGCAAAGGACCCACTCAGCTCTCACTTCAGCCATCCAGAGTGGGCTTGTACATTTCTGGGTTTGTCTTTGAATGACAGAATCACAGAATGGCTTGGCTTGGGAGGGACCTCAAAGATCAAGCCATTCCAACTGCCTGCCCTGGCCAGGGACATCCTCCACTAGACCAGGTTGCTCAGTCAGAATTTTTAAATTCTGTTAAGTCATTTCCAAAAGCTAATTGGATTTCTACTTCTGGCTGAGAAATCAATAGGACCAAAGGCAGATGGGCTGAACTTTGCTGTGGGAGCTCAAATCAAGGATCACCAACATGCTCATTCTTCACCTGAGTGCTGAAACCCTACAGCGAGCTCTAACAGAGACCACACATTATTCAAAGAGAGGTCAAACGTGTTCATGAATTCAATCTCATCACTCCATTCACTTTATCTTTCCCCTCCCTGATATTTTCCTTGATGTTTGTTTCCAGTATTTTTCCACCCCAAAGCCTTATCACCCCTTTGTTTCTTTTTGCAATATTCCATTCTGGCTCTCTTTGCCAGCGGTGACACTCTCAGTTTCCTTCCTCTGTTATCACAGACCGACTGGGTAAACTAGAGATATTCAGCTTTGTGTCCCATTTTGAGTGAGCATTCAGGTTTTCCGTCTGCCCCCCTCCCAATGTCTAGCAGAGGTCTGTGCTTGTCCGGGAGTCCTGATAATGACCCTCCAATGCTGGTTTTGATCATCTGTCCATATGAGAGCGTTTTAAAGCACCATTGTGGCTTGATAGTTCTTCTCCAGGTCAGGAGATTTTCTTGCTCTACAAATTGCCTTCTTCTGAATATGAATGTTTCTGCTTAGAGCCATTTCAGGAGGCTGAAGTCATCTGTCCCTGGAAGTGCCCAAGGCCAGGTTGGACAGGGCTTGGAGCAACCTGGGCTGGTGGAAGGTGTCCCTGCCCATGGTAGGGAGTGGGACTGGATGTTCTTTAAGGTCCCTTCCAACCCAAACCATGCTGAGGTTCTATGATTTAAAGGTAGCTTTAAGCATCAGTCCAGCTGTTAACCTGTGTCTCGGCCTTCCCAACAGCCAGACTCCTGTTAAAACTGTGTGTCAGATCCAGTGGCTCATGGTTTGTGTTTGAAAATCATTTGTTGTGAATGCTCATTTGCAGGTTCTGGTGCTGGTTGCTCCTCATCATATTTGTGGTTGCAAACAGTCCCTGAAAGTGATGCTGATCACATGAATTCAAAATCCTTGTGCAGCTAAAGACTCCGAGCAATGTTTCATGGCATCAATGCAGTTTGTCCTCTCAGAGCACAAACTCTTTTCCTTTCTTACACTAATCAGTAACCCTTGACTTTTTCATGTTCATTTCCATTCCCATTGTCCTTTCTGGTGCCTTCCTATCCTGATGGGATTCACATGCAACAGATTCTTAACAGTTCTTGTTTGTACCTTTACTTAATAGTTAAAAGGTAAAAAATATCAAAAAACCCAACATCCTGTGAAAACAGTTAAATTTGAAGCTCATTATTTGGATTAAGTCCAAGCAAATCTCAACCCTATGGCAGCTTTAGCTGCAGGTTTCCAAAGGATTACTTAATTTATAAGCTTTGCAGGATCTCTCAGATCTGAGTTATTATTTTGGCTTTTGAAAGTTCCTTGGCGGATGCCCAAGTGTTGGGAACTGTCACTCTGAATTCTGTTTAATTCATTTGTTTGTCTAAATCATTTCTAAGAAGTTTATCTCATAGATCTAAGCATCCCACAGAGAAAAATCCAGCTGTGATAGAAATTATTAGGATAATGAAAGAAATCTTGTTGGTCCAGTAGAATTTCTTCTTGGTAATCACCTTCAGATGGAGCAGCCAGCTGCCTCCCAAGGCTTTGGAGCTTTAAGGGATTGCAAAGGAGAAAAACTGAAAGAAAGTAGGTTCAGATTAGATATTAGGAAGAAATTCTTTACTATAAGGGTGGGGAGGTCCTGGCACAGGGTGCCCAGAGAAGAAGTGGCTGCCCCATCCCTGGAAGTGTCCAAGACCAGGTTGGACGGGGCTTGGAGCAACCTGGGACAGTGGAAGGTGTCCCTGCCCATGGCAGGGGTGGAATGAGATGGGCTTTGAGGTCCCTTTCAACCCATAATGTTCTGTGAGTCTATGAAAACTGGGTGCAAGAAGCTGCACTGTGCATGGTCAGATCCACCTCTGATTCCCTTGAATGCTGTGCAGCAGGAGCAGATTCACAGAGAGGACAAAGGCAAATCCTCTGCCTTTGTGGGATGAGCTCAGGGGGTAAACCACAGCAGGGCCTGACACAAAATGCAGTTTATTGTTCTGTTCTGGCAAATGTTCACGAGACAGTTTTTACACGTTATTCTGAGTGTTGCTCATCAGGGTACCAGTCATCTACCAGAAATTCGTACACTAAGCAGCAAGGATGAGTCTCTACCTCCCAAACACTGCAGACTAAACACAAGATAAGAGCCTGTGGATGGATTTCCCGAGGGGAACACCGGGAAGCGATGACACAGCGTGGCCGGCTCGCGCCGGAGCTCAGCAGCAGCCTGTCCTTGATAACAGGCAGCTCTGCAGAAGGCTGTGGACAAGGGCAAGGCTCACGTCAGGGCTCACGGAAAGGTCACAACATGTTCAAAACGTCACAAACAAAACACTTCTAAAAAAAACATATTCCCTTCTTCCTATCGGTTTTGCTGGAAAATGAGTTGGTTCCATGTTCACCCTGTTCTCAGTTCCACTTTCCATCCCAGGAGTCAGAGCAAACAGATGCTTGTTAGGTCAGGTCTGACCTTACTCATGGCCTTAATCCCCAGACTGAGACTAACCCGGTGACGAGCCCGGGCAGCACAAAGCAGGCAGGGACTGTCCCTCTGCCCTGCCGCTCACTGCAGCTGCACCAGAGCAGACCCTGGGCCTTGCCTCTCACCTGTGCAGCTGCAGGCCTGGAATGCACGGACCAGATGCAGGGAGCTGGTCTGTTTGCTTTGGGAGCACATGACCTGCTCCCCACGGGCTCAGCTGCTGCTGACAACAAGGGCAGGATTAACCCTGGCTCTTGCCCTGCGCGAGCTGTAACCTTTTCATGGCACTGTGACCGATGAGCGGCAGTTGAGAAAATAAAAAGAAACACTGGCATAATATTGTAAGCAGAAGATGAGATTACAAGCGATCTGCTTTTTCTGTAAGGCTAATTGTTCCCATTATGGGATTAAACTGATTGATTTCCCGTCAGAAACGGTGCCTGGAAGAACAAAGTCAAAACCTCTGGTCTAGTGTGAGTCACTTCACTGAGCAGCTAAACACTGAGATTTTTGTTGGTTTTTTCCTTGTGAAACCATGACAGATGGCAGCTGTTGGTCTATTCTGCAAACAAATGTGGCACATTTTTAGTGTCGTTACTTCACACAGTAGAGTCCAAGTGATTGTACCTATCCAGCAGAGGAGGTCCCCAGCCTTTCCTGGGGGTTTCAGTGTTTATCACCCTCACTCTTGACCCTGTTTGTAGCGATGCTTCCTTTTTTGGGTGTTGTACAGCTCCAGAATGCAGACAACTGGAGAAAATTAAGCTGAATGTTCCCAATTTATGCAGGTCAAGGAAAGTTTGCCTTTTATCGTTCAGAGATAAGTATGACAAACTAACCCTTTTTGAAAGGCTGAGTTCCACACAGGCTGGCTCTAAGACTCAGTGATCACGAAGGTTTCTGTAGGTGGGTTTCACAGGAGCTTTTCCATTTGTTTTTTGGTTACTCTACAGAAACAAATAGCCTAAGCCTCCCTCTCACTACCAGGGCTTACAGGACAGAATGAAGGTGCTTTGATGTCCAAGTCCTGCCATTTCTGGGAGTGAATCTCATGGGCACTGAGACCAAAAGCAGGCAGATAACATGCAACTATAATTTTAAAGATTACCCAAACAATTCAAGATTGATCTTTTGAATTACTGTATCTCTGGTCTTAGTTCTCTCTTAATATTCCCAAAGTTTACACTTGTGCACCCAGATTACACAAATGTAACAGCACAGATTCCAACCCTGATTATGGGCAGTGACTTTAGTGAGTAGGCAAAAAAATCAAAGTAATTGCCTATATTTGTATTCTAACACATAAGCAGGAATTCATAAATGCTTGCAGGAATGTAACATATCAACCTCCTTAAACAGCCATATCCTGTTTCTTTTGTTTCCCTTTCTGCCTTTGCAGTGACTGTTGCTACAACACCATCCATCACTGCTGCTTTCATCTGTCAGGCCCTCCAGCCGCCTGCCCGCTCTCTGTGCCTGCCCCCTCAGGTCTGAGCTGCCTGGATTTCCCCTGTGTTTCAGGGTGCAGATTCCCCTCCTTTGGAGCTGGAGCCGTGTGGGTGATGAGGTGATCCCTCCTGTTCCCCTCCCGGACCTGCTGGGCCGGTTGCATGAATAGGCTTCAGTCCAGCGAGATGAGTTTTAACCGGTTTTGTCACAGGGCATTTGTGTTGGGACCTCAAAGGGTGGTTTAACGGGCATGGTCTAGGCTGAGACTGAGAACAGGGTGGCTGCAGTCAGAGAACAACACACATCCACATTCCTGGGCAGAGAAGTTCAAGCACATCTTTTCTCTGGTGTTCTTGGCCTCTTGACACAGAATTATGTGGCTGGTCAGCTGCAGGCTCCTGCTGCTGAAGATGCTGCTCTGATCTCTCCAGAACATGGCCTTAGGATATGTTCTGGAGCATATTCCTTGAAGAAACTGATTGTGCACAAATGGTAGTTTAATTTTCTTTTTCCCCTCATTCCAAGCACGCAGTTACTGCGATGTGGAAAAGCTGAGCCTGAAATAAACATTTAAAGTATTTTGAAGGATTTGTCATTACTCAGAAAAATAGATTTGGCATTGACTGGAGTGCAAGGAAGTGGAGAGAATGAAATGGGTTACTCAGAAACTTCACTGGCCAGGCCAAAGTTCTGCCTTCGGCTGCATCTGGGCAACTCATTTAGACTGAGAGAGCTGTGTCACATGACTGGAGTAGAATTTGCCCTCAGAGTTTAAATAACATGAATGATATTTAAGAACCTGCAGGGCTGTCAGGTGATATTGTACAAAACCTTATAGAACAGCACTGAAAACTTCAATCCAAGATTCAGTGATGTCAGTGGAAAAGCTCCCACCAGTGATGGTGGGCATGTCGATTCAATGAGCAGCTTGACCACTATGCCAAGTGTCCAGTGGGCATTAAGATAACCAGGGATTCCACCTAAAAAGGGTCAGGTCTCACTGTTTCTTCTTTAACACGTGCAGCCTGTTACATTCTTCAGCTTTTTCTGCCTTTTTTAGTAAAGAGTATAACCCGACTGTGGAATAAAATGTCTTATGTCTGAAAAAATAGTAAAAAACACTTAAAATCCAAGGAGCATGGAAAGCAAATATTATTAACATTGAAGTATTTGTCTGCTTCAAGCACAGTATTATGATAATGAATATATTGTACTTTATTATAAAAAAAATAGCTCCCATCTGCTTCTCTATCCAAGGCATTTAAGGGCCTTCTGCAAACATTGTCTCCAAATTTGTCCTTGCACACAAGATAAATGATGTTTCACAAATAAGTGAGACTGTGGCATCAAGTGGGTAAATAAACAATTCCAAGACAGGCATGCTAGAAATTGTACCCAATCTTCTAATGCACTCTTCTGTGGTTTAAGTAAAAGATGGATGTGCCTGAAAAACCCATGAGGGACTGAGGGTCCTCTTCTGTCCCATCAATGGTCCTGAAGTCCATCTGGATGCACCACCAGTTATCAGGAGAAGTTAATGGTATTCCACCCAAGATATTTCACCTATCAAAGATACACAGAAAATAACACTTGGTTGCCAAAGACTATGATATTTTATGAATGTTTAGGCATGCAAGGTGAGGTGTCACGAGATCAAACGGGCAGGAAGGATGAATCGTTCAGCCTTTTCAATTCCTTCATGTCTCTTTGAAGATTTAATGTGGGGTTTTTGGTTGGCTTTAAATCTTCACAGTACTCCAGAGCTCATTATTTTTTCTCCACAGCCCCAAGGTTGATCTGTGGATGGTTCTGCTGGGCCTGGCCAGTGGGTGCCCATCCCCGTGCCATGGCCTCAGCCTGCCTTTTCCTGGGAAAACCTCACCAGGCCCAAGTTCCATTGTTTTCTTTACTTCACCACAAGAACCATTCACTGCTTCGTTCAATATCTTTGTTTCAGCACTACTTTTAAAATCATTAGTGTGGCTGCTGAGGGAGAGAGAAAACAAATACTTGGCCCAGGTGGATATTTACTTTTCTGTTTTCATGGATGTGGAGTCAGTTGTGCCTGTTTGGAATGTCTCAGGAGAAGCATGAATAGTTTAAACATGTGTTCGAGGAACCTTTTAGTTTATGGATCCCCAGGTATTTTTCCAAGTTGTGCTTTTGTAGAATTTCTCAGATAGGTGTGCTATTGTTCTTCTGAAAGAAAAATAATTCGGGACAGAAGGAGTATTCTAGACCACTCTTTGCAGAGGAGGTGAAGTCGCTGAGTTAGTGCTGGGGGCAGCCCAGCGTGGCTCCAGCCCCTCGCCTGCCTGGCTCCCTGGGAAGGCACAGGCCGGCCAACTGCAGCCACATGGGTCATCCCTCCAGGACAGGGTCAGGTTAGATTAGGCATAAGGAAGAAACTCTTCCCTGTGAGGGTGGGGAGGCCCTGGCAGAGGTTGTCCAGAGAGGCTGTGGCTGCCCCATCCCTGGAAGTGTCCAAGGCCAGGTTGGACGGGGCTTGGAGCAACCTGGGCTGGTGGAAGCTGTCCCTGCCCGTGGCAGAGGGGTTGGACTAGATGGCCTTTAAGGTCTCTTCCAACCCAAACCATTCCGTGATTCTATGAAGGGGAGCTGTATAATGCTCTTGACATGCCACAGAAACCTCGAGCATCTCAGTGGTTCCTAAACTGAAGCTGGGATGGAGCAGGCACGTAGCTGAGTTAACAGCAGAGAGGTTCCTCTGCATCCTGCAGTCACTGAGCATCAACTGCTGATGACTCATTTGGAAATGATTTGTTGGCAGCTTGTCCCCAGCCAGCACTCATCCTCCATCCCACTGCTCCCACAGCCCCCCTGGCTGCACACGCTGTTTCCGTGATGTCGGGCAGGGATGAAATCCAGCTGACAACAACAGATACCAGGGGAAAAAGTCCCTACAAGTTTCTGATTCTGGGAGGGATTGGACAACAGAAACAGTGGAAGTCCCTTTGCTGAACTTGGCAAAAAATGTTTGGACAGTGCTGTTCAGGAAAATATTCTTCACTGAATGAGCGATGCAGCTTATTAGGTTTTTTCTCTGCTTTTTGACTATGAAGACAGAAATAATGAGTAAGAGGCCCTTGCGGCCAGTGTCCAACTCAACAGTTACAACATGCTGAGGGAAGCATGCTTTTTCTTTCCCTTTGGACAACCAAAGGTGGTATTTTTAGTCCTGACAGTTTTCTGCTCTGTGATGATGTAAGGTTCCTGTTAGCTCATCAGATTGGGTTGCCCACTGTAAAAAGCTAAAAAGAGACAAAATTGCACACCCCATCATGTCTGAGCCTGGGCCTGAAGCAGGAGGAGTCTTTTGGCTGCTGAATCAATCACAGCCAAGCGGAGGAGCAGGCAGGACACAGAACCCAAACAAACCACAGAGCTGGATTCTGGTTTGAACTGAGCTCCTGTTAATTTATCTCCATTTATGGAGTTATTTGATGTTAGAATATTAAGCTACTTTATGGCTGCTTAATTTGAGAGGAAATATGTGATGACCTAAACAAATACCAAAATCCACAAATTATAGCCAGGTGGCAAATTTATTGTTCGTGTTTTTAGAAGCCTTTTTTATATAATCCTCCTCCGCTTGGAGAAGACAGCAAGGCTGGATCCCTGGCTGGTGCCAGCCAGGGGAGCTGTGTCCAGTGTACTCATCTCTGCTCTTTGTGCCAACTAACAGTTTGCCTCCCGTATTTTCATGTTCTAATGTTCAAGACCAGGCTGGAGAGGCCTTGGAGCAGCCTGATCTAGTAGAAGGTGTCACTGCTCATGGCAGTGGGTTGGAATGATATGAGCTCTTAAGTTCCTTCCCACCCAAACCGCTCCATGACTCTATGATTCTCTGTAGCTGGAGATCTCCACTTCTCCCAGTTCCCACTCCCAGTGTTGTGTAACTCCACTCTAAAGCGTTATCAGGAGGTTTTTTTCTGTCTCCTGTTTTTTCCTCTCATAGGCAGTCAAATCACATTCACCTAAAGCTTTCTATGCAAGAAATTAAAGTAATTTCCTTTGAACATTCAAGTGAGGCTTGCTGGTTTGTAAAGAAATCTGGTTCTCTTCCATCACCCTTCCGAGGCACTTCCTCCACATTCCTGGCTCGCATGTCAGTAGGAAATGCAGGTGCCTCAACCTTTGGCTGCTGGCACCCGTCACCGTGGGAGAACACAAGTGTGAAGCTGTGTGCCTTCCCAGCATGGAAAGTTTGCAGCTTCTAATTAGAGATGCTAAGCACTCTTAAAAATATATATTAATGTCTTCCTATAGATGTATAAACCATAGAGGGTCAATTCCTGATGCACTGTGAGCCAGCATCGCCCTGGGGACATAACAAATGGCTGCTGTGCCCCGTTGCGCATGGGAACACTTCCATGGTGCTTTGCATAAAGCTTGGGGTTTCCTTGTTGGACATGTGGCCCCTCCTTGGCTGATCCATTCACTGAAAGCAGCAGGACATTTTAGGTGGATGTACACAGGCAGACACGAGTTCCAGGTGGTATGTCCTGCACAGATGTCCCCAGATAGTTTTGGGGTGTAGGAAAAACCTTGCTGTCCCTTTGGAGGTGCCTGAGAGGGAAGTTTCTGAGTGAGGCTGGAGCCTAAATGGGATTTACTATTGCTGAATGCGCTGAGGGGCCCCTAAAGACTTTGTGTATTGGCTCCACTCCAACCCACGTGAGCATTCCCGTCAGCGTGGCTTTCAGAGCAGGCCAGGAGGAGGAATGGGCTGCTTGCGATATTTCCCAGGCATTTGCTTTATAGTCACTGAAGACAAAGTGTATTTGGTTTCTAATGAAACAGGGATGTTTCTCAGCACAATGAAGTTCTAGCCCTTGTTTTGCTTTTTGTAGCCCAGCATTACGTGACATATAAAACCACCCCATTTGTTTTCCATTGCCTGGGAGTAAATTTCCCAGGAAGACCACCACTGAGCAGATCCTATCACGGAGGCCAGCCCTGCTCCCACATTCCTGCCTCCCTGTCTCCCTGGACCCCCAGCCCTGGCTTACCTTGCTGCAGAGCATTAGTAGCGGGGTGATGCTGGGTGCATTCACAGCGTGGCCACCCCGTGCAGGCAAAGCACACACTTCCTGACATGGTGTATCCCATAGCCCCAGCTCTGTCAGGAATGTGTCACTCTTATGCCACAGCACGAGTCTAGTGCTAGTTTCTGTGGTGAGTGCATTTCTGGGTGAGTGCAATGCATTTGCTTTGTTCAGGATGGTGTTTTGTCTCCTCCAGAAGCAGAACACACCTACATCATAAACCATGACCATAAGAAATAATAAATCATATGGTGAATAAAATCCTGGGGTGGATATGAGTGGAGTACTATGGTTTGGTCCTTTTAGGGTAAGCAGGTGTTTTTGTGGCAATAGTTTCTGTTTCTGTATCTGAGAGAGCTGGGGTTGTTCAGCTTGGAGAAGAGAAGGCTCCAGGGAAAGCTCATTGTGGCCTTACAGCACCTAAAGGGTGTTTATTAAAAAGAGGTAGAGTGACTTTTTACACAGGTTGCCCCATCCCTGGAAGTGGCCAAGACCAGGATGGACAAGGCTTGGAGCAACTTGGGATAGTGGGAGGTGTCCCTGCGCTTGGTAGGGGGGTTGGAACTGGATGAGTTTTAAGGTCCTTCCTCAAACCATTCTGTGATTCAGTGACTGTCCATCTGTGGCTCTCATGATGGAGCTGTAGCGAGTGTTTTGTGACAGGGGCAGCTCTGTGGCCCCTGATGTGCCCCTCTGAGCCAGCTGCAGTCCTGGCCTGTCTTCCTGCCCTCCTGGGGAGTCACTCCAGCCAGCGGAGAGCTTGTCTCAGGTAGGAACTGCTGTGCCCCCCTCCCTGGTGTCTCCAGGGCTATGGATGGAGACTGGAAATCTTGCTGTGAGATGGAGAGAAGGAAGAACTGTTTCCCAGGTTGCAAAGCTGAGACGTGCAGAAATGAAGTGAGCTGATAGAGGCCTTTGGGAACAAAAGCATGTTCCCTGCCTTTCAAATTGCAGTCCCATGTATTCATACAAACCCCTCATCCTGCTCCCTCCCTCCAGCAGCAGCTGTGCCTCAGGGGGCCAGCACCACTCCGGGAGGAGCAGCAGAAGCCAGCCTGGGGTCATGCCTGGAGAGGATGGAGGCTCCTCTTGGTGCTTGCTGCTCTCCCAGTTGTGGATTTCCAAAACACACAGAGAATCCAGCACGTCAGGATGGATGTTTTCCACACAAATGCTGCTTGCCAGAGCTTACGGGCTGCACTGGGACTCCATTTCCTTCGGTGTCTGGAAGTCACGTTAGGAGCACCTGCTTCTCTTCATGGACAATAACTAACACAGTCCTATATTTCTGCTGCATTTAGTGAAGGAATTACTCTCTACAGGACTAAGTACAAAATTCCCGTGTTGTTAAAGATGTGCCAACATTTTATTCACAAATCTTTGGTTCCCACTGAAGTGAGTGGAAAAATGGCTTTTAACTTGCTAGGGCTGTGCTGGGGCCCTAAACTGAGTTCATTTCAGGATAATCCCAAGGAAACCCGTTGTTTTCTAAATATGGAAGAAATCATATATTCCACTTGCTGCGATGCCAAGGAAAAAATATAAAGATTTTTTTTTTTAGCTTTAGGCTTTTTGCTTTTATGCTCTAGGGCCAGGTGCTCACAAATACACATATACTGGTCTACACTGTTGGTGAAGTGCTACTATTAATAACAACCTGACCAGAAAAATGAAGCTGATCCTGTTAAAAAATGTGTTGCACAACTCTCTGTGTCTTGTGCATCTTGCTCTTTATTTACTTATTCCTTGAGCCCAACCTGCAAATGTTTTCCTTTTTTTTTCTGTGTGACTGTAACCGAGAGGGACGTTACAAATCTCAGGCTGCAGCATTTTGGTAGTCAGAGTCTGTTTTTACAGCAGAAGACGAGTTAGGGTTACCACTGGGGTTGTTTATATGGAATCCTGTTAATTAATTGCTGAAGATACACTTTGGGTTTACATCCCTTGGTTGTTGTTGGGCTGTGCTCAGCCTGGCTGAATACGGTTTATTTTCAGCTGCTGCCCTCTCCTTCCCTTCCAGCTGTTCACGTCGCTGTGTCCCAGCATGAAATGCATGGAGGCGTGTTAGCCAGAACCCCAAATTCCTGTCACCACCTTCACGGTGGTTGCAGCTGTGAGTCCTGGCTCGGGAGAACAACCCCGGGAGGCTGGAGCTGACCTCGGCTGCTCAAGCCTGAGGAGCAGCATGGGGAGCAGCCCCTCCACTGCCCTTCCCTGCGGCTGGAAGGTGCCCCTGGAATTAGTCACTCCCAGCTCCTGTGAGCAGCCCACTCAGCCTCTCTGCTTGCTTTAGTCTGGAGAGCACCTCTGCTAATGAAGCTTTGCCAATTTGCCTCAGCTAAGCTGCCGGCCCCACGCGTTGACTCACTGCTAATTATTTATTTGAGGAAATCAGCAGTGGTTCTTAAATGTGGACTGTTACTGACACAGACAACACAGGAGTCTGGATTCTTGAGTGTAGCCTTTTCAGACATGGCAGAGAGGACAGACAAGGACCACGGTCAAGGAGAATGTCCTTCTGCATGGAAAACAAGCAGGTTCCTAAAAGGAGCCTGATGGGTGCACCAAAGGGGACAGGATGGGCTGTCCTCTGGGGAGGGCAGAGGTGCAGGGGGCCCCAGTGAGAGAGCAGGGAACACTTGTCACCAGCCCCCTCCAGGGTTGCCACCCTTGTCTGAATGGAGTTTGATTGCTGGCTCTGCTGCAACCAGCTCCACACAGCCAGGCTGCTCCGTGCTGTGCCGAGAGCAGGGTGGTGGTGCAGGAGCTGGGAACAGCCCCTGGCCTTGCCTGCTCCTCCCTCATCCTGTGGGACACGGGGCCTCCTCCTCACAAGGGTCGTGGAATGGTTTGGGTGGGAAGGACCTTCAAACTCATCTCGTTCCACTCCCCTGCCGTGGGCAGGGACACCTTCCACTACCCCAGGGTGCTCCAAGCCCCATCCAACCTGGCCTTGGACACTCCCAGGGATGGGGCAGCCACAGCTGCTCTGGGCAACCTGTGCCAGGGCCTCCCCATCCTCACAGGCAAGAATTTCTTTCCAGCCTCCCTCAGCTTAAAGACAACACCCCTTGTTCAGACCCTTGCCCAAAGTCCCTCTTCAGCTCTCTTGGAGCCGCTTTAGGCACTGGAAGAGTGCACCCTGGTAATTCCCAGCAGCTCTCCTTGGGGCTGCTCCCTGCTTTGCTTTCCAAACTTCTCTTTAATAAATTCAGGAGAATTTACAGAGACAGAATGCACTTGACTCTAACTCTAGGCAATGTTACACAAACTTAGGAGCACCGGGGCCTTGTTTCTGGTCTCTGAGATGGACAGCAGATGTGAGCAGGGACTTCAAGCTCTCCTGATAATTTAGTGTAATAATGGTGTTAGCAATTGCTAACTTGGTTGTGAATGAAAATGATCACCCTGCCAGAGCATTGCCATGAAAACTGTAAGAGTAATGAAAACAGACTGGTCTGGAATGAAACCCACTCATTGTATCAGAATGACCATAACACGTTGTCCATATTCAATGCCAAGTATGTTGGCTTTTGGGTTATTTGACAAAATATGGCCTCAGCTGCTCTCTGCTGCTTGGCACCGTGTCAGGAGAACATGGAAAACAGGGCATCCCTCCTATTCCACAGGCTTTTAGAAAGGTGGTGAAAAAAAAGGAAAAGAAAGTCTGCATAGGATATTTTTTACAATAGCACTAATTATGCAAGCAAGCAATTTGATGGATTTTGTGTGATTTTTGTTTCCTGGCCACAAAAGGGATTTTTTTTGTGGGGAAGAGTGTTCATAAAGCCTCTTTGCTATCTATCCCTTTGACCTCTGCATTACCCTAGCTGTGGCTGGGATGACAGATGCACTCAGAGTTGTGAGGTTAAAAGGAAAAGTGACTCATCCAATATGAAATCCCCAGGAAAAAATCCCTTCAGATGGAGAGAGGTGTTAGACCAGCAGCTGAATTTTGGCCTCTTGCTGGGCAAACCTAGTGCTGTGCATCCAGGGCTGTTTTGGGGTGGACTTTCTGGACTAACTCCTTAGAAGCACAGGTGTTAACTTCTGTTCAGAAGAGGTGGGGGACAAATAAATCCCCAGCTGCATGAGTCCTGCTGGGACACACGGCAGAGTGCGGGAGCAGGAGCAGAGCTTGATGTGAGAGCACCGAAGGAACCCTTCTGCTGTGCCTGCTGGGGGAGAGGCCCCAGCTGGTGAGGATGTGAGTCATGCAAGCTGGTCCTTTTTAGGGCAGAGACCTGAAGTAAATGGTCTTTGACAGCCTTTCGTTGACAATTCCGCTTTTTGACACTCTGGGTATGATCTGTTTCTGTCGTTTGTAACTAACGATTGAAATCAGGCTTTTCTTGTGTTTTTGGGTTTAAAAAAGCCTTTATTTTCAGGGAAGAAGAATGGCACTTACAGCTGTCTCTGTGTAAGTCAGTTTTATTATAACCTCTCTGAGGACAGCTTCATCCTCTTGGTCACAGTCCTGTGCTGGGGGTATGTCATTTAATAACCCATCCACAAAGATTCCCATGGTGGAGGGAGCAGCTTGAACTACAGAACTATCCCAGGACAGGTATTCAGCACTTTTGTTGCTGTAAATGAACGGACTGAAAACAGAACTGTAACAGTAGAGCTGACCACCATCACTTACACCCTTTAATCCACTGATTTTGGTGGTCATTCCCAATGTCAGGAAGTTCTCAGCTGCCTGAGCAGCCTGGGGTGACTTTGGGCTTTGGCATCACTGCATGAGAAGCCACATGGCTTCTCTGCCTGTCCACCCAGCTTGCTGTTAGGATGTTACCACCATATTCTGCATTTCTCTAAAGCTGACCCTTCATTGTGTTGTTCTGTTTGTTCCAACACTTCCAGAATTCTTGCCTGCCCACATGCTTGGATCCCCTGGTCGGTCACAGAGCCCTCTGTCCTGGGGAGAGGGGAAATTGCATGATTTTATGGAAAATACCAATAATGTTGTGGAGTTTTGTTGCCATGGGAATGGGAGCTTGAACCAGAGTTACAGCACATGGGAGGGCGGAAGGCTGCCTGTTGAGAAGGATGCCCAGAATTCTGTCTTTAAACAATGACATGGAAAAGGAATGAGACGGGAAAGGCCAAGAGCTGCTCTGCGGGTTAGTCTTCTGTTTCTTTGACCTTTAACTATAAATTGTCCCTCTTACGACTGTCTCATAGTATAATCTCATATTGTATGTGATTTTTCATGTGCTTGCACTAATAAATGAGACAATGTATTCCCCTTTCTCTCTCTGTGCGACCTTCTGTGAGTAAAATACTTCATCAAGAAATGAAAGATTCTGTTTGCCTCCAGCTCACATAAATATCTTGTGTTAACATACTAATGCACAAGTGTCTGCAGTCTGCACCCAGATGTTGGCCGTGATGGCTTTTCATCTTTCAGTCTGATCACTGTGTCGCTTTTATTCAGGAATGAGTGGGATCCAAAGAGGGGCTGAATAGTTCTGTGGTTAGTGAGCACATCTGGAGCTACAAAAAGGCCAGGTCACAGAGGACTAGGAAGGTCAAACTGCACCATCCCTGTCCTGCAGACAGCAGGACTGTGCCGAGCTCCCCGGTGCTGGTGGAGGTGCTTTAAACAGCCAGGGCTGGTTCCCACCAGAACCAACGTCCTCGGTCCCCAAATCCTTTTCCACCACTGGGATTCACCCTCTGCTAACGTACAGCTGGTCTGACGTGATTAGAAGCAGACTATGGACTTCTGCAGCGTTGCAGCAAGGCCATGGTGAGGAGCCAGTTCCCATCATTTCTTTGTTGGGGCATTTCCACCTGCACAAGAGAGAGGCAGGTGAGTGCAAAGCCTTGATGCTCCAGTTCAGCTGCCATCCCTACTCTGCCAAGGCACAGAAAACACCCAGCAAGAAGTGGGCTCCCAACAAGGCCCCTGATGAACACTGAAAATGACTATTTCTTCAAAGCTGGTGGGAATTCAGTCTCCTCCTGGCTTACAGCACGCACATCTGCGATGCATCAGCGCAGTGCACAGCCGAGCGCCCTGTCCGTGGAGGAGGAACAGGGAGCTCGAGCAGCAGGAGCAGTGTCCAAGGCAGGGTGGGGCCATCACACCACAGCTCCCCCAGCTTTGAGCGGGAGGCCCAGCTGAGCCAGGGCCCAGGGAGCAGGTTGTGCGTGGGCTGTCAGGCCTGCCCCTGTCAGGCAGCGTCACAGCTGCTGGCCACTGCCCACCACAGCCTTGAGAATGCTTTTAAAAATTGTGTAGGGAGGTTGTATTAAACATACTGCCCAGCTGACAGCAGTGTCTGCTCAGGACTGGCTGCCTTCCTGCTGTATTTTTAACCTGTTCATTGCCTTTGCACTGTGTGCCTGTGTTAGCTGTCAGGAGCTGGGCTAAATTTCTTTTTTACTTTGTCTCTCAAGGTTTTCAGCCCCAGATGCTCTGTCCTCTCCCAAGGGGTGGAGGTTACATGCAGCACGTGTGTTTCAGGCTCTGCTTGTGTTGAGCAAGTGGCTGATGGTGGTCATGCTCCATGAGGGGAGCAAAGGTCTGACCCAGAGCAGGAGCAGTGGGTCCCCCAGGTTCAGCCATGCTCCAGGATGCACACATAGGATTTGCAGGCAACCCCATTCCTTCTCCCTTTGCATGATTCCTCTCTGCTTCCTTTGCACCCTTCTCCTACAGCCAACCCAAAACCAAGGCCAGGAGGACAAGAGAGAGGAGCTGGTGGTCAGTTCACAGCCAAAAGAGGGACAGAGATGCAGGGGAATATCCAGGCAGTAATAGGATGAACTTTGGTGTCTATTCACTTTGCCTTTCTTGAGAAAATGTGTCTAAGACATCAAAAATAAATAGTCCTGCTGTGTCTCAATTGCTTTTTCAGCCAGCAGTCTGTGATGCAACTCCTGGCTGGCTGGTGTGAGGTCAGACACAGAGCAGCTAACTCTGACTTCCTGCTCACCTAAATTCCCACCCACAAAGTAATTATGCCAATTTAAGTAAATTAATTTAGAAACAGGCTCTTTCAAGTCACACAGCTTCTTTAGGTCCCTGGGGAGTGAGAGCCAAAGGGGAGCTCATTCTTTCCTGCTCGTTGTTTCCACCCTGTCACAGTGGTGACAAAGGCTGCATTTAGCAGGATCTGTGGCAGCAGCTGATGCCATCCAGATATAGCTCTGCTTGTGCCAGTGAGTCACAGAAGCTGTCACAAACTGCCCTCCCTTCATGGCCAACAGATTTCCCTTTCAGCTGAATCAGATTAATAAAAAAATAATACTGTCAAGATCAGGAGAAAGTAACCCTGGCATTACCCATGAGGATGGCTGAATTGATTACTGATCCCACCAGTTCTGTGCTTCACTATCAAGCTGCTGAGTCAGTCACTGGTCTGTAATTGTGTATGTTTAATGTTTTAAGGATAGAGCCAAGATCCTCAGGTTTTGCAGAACACAATTCCATTCTTTTACTTTAAAATAAGCGTGGCACGCATCCTAAACACAGAAAATACATGTTGCTTTCCAGTTGGGCTGTAACAGAACTGTTGTAACTGTTAAATCTACTTTCTGAATTTTGGGCCAGATACTTCGTTAGTACCCAGCTACATATGGCAGATGCTGGAATCATGTTAAAAATCCTCAGTGTAACCTGTAGTGAAATATATTGCTTACATGTGCGGCCACAACATGTTGGCAGAACGTGAATTTTTATTTTGGTTTGATGTGAGGTAACAAATACTTGAGTATTACCCAATTCTGCTTCCTTGGCCAGCCAAGACTCTTCCCTTTGAGGGTAGTAACTGTTTCACCACAGCCGTGTGGAGCCAGCACAGCTACCGGGGGGAATGGATTTATTCTGAGCACCTATAGCAAGGAAAGTGTTCATTATCTCAATGTTAAGTTGCTGCTGTGGAGGGTTTTAGGCTGGAAATGGTTGCACTGGAATGTAGGGCTGGAAAAGGCATCCAGCCCCTCACGCTGCTCCAGAGGGTGAATGGTCTGGCTGATCCCGAATGTGGCTGCTCCTGGATCCGGGCTCGGCGTGCTCCCTCCCGGCCGCTCCGGGAGTCGCAGCAACGGGAAGGTGGCGAGATGAGGAGGAGGAACCTTATCTAATGCTGCCCAAGGGATAAAGCGGTGTGGTCCCCGGTGGGAGAGGGGGCTGGGCTGCTGGCCGGCACCCAGGGCTTGGGGACAACAGCTCTGACACCTTCCTGCAGGGAAGGGAACGCAGCTGGAGCCCTTGGTGAGGACAATTCCCAGGGATGCCGGGGGAGCTGGGCAGCAGCACGGGGTGAGGACGATTCCCAGGGATGCCGGGGGAGCTGGGCAGCAGCACGGGATGAGGACGATTCCCAGGGATGCCGGGGGAGCTGGGCAGCAGCACGGGATGAGGACGATTCCCAGGGATGCCGGGGGAGCTGGGCAGCAGCACGGGATGAGGACGANGAGGACGCTTCCCAGGGATGCGGGGGAAGCTGGGCAGCAGCACGGGGTGAGGACGATTCCCAGGGATGCCGGGGGAGCTGAGTGGCAGCTCAGGGCCAGTGCTGTGCCAGTCTCACGTTAGAAACCACAGGGTTGCCCTGAGAAATAAGCTCCTGTGAAATGAGCAGGTAATCCTGCCACAGTGGGGCATGACAAGTCACCTTGCACAACCGAACAGCTCTAAGTTCAAGAAGTGATTGGACAATGCCCTTGGACACACGATGGGATTGTTGGGGTATCCTGTGCAGGGTCAGGAGTTGGACTCGATCACCCTTGCGGGTCCCATCCAGCTCAGAAGCCTTCTATGATTCTAAGGGAACTTCCCAACAGCCCAAGAGTGTCCTTTAATTTCCTGCAGCAAAATGATCCCTGAAAGTGATGTGGAAGGGCAGCTCCAGGCATGCGAGGCCGTGCTGGGAGCTGGGCAGCCGTGGCCACATTCCCGGGCTGCCCTTGGCTGCCCAGGGGCAGGGTGTGCTCTGGGGTGTAAAACCACGGCAGCAGAGCTGTGCCATGGGCTCCATCCCTCAAGACAACCGAACACAAAAACTGGCTTTGCCCAGGGCAAGTCATTTCCTTCTTGGCTTCTCAAAATCATTACAGGGACAGCTTGTTAGGCCACAACACCAGGGTCGGATCCACAGATAATTAAAAAGAGCTTCGTCTCTTAAGGCCTGAAACTTTGCTAATTAGAGGCTTTCTCCTGAAATTATTAGGGGTTTGTAATTTCTATGAGCTGAAGGTTTGTCTGTAGGGCCAAAATTCTTTACTTTGTGACAGTTGCCTTTGTCACACCCATACATGCAATATTAACCAGATTGAGCAGACTGGAAAGGTGAATGAAGATTTATTTTGGGGTCTTTTAATGTGTTTTTTGGACTAGAAATGAGAAAATATAATTGAATTTTCTTCTGAATTTCCACCTAGCTCTAGACCGGTAAAAAAGCCAAAGGACATTTTTTATGTTTGCAGCAGATATTGTTATCAGCCTCTTGCTTGTATTAATACACATTTTCCAAACATACTATTTTTCTTCATCAAATATGGAGCTTTAAGTCTTCATTAACCAGAATAACTCAGCTTAGTAATTACTAAATAGAGCTGAAGACATATTTAACAAAGAGCAGCCTAGGAAATAAAACCACACAGTTTTAGCATTGCAATTACACCAGGAGTTATGAAAATGCTTATAAAGAACCCTTCAGTGTGTTCAAATGTCAGAAATTGTTAAATGCATATACTTTTTACAGTCACAGTTTAAATCTCTTGCCTGTCTACTTCCTTTATTCCTCTTCTTGTTGATGATTCTCTAATGTAAGGGAAGAACACAGCCCATTCTGATTTAAGCTCTGGGCTTTATTCAAATGTGCTTAGTAAATGAGGAGCTGAATCGTGCTTCCACACGTGCTATTTACTGCAAAACCAGTCGCTGTGGGAGAAGTCTCTGCCTCCTGCACTTCCCCAGATCATGCCAGAAATGAACTGCCTTGTGTGTCCTATCACAGGCAAAGGAAAAGTGTTTGCTCGGGAACAACCCCAGCAAGTGAATGGTGACTTTACCTATGGAGTTGGAGCATGGGCATATGTGAAGATGTGTTTTCCCCTTTGAGCAGCTGCAGTGAAAGTAGCTCACTGCCTTATTTAATATCTCTACATGAATGTCCATGCTCAGGCATTCACTGTTTACTTATGCTGAGTATACAGTGCACACACTGTGCCTCTTCTTCTGCCTGGGAAGGAATAAAGATCTACTGTTCAAGTCAGCCACATATTTTTAAGATTGAGTGATGTGCCAGAAAGGATTTCAGGAACTCCAGAAGTTAACAATTCCACCGCTGCATTTTGCTGTGCAGATGTTGCTGTTCAGAACAGCACTGCCAGGCTTGCCCTGCTTCAGCACTGAAATGGGAATTCAGGAAAGATCCTTTGCAGGAGCAGCTTCAGATCAGACAGGAGGGGAGAGACCTCTGGGAAGAACACTGACCCTGCTCCCTTCTGGCCTGGGTGGCTGTGCATGAACCGTGAACGATACAAAACACGAATGAAGGGATATGGTGTGAGACGGATGAGAAGCTTGAGGACCATGTGCTCTGCAGTTGGAGGAAAGATATGTTCACTTTGCTTGCTGGCTGCTGGCAGGCCTGGAGGTCATCAGCCTGTCACAGTAGAGCTTACACCTGTGATGGATCAGATGGAGGAAGGATGCTGCCATCCTGCCTAGGATCTCAGTTCTGAAAGTCCTCTGCATGGGCTTTTTTCATCAGCTGGGTTTCCCTTGCAAGGTGTCTGCAACATAAGTTGTGTGCAAAGACAGGGTGTGACAAGCCAGCACAGGCTGCTGATGAATGAGTAAGGACATGGAGCTGAGAGTGCTGGAGCCACTCAGCAGTGAAACCGCAGAGCCTGAGAGCAGCATTTGCCCAGGCTACTCTCTTTAGTAGAAAAAAGCCAAATGTAGTGACCCTTTCCTCATTTGAGAAATCTCTTCTGGATAAATGTACCTCAGTTCCATGTGGAAAATCCACACACATAGCAGGAGCTATGCCCAGATGATTGCCACCTAAAGTTCAGTGACTGCGAATTACCCTCTCTTCAGAGAAAAAGTTTTCACCCAGATCTGACTTCAGCATGGTTCAATATGGGTTTTTTTTAGGTCTGTTTCTTCATCCACTAATTAGTAGCCTAAATAAAACAAAAATTGAGATTTTTGTGGATTTTTTCATGGTTTTGTAATGCCTTTTAGCCACATTTCTTAACTACAACTTTCCCTAAACCTAAAACGACTCATGTGACTGGCTGGCCTTTCCTATTTCTGGATTTGATTTATGCTGGAGTCTGTGAAGGAATTACTCATGAGCCTTTACAGGGGCTGCTCAGCCTTGTACAGAATCTGTGTTGAAATCCAGGGCATGCAGAGGAAGGTCCGCCCAGTGCAGCGTGGGATGACCCAGTCCTCTCCCACGTTCCCTCTTGGACTTTATTCTGAAACAAAACGTGCTTCTCCTCCACAAACTCCTGTTTTAAAAGTGTCTTAAGGTTAAATCTCTCGCCGGTTGCTTCCTGAGCTTCAGCGGGGGTGATCAGGCTGTGTTCCTTCAAAGCCTTTATTTCTCAGGTAGCAGAGATCACTGCTGTGCAGGGAACACAGAGGGCAGGTGGGCAGTGCTTGCAGGTGCCTGCTTGCCGAGCAGCCAGGTACATTCCGTACTGCTCACACCCGGCCGTGCTGACGCAGGGAGATGGGAATGTGTCTTTCTGCAGAAATCAGCATCTTCCTCAGGCTCCGACCGCTTACAGAATTTCCCTCTGAGTTCAAACAGGGAACACAGGGTGATTCATCATCCCTGCCAGCCAAGTTTACAAAAGAGTTTATTCCTTTGCTGAGACGGGGGACAAACTTTGATTAAAAAGCATAAAACGTGGATATGATTTAACAATGTTTCAGCCTGCACAGTGCCTCCGTTGCAAGTAAACCACGGAGGCCACAGTCCCTCAGAGCTGTCCACCTTCAGTGCCCACAGAGACATTTCAGAGCAGAATACCAGAACATCATTTACAGAAGCTGCCTCACTCCCTACAAACCCCCCAGATGCTTTGCAAGGCCTGAGATTTGCACCCCTACATCCCCTGGTGTTTTTGGGCATCCCTGACCGATTTGGAAAACCTAATTAAAACATGGGCAGTGTCATTTTAGCTGAGAAGAGGAGAACGTGTGTCTTTTTCCCTCCCTGCAGTCAGACACCTCTAATTCTGTATGGGTGCACTTGGGCAGTTTTGAGTAAGGCAGTCAGGCAATTACCAGTTATTTCTGTGTTGGCAGAAGTTTCAATGACCTTGGGAACGTGCAGCTGGGCACGGCTCAGAGCGCGGCCAGACCGGCCCCGGCTGCACCATAGTTACACTGAACAGGAACACGAGCCCTCAGATTCCTCCCCAACTTATCCTCCTGGTGAATCCAGCTTTAGTCTCCCAAACGTGGCCCAGAGGCAGCTGGAGGTGCCGCTCTGTGTGACAGACCTTTTCCATCTGAATGCTGTGTGTTTATCTCATGTTGAGTCTCGTCTGGATTATCTGCAGCAGAATTTGAGGCATAAATCCCGTCCTTTCACTGCTCTCAGTTGCACTTTGGTGTCCTCAAGGGGTGCAGCCCTGAATAACACTGAGTTATTCATGACTGCTTGCAGCCTCCCAGCCAGTTCAGTTCAGCTGTACCAGCACCAGGGTGGCTCAGGGCCTCACAGAACTGAGCCCCCAAACCAGGGTGAGGGCAAAGGGCTTTTGCCTATTCCAGGAGAACCCTGGCACAGGTCAGACTGCTCAGGAAACCTTCAGAGCCAGTTTGCAGCCAAGGACTCTGAGTTTTGTCAGAGGAAAGTGCGGTAGAGTTGATACCTCAGTGTTTCACACACTGGGGGTTTGTTTAGCCTGTGCAGAGACACCTGAGCTGGCCTGAGCTGGCTGCTGGCCAAACTTACCTGCAATCAGAGAGCAGATGCTGAGCAGAGAGCGGTGGGAGTGTGTTGAACCATGGGTGGGCTGTGGAGCTGCACTGTGGATGTGCAGTGACCTGGTGTAGCTTTTCGTTGACACTGTGCACAATGTGTTATTCCAAGAGGAAATCACCCCCAGTCTGTCCATGGGGAGGTGTGCATGTCCAGCCACACAGCCTTTCTCCAGTGTTTGGCTGATCTTGCACCTTAGTCCCATCTTCTCCTTATGATGGAGATGTTTCTGCGATGCTCAGAGGATCTGATTCAGGATGGTTTCCTGACAAACGCTCAGGAATTTTGCTGGCCGGAAATGCTCTGTGATTTCTCTGTCAGATGGGTACCAGGCAGTGCTGAGCCCAGAGGTGCAGCTAGTGCAGGAGACCCATCCCAGTCCATACCCCCTTTTCCCACCTCAGAAACCCCCCTGCTTCTGCCCATCACCGCCAATGTTTGTGTTTCCCTTGGTGTGCCAAATCCTCAGCTCGTGAGATCCACCTGGACACACACTAAAGGAAGGCTAATGATTGGATGATACTTCAGCAGAGAGCACCTCCACAGCCTGGCATGATCTTTTAGCTATGGCTGATGCAAAGACACCAGTCAGAATTTTGGCTGGATCTTTGAACAGTAGAGACTGGATGTTGGCATGCCTTGGCTTTTGGCTTCCATCCTTGCTCTTCTAGGATCTGCTGTGATTATTTTTTCATTCATGAAAAACAAAGGAAGAGTGACAGACACACAGCTAAATTTAGAATCTGTTCATGTACGAGGCCTTTTTACACATGTACTTTTTAGCTACAGTTTCAGGAAGAAACCTGAGCTATGCTGAGGTCAGAAAGAGTTCTGTTATCCAGACATATCCCTGCCTCCCCCATCCTGACTCAGTGCTTTGTTTTATGGGAAATACTATATGGCACAACATAAGTACTCTTCAGATAGTTTTAGTATTTCCTCTGCTGAGGCCTCGGACAAACCCTTGTAATATGAGAGACAGGAGGGCATCCAAAAATACTTGGGTGTGCATTCGGCAGCCAAACTCTCCACAGAGGGATTTTTACTCCCCTTTCAAGGCACCTAAGGGCTTGAAACACCCACAGGATGTTTGATTCTCCTGGTTTTAAAGCAGATCTCCATGTCATAGCTCCCCAGGCTGAGTTCTTCCTCTCACATATTCTCACTCCTCTCTCTGGCTGCAGTTGTGCAGGTTTGTTTTTTTTCCTTCTTAAATACATTAACACTGCCATAATTTCTGATGGGCTCAGCCTTATCCAGCAGTGGGTCCCTCTTGGAGCCACTGCCATTGGCTCCATTGGACAAGGGGGAAGCTTCCAGTAGCTTCTCACAGAAGCCACCCCTGTAGCCCTCCCGCTACCAAAACCTTGTCATGCAAACCCAACACACTTCTACAAACACATTTTTAGTCCTTTCCAGTTAAACAGAGGAAAAAAAATCTATTTCTCCATAATATAAGAGCAAAAAGTCTGTAATACAAGTAGGTTTACAAAGAACCATCAGAAGTAAGGAATGTAGCTCTGAATCATGTCATTGTCTCTGAAGACTAATGGTGTTTTTACAGTCTCTAAAATGTACTAATATTTTAGTGCCATCACAGACTCACAGCTCGCTTCTCTCATTGACAGTGATGCATTTTTTTTTCAGTATGTGATGGAAATTAACTTCATCCTAACAAATGTTAATGGACAAAGTGTATGTACGTGCAACATATGGAGCTGAGTTAGGATGTTCTGATGATAGGACAGCTGGACCCTTTTATTACGGTTTATGATATCAGCAGTTGCTAAAAGCTTCAGTGAAATCGCACCCTTATGTTAGATATTATTTCCCTATTTTCCACTTCCCTTGTGGATTTTGATACAGTGAGTCATGCCCCAAAACCTTGCTTTTTCAGTTGGGTTTTGCCAGATCTCTGTTTAGGGAATGGACTGGTGATGGAGTGAATTCGGAAGGCAAGAAGCAGCTTGTTCTTGCAATGTCTTGCATGGTCTGATTTGGTTTCCGATTCTATTATTGGAAAGATGCTTTTTTTGGCAAAGGTAATCGTGATGATTGGGAATGCTGATGGTCGCTCTGTATTGGTGTGAATACTGCTTTGCGGAGAGGAAGCACAGTAAGCTCTGGTGAGCTGGGGGACGATCTTCTCTCAGTCTCAGCCATGCCCGTGTCCCGTGCCGATCGGTCCGCGAAGCTGTGCCGCGATCCGGCGGGGTCCGGCTGCTCTGTCCCCAAGGAGCCCACGGGGAGCCCGCCCGCTCCTCCCTGGACCCGCCACCTGCTCGCACGGCCCGGTCACCCTCCGGCACTGCCATTATCTTCCGTCATTTCCATCATTTTCCTTGTCCCCCGAGCCCCGCGGCTGCCCGGGGCTCACCAGGAACTGGGGACCGGGTGCAGTGCCGGAGCCGCAGGAGCCGCGAGCCTGCAGGGAAGGCGTGCAGGCCGGGCGGGCTGTCCCGTGGCTCGGGCTGGGTTCCTGCGGTGTTTGGTTCCCTGGGGATCCTCTTCCAGCCAGGAACACGCGCCGCGAGCCTGGGGACCGCCAGGGCGGGGCGGGCGGGGGGTTTGGGGTGTGCGCCGCTACTCGCGGCATTACGGC
>VXAY01004345.1:286293-372272 GCA_013399855.1 Oxyruncus cristatus
CCGGCACGGACTGGACGGGACCGGGACGGGACGGGACGGGACTGGGGTGAGGGACCGGCACCGACCGGGACGGGACGGGGGGTGAGGGACCGGCGGTGGGGCACCGGGACGGGGGTGAGGAGCCGGGCAGGCGCTGTGCCCGGTGCCGCAGCCCCTCGACACTCGCGGCGGTCCCGCCTGCGGGGCGAGCGCTGAGCCCTAAGCCGGGCTCGGCGCTGGGTCGGTGGGTCCAGCCTTGCTGTGCTGAGTTTAAACGCTTGTCCGGCCCCGCTCGGGGGTCTGCGGCCGGTCCGGTGCCGCCCCCGGGCCGGGCGCTGCGGGACGGCGGCTCGGCAAGGGGGGGGAGAGTGGCATCGCGAAGCATCCCCTGGGTGTTTGTAAGCGTGTTAGAGGTGTCGCGGTCACAGATACCGGGCAGGGGCTGGCTCCCCTTTTCCCTGCCCTCTGGCCTTGGTGGGACTGGTGTTCCCAATTGGATGTGCCAGCTGCGTTAATTGTCTGTGCGTGATCCCTGCCTGCCGTAGGCTCAGCACAGAGCAAGTGATGCTTCGTGAAGGTGTTCAAACCGCACTTGCTCTGCTCGCGTCTCGTTTCGTTTCACCCTGAGATCTGCTTTCCCGAAAAAGCCCGTCCCTGTGTGTGTCGGGGCACAGCCGAGCCGCTGCGCTGGGGACACGCCAGGGGAACCCAGCAGCCGGGGGTGAGCCGGCGGTGCAGCCGCGGGAGCCTCGGCGGGGAGCGCACGAGTCTGGGCTGCGGTGAAAGCTGAAGGCACTTCAGTGTTATCGCAGCTCAGCTGGGGCACAGCAGCTTGTTTTGTCATGGTAATGCAAAACATGCCTTTGACCAGACAGGAACGATTTTATTTCAAGCAGCAAAGAATGTCCTTGTAACCTGGAAGCAGGGAGGATGTGTAAATAAGGACTATTTTTGGAGCTGTCTGACTTTGTGATGTTTGGTGTTCCTAGCCAGTAATCCCCCCTCTTCCTCAGTAGCAAATACTGAGGTAAGCTTCCCCAGGAGACATTTTTGTAACAAAACCTCTTGCTTTTTAATTTTATAGGTGCTCTGTGAGGGTGGAGCTGAGTGGCCACTGCAGCCATCTTTACCAGGGTAATAATTCATCTTTCTGGCATTAAGGACTTGGAAATAATCCCACAGGTATGTTGTGAGTGTATATATATATATAGCCACCAATAACTACCACTCACATTTCACAAGCAGAGCGTTATTCTGCGGTTGTACATTGGCATTGCTCTGACACAGACGAGAATGCGGCTTCTTGCTAATGCCGTAGTTTCTCGAGATTCAGTTTTTTAATGTGATTAATCATGCTTTGGGAAGCAGTGCAGGAATTGTGTACTTCAAAGACAGTGACAGCAGAGGGAGCAGGATTTACCAGCTAGTGTAAGAAGTTTTTCAGTCGAGGTTTAAGTCAGGAATTCAATCTGTTTATAATTTCCATGTTGTGCACATTGGCAAACTTCCAAAGAAGCAAGCTGTAAACATAGATATTTTTCCTATGACTAACTCTGATTTTTGTGTATGGTTTTCTATATGTCAGAGACATGGGAACGTGGAGTATGGAAAGTGGGCACGTTCTAGGGTGATGTTAGAGTAGAGACAACCCCCGCACCTCTGAGATAATGTCTGATTTTAGTTAAATTGCTGATATTAATTGGAAGAAACAGTTCGCTGACAGTAGACCTTTTAATATTAAAAAAACCCCCACCCTTATGTCGGAACAGGAAGCTATTTTTTGTGCTATATGGGAGCAAATGGCAGGTTATATTAAGTGTGATGATATACCAAAGTTATGGGCTTTGCACAGTAAAATGCAGTCTAAATGCTAATGCTGGAAAAAACAAGCTGTAGTGGAAAAAGAGCATGGAGTCTTGCTGTCTTCACTAACAGCGTGGGATCGGACTCCAGGCTGCTGCATATGGGCAGAGCTTGCAGAGTAAGTTGGAAGCAGATTTGCTGTGCATTAGACTGGCATCAATTTTGTTGCCTACTGGAGTGTGGAAGAAATATTCTTTGCTGTGGCTTTAAGAAACTGTGGGGAGCTAATCAAGATGATTATGGCTTCTAAGGTAGTTGTAATTTATTTTGTATTAGAAGAAATGCCTGCAGTTGTGTGTGAAGGTGCTGTATCCTTGTTAATGCTTGCAAATGAGCAACTTTCCCTCGTTTTCTTTTGGCTTGCCATGGAAAATACAAGGCAATTGTAATGTATTATTTGCTAGGCAATTATAATTGTTTTCAGATGCACATTAAATCCCTTGTAAAGAAAGGTGGTGATGCTGGCACAGGCTGCTTTGAGCAGTAAAACCAACATGCTCTGGGGGAAGGAGCTGGGAAGCAGTTACTTAATGATGAGGAGAGAACTCACCTTTGAGGAGGCTCCCAGTACTGCAGGGGAGCAGTGCCTGGTGTGTCTCTGGGGAGGACTGAGGGCTGAGTGTGTGCAGTGAGGTGACTCCTGACACGAGGTCCAGAATATAAGAACATGGTCTTGGTGGGGCTCTGACAGGTGTTTAAATCAAGAGCTCTTTGGGTCAGAGGAGGGGTTGAACAATGGAGCATCTGAGTGCATGTGGGTAATGAATTTTAGGTCTGAATTACTTGTTTCAGAGTCTTCAGGCCATGGTGTAGGTTTTTTTCTTAGGATAAAATTAATCTTTCCTGAGCATTTAATAATTTCTAAGTAGTTTCACAGCTGCTATCATGTGTCAGGCTAATCTGCAAGGCTTGAAATACTGCTACAAGCTGGATGGTTTTCTTGATTGGTGTTGAGAGAAGCTCTTCCATGGCAACATCTTGAAAATCTGTTTGCAATTAAGCCCTTCTTTTGGCTCTAAGCAAGCAATCTTGCAGTTTTTTGTTTGTACCATTTTCCACTTAAATCTAATTGGCCTTATCTACAGCCAGCAATACTGATAGCAGGTTATTGCCATTGTTTGTGGAGGGGATAGGGATGAAGCCATCTGCACCACTACTTGCTGTGTCTGCAAGCAATAAGACAGGGTGGGAAGCACTGGCATTTGGAGAAGCCCCAAACAGACCTGTCTCATCCAAGAGTCTGACCTCAAACTGCTGTTTGAGGATGGACCATACTTCAGAGCCTGGCGTGTGGGCCTTGACTGTGTGTGCACCAAGAATTCATCTGTGGCCTGAGGTGACCTTGAAGTAGTGATTTGCTTGTTGGACTTCACCATGGTATTTTAAATTTAGATGCATGTGGAAGCAGCTGTTTTCAGAGTGCTTTTCCAGGTGTCTTTAATAGCAGAGGCGAGCGCAGAGGAGGAGACAGGCTGTAACCCTCACTTGTCATCAGCTTGTACATTGTATTCTCATAGTTTGGAAAAATGGTATCTTAATCAGATTTTGACAGTATCTAGTTGTGATACTTTGTCTCACAAACTTTATACCTGTGTAGCAACCTGTGGGTCTGTTAGAATGGAACCAGACTAGGAAACGGTAGTCTACCTTAATTTCTTGGAAGAATTAAGATTTCTTCCATTAGAATTTCCATCTCTAATGGAAGAAACCATTGCTGTATGCTCTGAAAGAATCCCCCCCCCCCAGCCCTTGGAAAGAGAGGTGACTTTGCTGGTAGCAGTTTGGAGCAGCTACATCCCATCCCAGATCCACAGCTTCCTGAGAAGCCCCATAGCAAAGGGAGTGCTGTCACCTCTAAGTGTGGAGTGGAAGAATATTGTGCGGTTTATTCTGAAATTCATGTGAGAAAATGAGTGTTCACATAAGAGCATGAGTCACACTCTGGCCTGATTTACCACAATAAAGAGTATAACTTTTATTCTTTACATTACACAGACTGGTCTTATGTTGGTTCCACTTAATTTAATTCTTCTGCATGAGAGATGTGTGCAAGTTTGAAGCCTGGATGAAGGACTTTTTTTAGTCCCTATTCTCACTTAGACTGGCAGGCAACTGGAGGACTCTTGTTCTTTGGTGAACAAAGGAGACTGCAGCATATCAGTTTGATCAGAAGTTGAGTCCTAAAGCCACTGGATGAGTAACAGGTATTTGTTTCCTCTTCTGACCTGAAAAAAAGTGCTCCATCCTGGCTCTGGGAGTTGGCTCGAGTCTCCTGTGACTGGATATTGGATTCTGGGTGGGTGAGGAACTGATAACCCTGGTAGATGTACAAGCAACTTTTCTTTTACGGGTCAGGTCTGTATTTTTATGTCATGTTGATTAAGAACTTTTGTTTAATAAAGAATTCAGTCTAACTTGTGAAGAAAAATTCCAGCCTGGTCTATTTTGTCTAGAAGGACCTTTTTTTGTGCTGCCAGTGCTCTCTGAAGCCTGACAGCACTCTTTCCAGTGGGAGCAATGATTCATTAGGGTACTACACTGTAAAGAAGTAGAAAAAAAAAAAAGCCAGGAACATAGGCAGTATTTGTTCTACACAGGCTTATTATCTGGCATTTGTTTGAATGAAACAGGCTGGCTTTGTAAATATTTGTCTCCGTTATTGAGGCAGGAGCTGCTAGTGCCCTGTCTGCCCCTCTTGCCCTCTTTATTAGCAGATGGTTCAGCTGGGGTGGGGTGGGCAGGCATACGTGTGTCTGCGCACACATGCTCCTGCTGTCCAAGACTGTGGTTATTCAGCCTCCTGTAATTCATTATTTGTGCTGGTTTTCCCAGTAACAGCTGTGAAAAGAATGTGTACAAACAATCTGCAAACCCTGCAGCCAGGTGTCCTGCTTGTTCAGCAAGAGCTGCTTTCTCTGTTTACTGAAGTTTCTGTTTATTGACTCAAGTAAAACTGAGTAGGATGGTAAAGCTGTTAAAGATCTGCTATAAAGACAAGCTGCTAGCTGTAGTAAGCATACTTCTTGGCAGATATCCTCAGCCATGAGAGAACATGGTGGGAAGGTGCAGCAGAATGTAGAGTTGTGTTGTTTTAACTGGAAAATTCCCTTGTAATTGTTCTCCCAGGCTTTCTGTTGTGCATCCAGAAAACCATTCCATTAAATGGTGACAGACTATGCAGATGGACAGATGAGGCTTAATATATCAAAATTAATGTACTTCCCAAGTGTTCTTGACTTGCTGTGCTTTCTGCTACATCACTTATTGTGGCTTGTAGTATTGGCAGACCTTTGCATGGTACTATTCACTCAGCTTTGCTCAATTCTCAGATTACCCATGTACTAGTTCTGAACTAACTTAAACAAGCAGTTTGGGAATATGTGGTTTGCAGGGGGGTGAGAAACAGAAGAGAGAAAAGGAGAAGACTTATTATGATGCTGTGAGACATTTTCCTGCTTACTCATGCTTGCACACTGTTGTGGTAAATGTTTGATTGCTTGTGTAGTCTTGTAAAGCAATCAAAAGAATAATTTAAAAACAATCACCTTGCCATGTGGTAATACACAGCAGGGGACAGAGCTATTTCTAATGTTCTCCATGGTGCTAGTGTCACTGATGTGTTTGGTGTTTGTGTCCCTGGCACTTGAGAGCTCAGCTGAGGGGAGAGTTTCTGTTGTGCTGTGAGCTTGAACATCCCAGAAGTAATGGGCAATATCCACTTTTCATCTGCTGCCTCTGCCATGCAGGCAGATGCGTGGAGCCCAAGGGAATAACAAGCTAGAGCTTTTCCAGAATTATTTTAATACCTTCCTACTTGCTGCATTGCTTGAAATTTTAGGATATTCCATGTATTCTCCCTTCTCTCAGATTAAGTGGTTCCATTTTGCCCCAAATAGCTGCATTTTTGCTGTATTTGGTTGTGGGTCATAAGTGGTCATTTCCAGCCACTGGTGTACACAGTTATGTTGGGTAGGAAAAAGGAATGATTGCTTGTTGGATTAAGGTGAAGAGCTGCCACCTTCCCTCTGACACTGTGCAGGGGTGTTCCTGAGATTGGTGTTGGAGCAGCTGTGCTCCTGCTCGGGGCTGGCTGTGGTGGCTGTTCCTGCTTGGTGAACAGGCAGCTCTGGGGTGAGCTGTGGGCTGATCCAAGTACATCCAAGCACCTCATAAATTCACTGGAAATGGTGATCCTGGCCATCAGATCTCCCAAGAGGATTACAGCTCGCAGAAGGCTCTTCTGTACACACCTTGCATCCCTTACTTCACCTGACCCTGTGTGCTCGCACTGCCTTTCCCTTCCATGTTCCCTCAGGCTGTGCTTTTGGAAGCACAACAGTCTGCTTGCAGCCTCCATCTCTGGGGCTGGGTTTCTAAACTGGCACAACCCTTAAAATACAGAAGTCATAAGGGCTGTGCCCGGAGGCCAATATGCTGAGATGATGCATCTTGAATAAGCAGAGCTGGAAATTTCACTTAACTTTTCCAACCCTTGCTGCCACTTCCACGCTACAAAATGCTCTATTTCTCTGTTTGGCTTTCTCACTATTTGTGTTTCTAGACAGGTTTTATATAACTGAGTTTTATAGCATGCTGTAAGTCTGACCATTTAATTTAGACTTATTATTATTGGAATATAATACAATTTTGTGAGTCTCATATTTTCCAGCTCTAGTTAAGCGTGACATGGAAGGCACTGAGCTGCTCTTGCAAAAGAGCTTGTTCTCACTGTCTCAGTGGACAATATATTGCTTCCATTACTTCTCTCATGTGGGCTTTCCAGTGCCTTTCATGTAAATCCCCAAAAGTATACAAGATAGCATTTAAGACTGTTAAGGAACAGCTTTTGTGGTTGAAGACTTCTTTTTTTTTTTAACAAGCTTTACTAATTAGAGTTCAGTCTTTCAAGGACATAAATAATTTTCATGTGGATGAAATGACTGAAGATAAAGATTAATGCCTTGGGTTGTTTTCTCACAAATAAGTTGTTTTCCTTTTTCTAATTTGTTACAGGTTTGAGCTGTTTGGAAGATGAAGCCTTGGCTGCAGTTGGTGTTCTTCACCTGTGTTTTGTTCTGGCACACAGAAGCGGAGTTCTTCACCTCCATAGGTCTGGAAAGAACCAGTGCACAATGCTGTGATGGAGTTAATGTGATTGCCAGGACTGTTAAAGTTTGCAGTTGAAGCATATGGCTTTCTTCACGTGGCCCTGTCAAGCACTGTCTGTATTAGGAAACGCTGCTCTTCTGCAGCATCCGTGCAGTTTGTTTGCAGTTGGGTAATTTAGCACACTGTGACCAACAGGATACAAGTTTCTCTGGAGCCTCTGTCAGTAAAATAAGACGGGGCCTGTGTTCTATTAAGAATTGTGCATCTGTTGTTATCTTTAACACAGCACAACTTTATGCTAAGAAGCTTAGTCCTGAATTTGATTTATGAAAACCATTTAAATGATAAGTGTGTGAAATATGTTTTCACAGGACCTGAAGTCTCCTGTTTTCCCAAAAAGTTGGAGTTGGGTGTCAGAAATAAAAATTAATAACCCCCTTACCTTGTGTGTTTTGTTAGGCCTGAGTAAATCATGAAGAATTCATGTTACTATAAATCCTAAAAACAAATTGATCTTTGTGACACTTTAGTCCCTGTGTTCCTATAGCTGTGCTACAACCAAGTTTGATTGTGGCAGAGCCTCAAAATAGGCACAAACTGAGTTTTCTGCTGTTTCTTGGTCCAATGTTTTCCCATGGAGCAGTGTGGGGACTTCCCCTCCATAAGGACATTAGAGTCTGATTAACTACCACTGGCTGTTCTCCAGGATGTTCTTTGAGTCAGTGGAGCTGTGTTTCTGAATGGCAAAGCTTGGAACTCCTGGTGGGTTATTTTGCACCACTGTGGAACCGCTCAGCCGGAGCCAGGCAGAGCTGTGTTCCACTGCCAACCTCCTCACGTGCTCTGCTTGGCTAAACAATATTTAACCACATGTCTATTGTTTGCGTCTCCTTTTCCTAAGTTAAGGAGATTTTTATACGAAGTTTCTCTGAAGGATCACCTTTTCTTCGCACTTACCTGTGTCTGAACCTTTCCTAACTGTGAAAATAGCACAGCCTGCTGCCTTCTATCTGCTTAATCATGCCTCATTAATAATGACTTTGGAATGCTGAAGCTAAAGCTGTGACTGCGTTTGCAAATCTCATCCGGTCTTTCGGTTTGGGCTTTGAAAAGCCAAGTTTGTCATAGCAATTAGGACAGACATGTTAGCAATTTCCACTAATGCTGATCAGGAGAGAGTGTGTCTGTGAACATTAGTCTGAAATCCCTCTGTACTTAATGTTAGGTTGTGTTTCCACAGTTACCCATATTGCAAAGCTGTGAATTTAACTGATGCCAGTGATTAGATTAATAATTTGTTAGTGTGACCTAATCTGTATCCATATGTAGCACAGATGCTTTGGCAACTCTTTGCATCTTTTGTTGCTTCGACTCAATAGCTGTATGAATGTCAAACCTTTATTTTTATTGTCTTGCATACACTTGCAATACTAAAAGTCAGTGGGAGGATCACAGCAAAGCTACATGAGCCACCGAAGCTGGGACTTGAAAAGCCCCATGAAGGATTTAAATGCCAGCCCTGTGTGTCTAATAGCGGTTGTGGTTTACGGGCATTGAAGTGCTCACCCTTGGTGGTGGTTTTCATAGCTCTAGAGCATTTAAGGTTTGTCTTCTGTGCACTTGGAAATCATTCCTTTTTTAGGTCTGATGAACTTTTGCTCCTGCTCTCTTTTTAGGTCAAATGACAGACCTGATTTATGCGGAGAAAGACTTGGTCCAGTCTCTAAAGGAATATATCCGAGCAGAAGAGAACAAGCTCTCTCAGATTAAAAGGTAGGGGAGGAGGTTTGTATAATGAAGGGTGACAAAATGGCTCATCTGTGTTCAATCACACCCCACCTTTGTTACCACTCTTTGCTGTGGGTACTTCCTCAGCAGATGATCACAGTGAGACTGTAGGTACTAACTTGGTTTAATTTATGTCCATAAACCAGCAAGGAGAGGTCCCTGCTTTAAATATAACTTAGAATTTGCTTCTTTAGAAATGGTGGTTTGCTGAGCCCTTCTTTGCCTGGTCCTTGTGCCATCACAGAACCCCTATGCAGAGGATGCAAGTCAAATCAGAGCAGTCTTGTCATGTGAGCTGAATGCCTCTGTGTGCCAGTGCTCTGTGCTACCTGTTGTTTGATGCCATCAGCCCTCCTTACAATGAAGTGTGCCCGTGGCATTGTGTGGTGGTGCATACTGAATCCCTGGACTCCTTCCCGTGCTGGCTTTGCCTGCAGACACCCCTCAGGGGCAGTTCTCCTGCCTTTTTCTCCTCAGTTGTTGACTTGGCTGTGGCACATCTCTGACGTTGTCCTGATTGCTTGGATCACTTGAAAGGCTCTTGCTGACACCTGCTGTTTTCTGTGTCCCTTAGGGAGGCTGTTAATGCTTATGTAGCCAAAAGCAATGTCTACTAGGGTGTGACACTAGGATAGTCTAAATGAGGTCCAGGTTCAGCAGAGCCCAGTGCCTCTAAAAGGAGCCAAGCTTTCCAAAGAATTTCTCCATTTAAACTCCATAAACTCCAGACTGCATGTGTCAGTGTGACCTCCCCTTGGGACTGTAGGGTGAGGATGGGGCTATGGAGTAGTGAAATAGTAGGAATTCTGGTGACATATACACAAAATGTTCTTTTCTTGAAAAGCTGCCCTTTGGAGGAGCAGTCTCCTCCCTAAGTATTGATAATCTGTGTTCATTCTATGTATAAACTGGTGTCTTTAAGACTCCTTGCAAGCGAGATGCATGCCTGCTGCAGTAAGGTTTAAAATAGTAAGCAGAGAAATTACTTGCTTTTAAAAGAGACTATTGTAACTTAAAAAAATCTGCTTTATACTTCTGAAGTTGAAAGGTTGAAAGCTGGTTTTGATAGCAAAAGCAGCAATAATCTGATCTAGGTGTGTAATTGGAATGACTTAAGGAAGATGTGCATTCATGAATTGTTCTTGGGCTGAGGTGCACACTTCTCATTCCAGTTGGGCTGAAAAAATGGATGCACTGACCAGCAAATCAGCCTCTGATCCAGAAGGGTACCTGGCACACCCTGTAAATGCATATAAGCTCGTGAAGCGTTTGAACACTGACTGGCTGGAATTGGAAAACCTGGTTCTTCAGGACACAACAAATGGTGAGGAGTTCCTGGGGAGCTGCTGGGAGGCAGCCTTAGGACAGTTGTGTATCCCCTCGTGTTCTGGAACACCACAAGCTCAGCTGTGCTTTAAATACTATTGCTGAGTCAAACTAATGACTGGCCTCTGGTGTTCTGGTTAGCCAGGAGAGTGGAAGCTGCCACTGAAACACTCCTCAGGGAAGGGCAAAGAAACTGTTACCTGGTTTATTTGGGGAAAAGGGAGAATAGGATATGGTAAAGTTGTCAGCTGTGGTGGCAACTGTTTTATGTTCCTTTATATATAAACTACTTCATCTGCTTTCCTGGTCTGTTCCTTCTCTTGTTGATCTTTGTTTTTGATCATGTTGATCAGTAGATGAGATTAAAAATCAAAATGAGTCCCATACTGCATTGGTGAATGAATTTGTATCATTAAGAGTTGGCAGATGTTCATAGTCTGTTGATAACAGGATAATATACAGTTATTATCTGTAAACTTATCCTTCTAAATCAAATGCTTCCAATACTAATCCTTGGTTTTGCATTATTATCCAAGTGTCTGGCTGAATTTGCTCCCATAGCCTTTTTTTTTTTTTTTAAAGGTCTATTTTTACTGGACTCCTTGAAACTGAGGGAGGGGTGGCAGTGTTTTTCAGGCAAAACACTGCATGTTTTCCCTCTCTACTCTGCATATGCTAAAGTTTAGGTACTTGGAAGTTTTTTCCAGCCAAGACTTTTATTGCCTTTTGGAATAGTCATCCTAGATGGAAATAAAATACTCAATTCTTATGAGTACTTCTGTCACTAATTCTTTCTCTGAAGGTTTCCTTTTATACTTTTTCTTGCTGCATGAGTGGAAATGGTTGGTTTGTTTTCCTTCAGGTGATGGCTTGCATTCTGCCCAGCCAGCCTGCTGTGGAGCCTTCATATGTTATGCAGTGCATTTAATTTTATTTCTGAATGCCACCTGGTTTTACTTGTCAGGTTTAAGCCTCTCAGTTGGTAAGGTCCTACCCTACTGAGGGGATTCGGCAAGAGGGTCTCTGTCCCTCAACCTGAGATTTGTAAAGCTCTTATGGCTTTACTAGTTGGAGTTCAGAGTTGGAGGTCCTTGACCAGTACTATAATCCACAGTTGTCTCTGGATATTGCCAGAGAACTGATGAAAGCTATTTAAAGTTTTCATGCCAAAAAGAGACATTACAGGAAAATGAAGATTGCTGGGCTCACGTTGTACTTCAGTAATTGTGTGACAAGAAAACCAAGGGGTTTAGTTATTTATTCTTTATCTTTTGCTCATTAAGTGTATTTCTTAAAATGGGACAGACAACAATGTGTTTATAACTTTTGAGCCTAATAAGGCTTTAAACCTGGATTATTTGAATCTCATTTCCCAAGCCAAAGCAGATGTTTCCTCTTCTGTGTTAATCTGGTGCTCGTATTTATTCAAGCTGTGAAAGTAACGTCTTTCCCTTTTACTGCAAAGGCTTTATTGCAAATCTGACCATTCAACGCCAGTTTTTTCCAACTGAGGAGGATGAGACGGGAGCTGCAAAGGCTCTGATGCGTCTGCAGGACACATATAAACTGGATCCTGAGACTCTCTCCCGGGGGAACTTACCGGGTAAGTGCTCCAAGGTCTCCTCTGCTTGAACAGGAAGGGGGAACATCCTCTCCAAAAGCCCTTTATGAAATGGGGATTAACAGGTTTTACTACAGATGTTTTAGAAGGTATAGAGACATAGTGGGATGTCTTGGTAGACCTGATAAATGTTTGTTGCTGCTGCTTCTGAGAGACTTACTGAAACAGGTTATGGTTACTACCAACATGCTGGTTACAAACTGAATAGGCATTGCCAGAGCGCAGGTAGATGAGCTGGCACAATGGTTTTAGTTATTATATGTGGGGCTTTAATAATGAACTTAGTTTTAAGTCTTATCTGTGTATCTGTTGACCTGGAGCAGCTGGAAAGCAGTGCAGTTACAGTCAGATGGATACCCAGTTTATCTAAATAACCATCAGCTTGCTTATGCACAAATATAGATCTCCAGTAAAGAGAACAAGCTGGCTCGATAGAATTCTCTTTAATCTCTTTAATTCTCGATAGAATTCTCTTTAATTCAGTATTAATTCATTTTAATACTGAACCTAAAATATTGTCAAAGAATTGCCTTTTAGAAGCATTTTTGGGTGATAAAAATACGTACTTACAGGTATTCCTCAATGTGTCCCATATGTTTGAAGGCAAAGGTGCTTCTGTATGGATTGCTCAAAGCTGTCTTTTTGCTTTTAGGAACAAAATATAGATCCACCTTGACAGTAGGGGACTGTTTTGGCATGGGGAAGACGGCCTACAACGATGGGGACTATTATCACACCGTGCTCTGGATGGAGCAGGCCTTGAAACAGCACGACGAGGGGGAGGAGACAGCAGTCAGCAAAGTGGAGATCCTGGATTATCTCAGCTATGCTGTGTTCCAGTTTGGGGACTTGCACAGGGCCATGGAGCTCACCAGGCGGCTGATATCCCTCGGTAAGGACAAGAGGCACGTTATTCTGGCTGGGGAGTGCTGCCAGCAGAGCTGAGAGCAGTCGTGGCCCAAGCACACCGAGAGCTGACTGGGAGGAGGTCCTGACAGATGACTTAGAATAAATGTGGGTCCTGGAAAACCCCAGTTATTTATACATCTTTAACAAACTGTCTTATGGTCCCTGCTGTTGTTACCCAGAGCCCCCAGGTGTCTGACTGCAGCACCTGTGTGTGCTTTGCTGCTGTGTGCTGAGACTGTGTTTGCTAATGGTTCAAGCCTTGCTTGTCTCAAGGGGAGATTGAGGCTGCCACAGACTTGGGCAGAGTGCTGCACTTTCTGTCAAGTCCTACTGACTTTAGATACTGATTTCTACTGACTCCTTTTTTTTTCCTCAGTGCAGGTACTCTTCAATGCTGGAAAAATACTTTGCCTGAGACCTTAGTGTTTATTTCTGAATATTCAGAACAGATTGAGTTTCTTAAAACCTGCTTTTATTTCTGGACTGTTTCCAACTTTCTCTTGAGTAAGCAAATAATCATTGCTTCCTATCCAGCTTTACCTGCTTCCTGCATTGGAAAGGTCTGTCCTCCTCAATTAGAGTTAGCATTTACTGTGTATTTGTTGGTTTTTTTTAATGAGCTGTGGTTCTTAGTTTAGATGTTAGCAGCATCCTGAGTGTGGGTGAAACCTTCCTATTGAAAAACATGTATTAGTCTAATTTCTGCAGCCATTAGGATTCTTAGATTAAAATTGACAAGATTGTGAATATATATTGAATCTAGCTCCCTCTGCAATGGGGCTTAACACTGATAGAATGCAAATCCTTATCAACAGCAAGCAGTGAAGCAGACTTGGCATTCTCCCCTGGGAGCAGCAGCTTCCTCTGCTCTGGGCTCAGCTTCCTTATCTGGCCACTGTGAGCCTGTGCTCTGAGTGGTGACCTTTGGGGTTGGTTCCACAAGATAAACACAATAAGCTTGGGAGGGCCAGAAGGGCAAGAGCCTGTCCTACCATTTTGAGTCCAGAAGCACTGGGGAACAGGTTCCTTCTTAGGTATGCAGGGTAAAGGTCCGTTGCTGTTGGATTCATACCAACATCAGTAATGAACCACTGATATGTCAAAGGTGCTGTGATCCAGGATGCCTCCCATGCAAACCTCTGACAGCGAGGGACAGGTGCTGTAGGTGGGCCTGAAGTGGTAACACACACCTTGGAGCTCCCCAGCTTGGGGGAAGTCTTTGGAACTGAAGACTGGCTGGACTCCACCACAGTCTCTGGTTAAAGGGTGTTTGTACGGTGTGGGTGAGAAGCATGGTGGAGAGGAGGGGTGCAGCAAGGGTGCTGGCCTGATCTTGGCTGATGAGCTCTATGATCTGCTTCTCTTGGGTAGAACTGGGCAGAAAAGTTGAGAGAAAAGGGGGAATGTGAAGACCAAAAACTTCTACTCTTTTTTTTTTTCTTGTAATACAAGTTTTGTGATGGGTTTTTCCAGAAAAGACTCTTTTGCACACTGTGCCTTTCTTTCCTCGGCAAAGTCAGAAACTTTCCAGTGCTGGTTTTCAGTGCAGCCTGGAGTCTGATAATTGGTTTAGGAAGGGAAGAACTGTTGCTGCCTTGATTCAAAGGCTTGTATGTACTAACAGCTCCTGAGATTGCAAAAGTCACTGGCTGTGTCTGCTTTTCTCCCAATGAAGACAGCACTCATGAGAGAGCAGGCAGTAATCTGCGGTACTTCGAGAAGCTGCTGGAGAAGGAAAGAGAGGAGAAGGAGAGAGAAAAGTCAGTAAACAAGACGATGACAGCGACAGAAGCTGTGGTGCAAAGTGGAGCCTATGAGAGGCCTCTTGACTACTTGCCAGAGCGGGATATCTATGAGGCCCTTTGCAGAGGGGAAGGGGTGAAAATGGTAAGAGAAAGACAGGAATTTCCTGACTATGCTGCCTGGGCATAAGGGTGGTCAAGCTTAGTGGGACATGTTAAGTTTTTCCTTCTGTAAAGCTGCTTTTAGAAGAAGTTAAATGTAGGCTGAGGTTTCTACCTTATGTCTTGGCTTCTCCATCTTTAGCTCTTAATCCTAGACACACAAACAGCTCTCAGCTGTACCTCTTAAAGGTTGTTGAAAATTGATTCTCCTCAGTCTGTCTACTCAGCCCTTTCAAAGCCAGCTGTACAGGTACCCAAGGAGGCTTTTTCCTCTGAGAGCTGGTTATACTTTGCCACACTTATGGAATCACATTATTCCTTCCCTTTTGCATCTTAAAGACATGTCCTTCTGTGGTGACTATTTTGACCAACCAGTCTTTAGTACCTCTCAACAAACATGGCTTTAATTCTTAGTGCAGGGAAAAGAATCAGTTTATTCCATCTGCATAATCTTAATTATAAAACCAGGCTTTTTTTTACAGCTGGTTGCTTGTGTAGTTCTTTGATTCATCTGTAACCTATTATGATTTAATTCCCTTAAAGGTTAGTGTTTCAGATGTTGCTCAGTGGTACCTTGAGTGGAATATCTTGGTTTTTATTTGCAGTAAATTGCAGAATCACTCCTGCTTACCTCTCATATCTGCTGGCCAGCTGATGGCTTCTACAGTGTTTGTGGAATGAAGCTCATGTTCTTTTCTTGTCTTACCTGTTTTCAGTTCATGGAATGTTTGAGCAAACAGTGTTTTATTTGACATTTTGTTTCAGACACCTCGAAGACAAAAAAGGCTGTTTTGTAGGTACCATGATGGAAACAGAAACCCTCATCTGCTCATAGCTCCCTTTAAGGAAGAGGATGAATGGGACAGCCCTCATATTGTACGATACTATGATGTCATGTCTGATGAAGAAATTGAGAAAATTAAACAATTAGCTAAGCCAAGGGTAAGTTTCCCTTTTTCCATCTCGCTAATGACTGCTAATTCCATGCTTTAATCTCCATTAGCAAAGACTAGGCAAAGGATTTGAAAGATCTGGTTTCATACCACAGATGATACACTGCAGCTGTGAGCCTAAGGGGAACCATTTGGAAACTGCCTGGTGATGTAGGACCATAAAGCCCAGGCTCCCGAAGGTATTTATGCATTGTTGCACTTAATTATGCAGAGCTCTCAGTAAATGGCTTAGGAAGCTTTTAAGAAATTAATGACTAGACCTGAAAAGGCTGAGTGACTTCCAGTGATAGCAGGAGGTGTGCAGTATGCCTTAAGTCTGCCTTCTGAAATGGAGCCAGACTTCAATGAAATTTAAAAAGCCCAAATCTCAACAGAAGTGGGAAGGAAAAATAGGGATTTTTTTTTTTAAATTGTGCTGGAAGAATATCTAGAGGCTTGGGTTGTTTTTGGCTTAGTGGGTCGTGGAGTCCACTGCTCCTGTTTTAAGCCATAGGTGTTACCTGGTAGGCATGGTGTGAGTTCCAGTGACTCTGCACACAATGAAACAGCAGCTGCCTAATGCAGGGTAGTAACTATCTCACTGCTTTTTGTGGAGGTGGAATTTCCTCCCTGTCACCTGTCTGGCAAGAGGAGTTTGGCAGTGTGACAGTAGTGATAGCTGCTGCACCTGAGTGTTTCTGTCAGGCCTCAGAATCATTTAAAACTGAACACCTCATGGCTTAGAGATGAATGGTTCATTTTAGCCCTCCTTATGCTGCTGCTCTGAAATATGGTACTAAAATTCCACTGGAGAACCACCCTTCTGTATGTATTTCTAAATGCAAGCATAAATAGTTAAAAACAGATTGAGAAACTGATGCTTCCCAAGAACATGAATAATTTGGGATGTTTGTGGAGCTGGACTTCCATGATTACCAGCCAGCTATGGGAGTGTTGGCAGAACACTCCTGTTCCAGGGAGGACTCTCACCTCCATAAATGGAGACTTTTTCCTATTACATCATACTATAAAACTTCAGGAGCTTCAGATAAAATGGAAGCATTCACATAGAGCATATCACTTAATCTATTTTATCAAATAAACAGCTTTCTAAAGGCAGCTTTTTTTCCCCCCCTCTTTATTCAAAGTTTTATGGAAAGTCTTAAGTCTTGCTCACTGAGTTCTGCTTATGCTGCTAATGTCAGAGGAATTTTTCATTTAATCTATGTAGTGTAGAACTGGGATCAGTCCCTATAAGAGTAGGTAGATATTATAGTCTTAAGATTCAGATAAATCTTTTTGATTTAAAAAAAAAAGGCAACCATTTTGAGTTTGGTTTTTTTTTTTTTTAAATCTGTCTATAGCTCAGCTGCAGGAATAGCTTTAAATTCTGTAGTACTTCTGAAAGAATGGAAAACACAAGTCCTGTGATGAGATGGTCCTTACTAAATACAGCTTAATTTTAGCCAGGAGATTTTAGTTAGTAATTATGGAAGCTTTCAGACAGAACTCTGAAGTGGTATTTCAGTTTTAGGCTCACGAGCACTTTCTTTATTCTAAAATACATTTGCAAGACATTTCTAGTTTTGAGTCCAAGTACTTTAACATTATCTGCAGTTTACACTTGCCAATACTTTTTGTAGAGAAACAACATCTGTATGTCATTGGGAGTAGCTGTAGTCAAGTGGGTTTGCATGCTTGCTTTGCAAAATGCAATCACTCTTACTCCCCTTCCAAAGAATAGTTCCAGCTTTTCAGGCAATCCATCGGAGCTGACTGGGGAGGGTCAAAGAAGTTCTTGACTCTGATGTGGATAGCATTGAGACAGGTCTGCCATCGAAGTATGAGAACCCTATTCCCAAAATTCTGAATGTTACCTGCAACCCAGGCGTGTCTGAACAGGCAAAGCTATGGCCTGGAGCTGGGGGGATGTGAATATCTCTGAACTTGGTGCTGCAATGAATATCTCTGAACTTGGTGCTGCAGGGCTCCAGCAATGCAGAATTTCAGGAGGAAAAGCAAGGGAGTGCCTGCTAAACTAAACACAGACTCCCAGAGGAAAACTGGATGAGGCTTCTGGCCAATGTAGTGTGTTATGATGATTCTTCAAAGCCCAGCAAATGCCTGGTATAAGGCTGATTTCTCCACCCTGAGAGAGGAAGCCTCACAGTTATCACTTGGTTATACCAACCAAGGTGTAGATTGTATGTCTTAAATGAAGAAGCCTGTCTATCAGAGCAGAGAGGGAATAATATCAATGTTAGTTCTGATTTATTTAGATCAAATACTAGGTGCAGAAATCAGGCAAGCATATACAGGCCTGAAAATGGCAGCAGAATGAAAAGTTTGGGAAGCAGAATTATATCCCCAAAGCTGTGCTTCACTGTACAAGTGAAGAACAACATTCAGTCAGCCTGGCTCGTCTGTTCTGATTTATGCAGGAGAAATCTGGAACAAAATAGCAGTGAGTCAGAATTACAGCAACAGCTGTGCCAAGAACTCTTGTATAGGGACAAGACAGCTGACATGGATTGTAAAGCTGGCTGGAGACTTATTTGAGGAAAAATGAAGGAAATAATGACTGCATGCTCCAGAGAAGATGTTTTTTCAAATAAAAAGGCTTTCTATGACCTGTAATTACACGGAAGGAATGAGACATGATTTAGAGTGTTTGTGGTTTGCAGGAGTTAAATTTAAATGTGGTCTGAGCTTACAGGCAAAGAAAGGAGTGTCCCAGTTCTTGTTCTCAGCTGCAAGTATGAAACCAAAGTGACCTGGTGTGTTGTTAGCAGTCATCTGTCACTGACACCACAGCAAACCTCATCAGTTTTGCCAAGTTCCAAATTCTTCCTACAAATCTGGTGATATGGCCTAAACGTGGTGATAAACTCACTGTCTCAAATGTATAGGTGAGCTGTGCTTTTTGCAGAGTTATCTTCATCATGTAATAACATATCTCAAACTGTCTCTGAACTAGATGTTCCAGCTGGAAAATCTGAGGACGGGAATGTTGAGAGTTGCCCTCAGGAGTTTTCTACCACTGTGGATTTGCCTGCCCTGTAATTTGTAGAAGTTTTCACTTGTTATTTCTCATTTGAGAATGAGGTAGGGTTTTTTTAGTCTACATCAGGAGCAGGCTGGTTAAATTTCTGGGGTATCCAATGATTTTTCTCTCTGCCAGGAACCTGGGCTACATATGTTCTTAGCTTTCGTTGTTGTTCCCTCTTGCTAATATTGACTCCAGCTGTTTAAAAAAGTGCCTTCGAAACCTGTTCAGCAAGGAACTCATGGATTCAATGAATATCATGGCTTGTGCGCTCAAGTCAGACTATTTTTCCAGGATCAAATGCAGGTGCTGGATTACACTTGTGTTTCTGCATGTACTGTTTGAGCATGAAATCAAAACAAACTCTAGGTGGGAGCTCTAACTTTCGTTCAGTGATATATTGAAGTTGGACAAATCTGGTTTTGATTTCGGTTAAGATGAGATTAAAAAAAAAATTTCTGTCCTGTAGTTGATGTGTTTCTTCCCCCTTGGGATTTTTTTTGACACAGCTGGCACGAGCCACAGTACGTGATCCCAAAACCGGTGTCCTTACAGTGGCTAGCTACAGGGTATCAAAGAGGTAAGAGAGAAGAGTTTAGCTTTAAGGTTTTTGTGCTTAACAGCTCTTGTCTGCTTCCTGCCTACATCTGAAAACTTGAACTGCTTTGCATGTAACCAAAGCTTCCCCAACAAATGCATGGAAAATGGCTCTTGTAGCCGTCTAACTGAGGGCAGAAGAATCCTTCTGCCTTAGGAAACGTGTTCTTGTGGTTGGTATTCCAAAATAACGTGTTTCTATCCTTCCCTCATGCCAGCTCATGGTTGGAGGAAGATGATGATCCTGTTGTGGCCAAGGTGAATCAACGAATGCAGCAGATCACAGGGTTGACAGTGAAAACAGCTGAGCTATTGCAGGTCAGTGCACTGGCTTCATCTTGGAATTAGCTGGTGGTCTGGTGCAGGTGGATGTTTTCCCTGAGTGTGCTTGGCAGAGAAAGGTGGAGATATCAAAGAAATGGAAGGTAACTTTGTGCAGGAATCTGTGATTTACCAGTTTGTTTTGAGAAAAATGCCTGTGGCTTATTTTCAAGTCTGGAAAAGCTGAACCTCCTTCCTATTTGAACCTTTCAAGGACCCAAATACTTTTCATAGTCCTGCTGTAGTCTCACATGAGTTCTGTACACTGACTGTCGGGGAGAGGAAGGAGAGTAGCAGTGGTACAACTCTGCCAGAATAGCTGTACCTGCCCTGTTTGCTGCTTCTCTTCCTCCATGTTCCTTGAGTTCCTATTTCAGAGCCTGATTAAAGTACTTTGATTACAGGATATCCACAGAAACCAGGTAATTGTGTAGGGATCTAGGAGGCATGTTAAATGCAGCCTCAGAGTAGCTAAATTATATGTGTTGTGGTGGTCAGTAAGCAAAGGGGTGCTTTTAAGCTACTTTGAACCTTCTGTGGTCCTGGAGGGGCAGGTGGATGTAACAAATCATACAACAAATCTAATTCTGTGTCCTCAACTGGATACAGAGAATTGAACACACTGGCTGCCCTCTCTTCAGAGGAGGGAAGCAGGAGTGTGGTAAAACTATTGCTGCTAATTCACATGAAACAGGCGTCTTAGTGGTGAGTAGAAACCCTTAAACTACGAAAGGGAAAAAGCACTTAAGTTGTTTCTCATCTGTGTGCCTCACTTCTGGCAATCTAAAAAGAGATGAAGTGTGCTATAGATAACAATCTTGCCACACAGTGCTGTTTCTCAGAGCATGTTTTGGATTTCTGCGAGCAAATGTTCAGCAGCAGCAGCCACTTGCAGTTCAGTGCATGTTTGTGCTTCCTTCCATGCTGCAGGTTGCCAACTACGGAATGGGAGGGCAGTATGAGCCACATTTCGATTTTTCCAGGGTAAGATCACACTTGCAGTTATTTCTTGGAGGGTTGGGGAGGTGGGAGCGGCTTGGTTTGAGAGAACACTGTCAACTGTTTTTTGGTGTAGCAGTTAATGTGCAGGCCTGTTGCATGGATGGATCGTGACTTTTGAAAAGCCTTTGCTCTGCCTTCTCTGATGCTGAAATTCAAGAGAATAATGAACAAATCTTCCTGTGTATCTCTGTGACCTTGATTCCTTGTGCAGAATAGACAGTAAAAGTCATGTAGCACTTGAATGTGCTCTTTCCACTGCTTCATTTGTAAACTGGAGTCTGCAAGCCCTGAGTTGTGAGTTTACCTTGTTCCATTAGGCTTTTGAGTTCAATAAGGTTGTCCAAATCCTGTTTTGCTTGATGTTTTAAAGCATTTTGCAGGAAGAGAGATCCTCCACCTCCCCTCCAAAAAAATAGCCATTGTGGAAATCCTCGTGGGTCATACAGCCCTTCTGGCAAAAGCTGTAATGTGGTTGCAGCTCTGGGGTCTCAAGAGGGTATTGTGATGCTAGTTTTTAGCATTTGGACAGTGTCCTGTTGAGGCTGGACACTAGGAAGGATTTCTTCAGAAAGGGTGATTAACACTGGAATGGGCTGCCAGGGAGGTGGTGGGGTCACTGTCCCTGGAGGTGTTTAAGGAAAGACTGGATGTGGCATCAGTGCCCTGGTCTGGTTGACAAGGTGCTGTTCGGTCACAGGTTGGACTCGAATATCTCAGAGGTCTTTTCCATCCTCACTGATTTGGGGTTTCCTGGGTCAGCGTTGAGGAGGACAGTGCTCCAGGGAGCAGGGGAACGTGCCCGTGGTGGGTGCTGGATCCACACCAGGCACTAGAGGGCTCTGCCTGGCAGAGAACAGCTCTGGTTTGCTCCAGGTTGGGAGAAAAGAAGAGCAGATTCTTAATAATTACCCTGAGCCAGTTCATGAACGTGCTAATCATACTGAAGAGCGGTGGTGACTGGTAGTTTCAAATATAAAACCCATCTGATGCCTTTCTGTGGTATTTCAGTGGAATCTGGCTTAATTCAGACTGTCCGGGTGGTTTTACCTGGTAAAAGGGGTTGCTGCAGCCAGAGCACACAACCCAATAGCTGAGTGCAGAATTGAAGCCACCCAACTTAGCACTGCTTAACAAATGAAATAAAAAAATCCCGAGTTTCGGGGCTGTGGAAGCTCATATTCGTTAGCTTTGGCCCGCTGAGACAACTTTCCTCTTCACTTCGACTGCTTCGTTTCCTGAGTCAAGCAAATGCTCTCAAATTCTCCTCAAAGCCTTTGAACTCAAGGGACCTCAGGCGTCAAATTGGCCAGTGTGGACTCTGCTGCTGGAACAGGCAGCAGGGGCAGAGCTCCACCTGGAACGGACCCTTGGCTGCAGTGTCAGCTGGGGCCGGGCGGGCGCGGAGGTTGCCCCAGTTCTGGGCTGGCCCTGCAGGCTCTCTGTGCATCACAGATTTTCAGTGCTGAAATGAGGTGCTGTTTGTCTCCCCAGCTCCTGATCAGCCTTGCAGCCTTTTGTTCCCTCGCAGTTCTCAAGTGGGGGCACTTCAATAGTTGCATGTTGCAACTTGGAGATTGTATTAATTGTTCAAGTTGGAGATTTTTTTTTTGCTCTTGAAATTCATGGGTTTCACATCAGTGTCAGTAAGCAATGAATCCCTTGTATCTCAGTGTTCCAGTGTTGGCTTTTTTGGGTTGGGTTTTCACATGCAAAGTCTTGGGGTTTTCATGAACCCATTTCAGGAAAGACCTCTTATTTCTTAAAATATATTTCAAGCAGATTGAACTATAACACCTTAAAGACAGTGGCTGTGGTTTTCCTTACTGTTTGTTTTTTTTAAATACCGATTTATTCTTTAAATGTTAAATATTGGTTTTGTGTGTAAGAATGCACTTGAAGATCTCCTGAAATGATTTCCTGACTATTAACCATGTAAATAAACTTTTAATTTCATTTGTTTGAAGGTAAGAGAGACATACTGTTCTAGATGTTCTTTCTGCTTCTAAACTGGCACCAGTGAGATCTCCTACTTCGACAAATGAAACTCAATTTTTCTTACAGATTAAAGGCAATTTGATCTTTTTGATGTGGTCCTTAGTTGTAGACAGGCAACCACCTGAAAGAAGTTCATTATTGCTACTCTACAGTTTTTGTCTGCTGGCAAAAAAAAAAAAGGCATTTTCTCCTCTCATGACAGTATTTCTTGGAGTTGCTACATTCATGAGAATCTGCTGTGTATCTAGAGCCCACTGAAGATTAGCTTTCTTTGTATTCACCTCAGCTGTTGCCTTTGGATGAGTGCCCAGGACAACAATGTTGTTGCTAACCTTGCTCAGATAACCCGTGTGCCGCGGGCATTGCCTCTCCCGTGCCCCCAGAACAGCTTGGTGCAGCTCCCGTGTCCTCTGTGCATGCAGCTCCCGCGTCCCTGGCTGCGGCTTGGGATGGCTCCCGTGCTGCCCCGAATGAACTGTCCCCTCTCTGTGCCAACTCTTTCAACTGGGCTCGAGGGTCTCTGCAGAGCTGCTGGAGCCCTGGCGCGAGCCTGTGTGGAACTGGGGTTAAAGTTGTTGTCTGTTGCAGCGCCCCTTTGACAGCACACTCAAATCGGAAGGAAATAGGCTAGCGACGTTTCTTAACTATGTAAGTACCGCTGTGTGTCTGCTGTCTGCGAGCTTGAAATTTGCAGTTATTCTCATTTAATTTTATAGAAAGATGAGCCAGATGCTTTCAAGCGGTTAGGGACTGGAAATCGTGTGGCCACTTTTTTAAACTATGTAAGTATGATGATCCTTTGTGCACTGAGCATAACCTGGGCAGCATCTTGTTTACAGCTTGTGCAGTTGGTTATTTGTAGAGAAACCCTGGCATCTGGAAACAGGGATTTCATTATTCTTGCAGCATCAGGTGCTGTCCCATCTGAATTGATAGAATTCTGGTGGTATTTAACCTCGGAGCAGAAAATTTGAATTTAGGACCCATCTTGCCCTTTTGGGCACTCTGCTATGGAATCTTTTACTTACTTTGATTCCGTGGGGGGAGAGGAGAATTTGGCTTATTTCCCAAAGGCAAATGTGTGGGGTACTCTTGTGGTATGATGTTGGAGAACTTGACTGTCGGCCACGTAATGAGACAGTCATGTTCTGCCACCACTGTTGGACAGCACTTGATGATGTGGTGTGTCAGCCTCCTCCTCAGCTGTGTGCCAAAGCCAGAGTCGCTCTGGCAGAGCTTCAACAGATGTAGGAGGCAGGGCTGATAAACTTGGTACAACTGGGTTACAAGTACAGAATTGGAAGATCCAGTAGTTGCATGCAGCCCACAGACCATGTACACTGGAATCCTGAACATCACTGCCACCGCGGCCTCAGGCTTTCACAGCAGTCTCCTGACAATATTTTATCTATTAACATGTACTCACTATATCGTTAGGATCACCCAGTCATCTGTGCTTAACTTCTGAGTGATACAACTTTAAAATTCTGTGGTGAAAAATTTATGGCTGAGCTGGTATTTTGAGCATGAAATACTGCTCAAAACAGAATCAGAAATTCTTTAAATTTGATTTGGTGTGGGGGGGAGGAAATAATCTGTGAAAGAAGAATTGGAGTGAGGTAGGTAGCTGTGAAATAGTCTGCTGCAAAGAGGTTTTCATTTTAAGTTAACTCAATCTGTATATTGTTTGCCTTGATTTAGAGGGATTTACACACCCCTTATTCTCTGCCAGTTGTACATGGTCAAAGGCACTTTGCCCTTGTTTCTCCCACGTGGAACACATCATACGTGTCCCAACAGCCCTACTAAAAAGAGTGGTTGTGTTGCTAAGACACGGGCATTAACTTCCAAGTTGCATGCACAGGCTTCCTGGCTGGAAGGGGCAAACACCTGTGTACCTGTGGCATCTTGTGCCCTTTTACTGTAGGTACCAAGCAGGAGGACACCAGTGGTAATAACATCTGCTTTAAACGGAAATCCAAGTTGCAATAGGGAATGTGGGGGCTTGGGGAGTGTATTAATAGTAGTTTTGAAGTTTCGTGGGAGCTGGATCTGACTCATTTGTTTCTTTTAATCAAAATGTGACCCAAAACTTACTGAAACCAGTGGAAAGACTTTCTGTTTTTAATGGGAGTGTTTCCAGGAACTTCAGTGGGTTTTGGGTCAAGTCTAGAACTTACAATGAATCCATTGCTGCTGGTGGATCCAACAGGGTTAAATTCATGCCAGTGTAGAAGGGCAAAGCATAAATGCTTTTCTTTAGAGTCCCGTAGCTGTAGGTGTTAAAGCCTGAGCTGCATAAAGCTCTGTAGTGGTATAACATTGCTGGTGAACAGCATAGAAACAGTGCAGAAAGGGAGGTTTTCTAATAGTCTGTATAGTTTTTGAAGTGGTTGACCAAGATGCATAAACTAAATCATGAAAATTAGTTCCAAAGGCATGGTTTCAATTTATGAGGAAACATGTGGTTTAACAGACACTTGTTTTCCTAATTGGATCATAAACTGGAATGAAATTCTTGAAACACTTACTCTGTAGTCCTTTCTCTTGTTCCAGAGTATTAGCTCATTAACACTGCAGGTACACAACTGCTGGTGGATAGTTGAAGTAAATACTGTATAATCCAGACATATATAACCTGGGCAAAAGCCTTCAGCTGAAATAAAATTATTTAGCAACAGGTACTGCTGCTTCTGCAGTTGGTGCTGGTTGAAGCACATCCTTTCTCTTCAGTGCAAGTGGAAATCTCAGGCTTGGGGCACTTTAGCTTATGGGACTGCACATATAAAAAACCTTTAAATGGACAGTTTGTGACCTTTGTTTTCTCAGATGAGTGACGTAGAAGCTGGAGGAGCTACAGTTTTCCCAGATTTTGGGGCAGCAATATGGCCCAAGAAGGTAAAGCCTGTTTGTGTTTTGGTTGATTTCTTCTCCTCTAGTTACTGCCTCTGCCTCAGCACAGTCCATGTGAAAGTCAGCTGATGTGGCAAAGTGCTCTGCATTGCTGATCTTGCAAACTAAAAGGCATCTCCCTCTTTTTTTATAAGGTATAAAGTGAACAGTTTCTCTGTACAGGTGTTTTTAACAGAATAAACCTGTGTTCAGGTAGAACTCTGTATTCTGAACGTGGCTGAGTTAGAGTGGTACGAAAGGTTTTTTGTGTGCTGTCAGTGGTGACCTGTTCAAGGGCTTCCCAAGAGCCTGTAGCTGCATTCAGAGACACCCCCTCCCCTGAGTGTGACCTGGCCAGTTGTACTGGCTAGGCCCTGATTAATCCACATCTGATTTCACTTTTCAGGGGACAGCAGTGTTCTGGTACAATCTCTTCAGAAGTGGTGAGGGGGATTATAGAACAAGGCATGCAGCTTGTCCAGTACTAGTAGGGTGTAAATGGGGTAAGTAATTCTCCTTTAGAAACAAAACCTGAAGGAAGGCTCATGTGTATGCAATGTGGGGACCTACTGACCCCTTATAACAGCATTTAATAACCTGGGCGTTGCCATTTTAACTATCAGAGTCATTTGACCATAAGGAAATTTCCCACCATCAGTCCCACGAAGCATTAAGGAGCTGCATTGTTTAGATGTAGCTTTTCTATTGAGTTTTTGTCAGTGACAGCACAAAGTGTAAGAATGTCACTGGTTTTTGTAGTGCATCAGGATGACTTGAATTATTGTTTGACCAGAATCAGGTTTGTTCTTACAAAAATTTGTGCATAGTTTTAACTGCAAAAGGATGAGAGCTCCTTGTAATGTAAATGGGAATGTCTAGGAGTTTTTACTTACTGCTGAAGCTTCTCAAGCTTCGTGTCATCCCCTCCCATACCTGCCTTCCCCAGCCTCCCAGGTGTTCCCCTGGAGTGCCAGAGCATGCTGGCCTGGCAGTGATCCCAGACCCAGAGTACACTGCTCTGGTGCTCTTGGCTCCAGAACTGTGCAACTGGGAAGATCTTTTCTTCCCCAGCCCTTTGCATCTTTGTATGTATTTCCCCTGGGGTGAGCAGAGAACTCCAAGCATGGATCCTCAGACTGAGAGATGAGATTTTACTTGGAGTAACCATCTGGGTTGTGGTGATACTCACACTGTGCACACGGTGGTAACTAATTCCACTTCCTTCTTTCCACAGTTTCAAACAAATGGTTTCATGAAAGAGGAAACGAATTCTTAAGACCTTGTGGGAGAACAGAGGTTGACTGAACCCCAGCCTGCTGCAGATCTTTGTTTCTGTTTCCTTTTCTACCGTTGTTTGTTCCAATTCATTTCTAAGAAATGATCCATCTTTTTCTCCAAGAGTCCTGGCACTTTACACAAAAAGGACCACGAATTATGTAACACCTGTGAAAGAAAGTAAATGGCATTGTACACATCCTTGTGTTTTGGGTGCTGTTATTTCCATGTCCCCCTACCTTCCTCCCTCCAGTCTTCCTCTGTAGTAGTGGTGCAAACAGTGCTGTGGGCAATTCAGTGTTTGGGTGCTTGGTCTTATGCCTTTTGTACCTCAGATTTAGATGTTAAATATTTCTTTGAACCAAAGTTGTTTTTTTTTTCTTAAGAAGTTTTGTGTACATGTTGATTTTATTGTATTTCTATGGATCACAATTTTTGAAACAAAAATAAATGTTCTTTCCATAAGTGATTCTCTATTTGGTGTCCTTAATAGGTGCATTGGTGCTTGGCTTTGGGGAACAGTGGACCTTTCCTTTTTGCTTTGGGGGCCTGTAGCTTTGTTGCCCTTTCCCTGTGGAACCAGATTGTTGTACCGATATGTGGCTGTGTAGGTGGATTCACTTTGGATCTCTCCGCGTGTGGTTTGGGGATGACCATATGGATGACTGCAAGTGAACTGAAAGCCAAAACTGGTGATGGTTTGACAACCAGAAGTAACTGCTTAAAGATGAGCTTGGGCAATAGTTAATATATCAGCACATGAAACTGGCTTGAGAAAGTGGAAGAAACTTTTAAGAGCACTGAGACCTCCAGTTGCAGTTGCAGTCAGGAAGTTGATATGACCAATGCTGGTTTGCTTTGTGCTTCTCCACTGCCTGTGTGGTGCAAAAACTGTACAAGGTAAGGCCTAAAGCAGGTGTTGGGTTAGAAGCCGTGCACCTGCTGTCCTGGCAGACTCAGGGAACACAGGTATAAGAGATGCCATCAATTTATTCTATCAGTCATAAAGTAATGTGCCTCAGCAATATCATTTTGTGGCCCTGTGTTTTATGTGTGAGGAATTGATAAACTTGAGGGTTATTGCTTCATTTAGATGCAAGTATCTGTATTCACTCAAATTTTAATTTCACCTGTTAAACATGCACAGCCTTTTGAAGAGAGAGGCCTTAGATTGCCCAGGCAGAGACTTGCTGAGCTCCAGTTGTTAATGATACAGAAATGAGAATCCAGTCTTGTAAATAAGCTTTGTGTGAATAGTTACAGCAGGTAGCTGTAGGAATTGCAGTATTTTTTCCTGAAAGCTGTAATGACCTGGCACAGCACAGTTCAATAGCTGCTCTCTAATCTCCCCGGGCGCTCCTTTGCTTGCCATGAATCTTGTGGTTGCTGGCTGGCTGTCCAGAATATTTCATTGTTGACCTCCAGTTCTCTCAGTAAAATCTCTCATAATGTAAACTTGGGAAAAAAGGAGCTTTGCTTATAATGAAGCATTTAATATATGACAGTCTGAGATGTGAAGAACTGATGATGAGCCAGAGCCACACTCTCTGGTTGGAACACTTGGGGTTTCAGGGGAGGAGGAGGAACCTACTTAGACTTTGTCAACGTGGTATGTTGACACAAAGTTCACAGCAGGGCTCTGGCCAAACACTGCACATCCCACTTCTGAAATGCTGTGGTGGGCTGGGAAATACCATTGTTAACTGTGTGTTATCATACTGAACTTTTAAAAATGATCTTACTTGCTTGTTTTTCTCTGGGAAAAATCCAATCCTATCTTGTGAGTTGTCTTCTACCTTGCTCCCCTCTAAAGGAGGAGGTGATGAGTGTGGATGCAGAACTGTTGGAATGCTAAACTGCTTTTAATGCTGTGTGCAGGATTTGTTTACTGCTAATCTGATCTGAAGAATGATAGGTAATAAAATAATTTTAGAGAAAAGAACATATGTGGCTTGTGGGATTCAGGAACCTCCCAGGCATGTTTGTGTAGTCTGGCAGATTATACTCCCTATTCTGTCTCCTATCATTGTAGAAGATGGCCAGAATATGGCAGTTAAATCAGCTGTGCCTACATGGAGAAAGAAGTTTCTTTCTGGCAATTTGTGAACCTTTTGCAAAAGCAGGGAGAGAAAAAGCATTTCAATTATCACACTGATTCTGCAAATAAAACTAGACTGTGGGAAATCTGGGAGCCAAAAGAGATATGTCCCTTCTGGGTTGGAATGCAGAAGGGAAAAGCTGCAAGCCACAACCTGGGCAAAGAGAAATGGAGTCAGGGTGTTTGCATGGCCAGCTCGCCCAAAATACACAGCCAGGCTGCTCAGGCAGAGAGCTGCTGCCCTTGGGGGGCACCAGCACCAGCAATCAAACACTACCTGGTTCTTACCAGATGCTCTGTGAACTACTGGGGCGCAAACCCACGGCAGTGCCCCCAGCAGTGGGATTTCTCTTTTTGGTAATCCATTTTTGTCCTGTTCAGTCCTTACCTTGTGAACCTGCCAAACCAATGAGCAGATCCCAAATTTGCACGGGTGCTTTGGCTGCGTTGGTCAACAAAAGAATGGGAGAGCTGTTAGGAGGGAATGATTTAATGATGAAATGCCACTTTTAACTCAGGCCTGGGAAACCACAAGCTTGAAGCTTCAGAGAGCTCAGAAGCTGCTTGCTAACCCTCATGTAATCAGTGCCTCTTTTTGGCACTTGGCATTCGGTTCTGCCAAGGTGCTGGTCTGGCTGTGGTTGCACTTTCTCATCTTTCAGAAACAGCAGCTCTGACTTCAGGAAATCAGAAGTGTTTCTTGTACCAGCTGGGAGGTTGGATTTTACAGGAATGCTCCTCTCCCTCAGCTGTCATGGATATTTTAGGCCAAGGTCTGGCTTCACCCTCCAGCACTGCCCTGCTCCTGCATTCCTGGTGGGATGCTGCCAGGTGGGTTTGTCTCACCCAGTGCCTCCTTAGAGACAGAGGAGGGATGCAGGCACTGATGAGCTGTAGGGAACAGCAAATAGCTTGGAAAATATCTTTCCCTCCTTTAGATCAGAAAAGGCACCATCAGGATGGGATGAACAAGTGCATAACGGTCCCCCTAACCATGAAAAAACCTTTCCTTTTAACAACTCTTCAGAGGCACCTATCTGTTTTTTACTGAGTCATCACAGAAATTATTATAAGAGCTGAAAACAGATAAAACACGCCAGGAAGATTTTTGTCTCTAAGAAACCACCATCAGGCACTAAATGTTCTTCAAGAAATGCCTCAGTACGGCTCTGGGGATGGATGTACAGATAGAGGCAACCACATCTCCCACCCCACAGTTACCAGTGGGACAACTTAGCACTTCTCAGTGCCAGTTGTGGAGCCAGTTGTGCAGCCAAGGGCACTGGGAGGTTTTAACTCCTGTGACCCAGCACCAAGCCCAGCAGGGCTGAGCAGCTGCACCCAAAAGGCTCAGAAGGACTCAGGGGCTCAGCCCTGTGAACCTGCCCAGAGTTACTCCAGCAGCACTGTGCTAATCCCACTTTTCTTCTAAATACTTATCAGGTCAGATCCCTCATGTATCCTAAACCACAGAGATGTCCAAGAAATCCCTTCCTAAAGAAAGGATCTGCCCAGCCGCACTTGTGTTGTCAGGAAAACCTCCTGAGCTATTAATACATAACAGCCCCTGTTAGTTGGACACTTGACCCATAAAGTCACAAGGAGTTTGCAATTTGGGTTTAATCCTATGGGAAATATCAATTTGTGAAGTTCTTCAAAGGCAGCACTGTCCAACACTTCCCCTTTGCCCAGACCTTGTGTGCAGGGTGTCCCACACTGGAGTCCTCTGTAAGTGCCACTGGGCTGTGCTGGGGCTGCCACGTTGTCACAAGCGTGGCTGGAGAGCTGTGCAGGGAACAGGGGGCTGATCCCATCCAGCTGGGCCAGCTGCTGGCCAGAGAGGCTGCATAGTGTGAGAAGGAACACTTGGAGCTTGGGAGGGAGGAATTAATGGAATAGTTCAGCTGGAAGGGACCTGCAGCAATCATCTAGTCCAACTGCCTGACCACTCCAGGGCTGAATTGTTTCCTAGGAACCAGCTTTCATTTTTTGAAGTACTGTCATTAAAAACACCAACACCAAACAACTTTAAAATATGCCAAGTGTTATTAAAAACAAATTCCTTGTTAATAAAAAGCTGAATTATCTCCTGTGAGTGATGCTCATCCCTGAGTGCCTTTGAGAAGCCTGTGCAGTGCTTGGCAGCAGCAGCAGTGGCCAGCATGTCATGGTGGCCCCGAGCCATGGCCAGGTGAAAGGACAAAGCTACTGTTGTGAACTGCATGTTATTACACTGCACAAAATTATACTTCCACAGAACAAGCTGAAGTACCAAATAGTTGTGCTCAGTCTACACCATGTCCTTGGGAGAGGGGCAGGGGGAACAAGTGACCTTGTCTCCTTGGCATGTTACCTGGTGTAAATACAAGATATTTTACACATTTTAGCGGCTTCTATAACTCACAATGGACTTGCCCTGAGCTGTCAAGGCTGTGGGGTGGGATCTGAGCCACCCTGCAGTGGAAGCACACCTGGGACCTGTGTTGTTCAGCACATCAAACAAGGCAGAGAGTTGTTCCAGAGCATCCCCCACCTTAGCCCTGCCATGTGTCTGTGTTCCTGGGATTCAGGGTGGCAAGGATGCTGTGGTTGCCTTGGCTTGTTATCAACAGGATGCTTTTTAAGCCTTCTGACAAAAGTACATCGTTGAGAGGCAAAGTGGTGTGGCCAGGGCAAAGGGACAGAGGATGGAGAGGGAGCTTTCTGAGGGGCTGGCAGGGGAAGCTTTGCTCTTCTTCAAGTCCTTTCCCAGTCCTTCTGTTTCTTACAGGGCAGTAGCTGTACTTCTAAGTGGATCCAGGATTTACATGTAGCAACTGGTACTAATATTCCATTAAAATTTTTGGGAAATTAGAATGGAGTTTTGCTATCAAGAGCTATTGTTTTGTTAACACAGAGATCTGCACCAGGTGTGAAACAGCACTTGCAGAAACTGCTGGGAGCCAGGGCAGTGTTTGCTGAGGTTGTGTCTGATGGTTTTAAGGCAGAGCAGCTGTGCAGGTTCTGCACATGTCAATCGTGGGAAAGCTTTTCACCTGGTGTGCAGTGCCGTGGGGTGTGATGCCTGCTGTGAGCTCCCTCACACCCAGCAGCTGGAGCTGAGCTGCCCTGCAAGTAAATGGTGCTGCCTGAGGGTTAGTTAGAACTGTACCTGAGTGCTTTTCCCTCAGATAAAGAGGTGTTGCTGTAACTGGAAAGCCACAGAAGCAGAAGAGCTGCTGGGTAGGGATGTGTTCTCTAGAACTGAGAGGCTCAGTGAGTAACAACTGGATAAAGGATGTTCGTGATGACTGATTTGAATCCTGATGAGCCTGCAGAGTGAGAAGCTCGTTTGAGCTCCTGGAAATTGGGTTATAGTTTCTGCTGGATTGCCAGTCTGCAAAACAGACCTGCTTCTTCAGGCCTGAGCCTGCCCAGTGTTTGCAGCCTGGCAGAGGATGGGAGCCAGCTGGGCCCTGCAGTGAGACCCCTCCCTTCAGTGTGGACTGGGGAGCTGGGATCCATCCCTGGGATGCAGACTCTCTCACCCAGGGTTGTCCATCCCCAACCTTCCAGCAACACTGAAAAAAAAAGGTAAGCTCATTTTAATTCCATTCCATGTGTTTTTGGGGAGTGAATTGTGGAGGGGGCAGGAAGTGGGGAGTGATGACCACGGCCTGGACTCAGCTCCCACCACCTCAACCACAGCCTTATCTCACCCCTCCATCTCAGGGAGGGAGGGAGGTCNCGGGGAGTGAATTGTGGAGTGATGACCACGGCCTGGGCTCAGCTCCCACCACCTCAACCACAGCCTTATCTCACCCCTCCATCTCAGGGAGGGAGGGAGGTCTCTCTCACTCTATCACACCTCTTTCTGTTTTGTTTTCTAACTTCCTTTATAGCTTTTCTAAAGGTAAAATACTTTTAAAACCTCTCCCATCACAGGCTGTCAATGATCAGAGGTGACTCAGTTCTGTGTAGCATCTTGGAAGAACAAAGAAGCAATAAGGTAAGCTCGTTCCCATGGTGTACTTTGGAAATCACCAGATATACCCAGTAGCCTTCTGGCCACCAGGAAAATGCTTTGTACCTCTGACTTCAGCTGTTGTATTTTTTCCACAATTTATTTGAAATATGCAATTTTTTGGGGGGACAATGTTTAAGTTCAGGAAGAGCAACCATTGTTGTGATATGTTTGAATTTGCCAGCAGATTCCGGGGGTGGGGGGAGGGCTGTGGCTTTTCAGGGATAAAGGATCTGGATTTATGGAGAGTGGATGCAAGTGATCTGTGTCCAGAGGCAGGGGTCCGTGCTGACTCAGCAGGGAGGGGGATGGATGTGCCTCCTGCTTATCTGCAGGACTGCTCAAGTCGGAGAGAACAGGGATGATGCTGTTACAGATGGTGGTGGGAGGCAGGGACGGGGCTTTCCCATTCTTTCTGTTGGTTTCTTTGCTCATGGGAGGTGGTTAAAAGTGCACTCAGGTCACTACAGACTTCTGTCCTGCACCCAAACCTTGGACCCTGCCGTGAGGACAGAGCAGGAACGCTTAATTGCAAGCAATAAAAATTAAAAGCCCTTGCATGTGAAGTGTGTCACAGATAAAATATGCTTCGAGACACGCGAGCCCAGTACTTATGGAAGTTATTAGAACACAGATTGTGCTGCTGCCAAGAACATTAGATCCAGATTTCTTTTTTTTTCCATTGCCTTTGAGAATACTCAGAACATTGCACTTAAAAAGCTTCAAAGTCTGGATGAAGATTCAAATAGCTTAGGAAATTGGATATAGAGAATTAGGGTTGGTTCAGGATTGTTTCTGACCAGACTTAGATGGGGTTTCTGTAGGACTTACATCTTTGGGAAATAAATTCTTTATACTTTTGCATAAGGTTACTGTGAAAGATAACCAGACTAACAGTCCATGGATTACTGATGTGCCGTGAGCTCAAACGAATGATTTAATACTTGCCATTTCTTCCACTGACTTTGTTCCTTTTTTTTAATTTTTTTTTTAATTATTTTCCATTCTGTCCTGTACTCAGGGCTATTATTATTAGGGAAGGTTATGGTTTCTTTTAATAAGAGTATATTCTTTGCTCACTGTAGCTCACAGCATTTGTGACTCAAGGATGCGGCTAACAGCCCTTTGTGTCTTAACACACAACAAAACTGAGTTCAAAATATTTCAGCTATGACAAACAGGCACTGCAGCCTCAGTGCCTGTTGTATTTCTCCACTCTGATAAAGTCATGGGAAGAATTTACATGCTGAAGTTATCTGACAGTATTTCCTTTGGGTTTAAATCGTGTGGGTGAGACTTGTGTGAGTCTCCTCTACTATAACTGAGAGCAGGAGGGCTCTGAAAGCAGCTTCAGATTGCTGAATGGTATCAGGAATCGTCCTAAATCATGTCTGCTCTTGTTTCTCTAGGGGCACTGGCATGAAGTATAACCTGAATCAGAGTATTTTAAAAGTTTTGGTTGTTTTATAACAATATATACTCTGATATCCTAAAAGACACCGGGGCACTGGGGTGGTATTATCTTTTTACTTGTTTGTAAGGGTTGCTTGGTTGTTTCATCCTGTAGAAGCATGAGGAATAAGTGGGTATGGCTTTGACCCTCAGGACCTTGTGTGAAAGGGAAATATGTGTGTGGAGGAAACATGTATGGGAAATGCTGTAAATGCAGAATAAATGCATTCATAAAGTTGGTGAGGGAAATGCTGCTACCTACCCAATTTGAAAGGTCAAAATTGAATTCTGAACTGTTTTCCTTTTCTGCATTTCCTCGATGCAAGGACTGCAAGTAGATGCATGGAAAAGTAGATATCTGTACAAGGGGAATGGCATGGATTTAAGAGGGGGTGTAGGAGTGTAGGGTTTTTTTTTCCTCTCGTTATGAACTTAAAAATACTAATATGAGTCATGCTGGGGGTGCTACAGGACTTTCTGATCAAGTCAGTGGGATACTAAGCCCAAATGTCATCTCAGAATTTTCAGAGAATTTTCCAGGAGCTGCAGGAGTAGGTGGGTGCCCAGCAGGAAAACCCAACTGTATCTCAGCCAACCTGACCACAGGTGGTAATAAAAAGATGTTCTCTGATAAGAACTCCTTAAAACCATGGACTGCTGCAGAGTAAATGTCTTCCTGATGTTAACACGACTCTTGTGTTGACCATCCCAGTTCAAACACTGACTGGGGTAGTATCTCTGATCCTGTGAGATTCTGCAAAGCCCTGACACTGTGTTTGAACAGGGCCAGCTCCAGACATGTTGTGGTTTGATCTCTTCTTACTCACAGGGTTGGACAGGAGCACTTTCTTAATCTCTAGGATTTGTGAAACTAAACAAAGCACTCTTCAATTTCTTTCTGGTTTTTAGACTGAGTTGTGCTTTGAAGTGGCTGGGCTGGGTAGGAGAGGGAGCTGCATCCTCAAGGAAAACCCTGGGACCAATGTGAGATCAGATGCATAACACTGAACACTGACCTCAAGAATGAACTATTGGAAGACACTCCAGTTTAAAAGTGGTTTGTTTTAAGCCTAGTGGGTTTCAAATCCTCTAGAAGGTGAGGTTGGGCTGAATATATGAGCAAATTCAGGTATCACTCAGCAGCTGCTCCAAGTGGAAGGACAGTAGTTGGTTGCATTTACTGGATGTGCTGTGAATTACTCCAGGACATTCAGCTGCTTTGCTTCTTTGTGTAGGTCCCCTCCTTTCATGCACAACCATGGCAACTCATCCTCCACCTGGCTGTGGGAGCACTGCCCTGCAGAACCCTGCTGCAATTCAGGTCACGTTGGGACTCAGATGTTTTCATAGGCTTTGAGCTCTGCCAATTTATCCTTTCATTTCAGTTTTCAAAGGTCACTGCAATGTGGGGGTGTCTGAAGTGCTGATCTCGCCCAGGATGCAGAAAGATGCAGACAGCTACACCAAGAATTTTACTACCATCTCTCCGCTGCTATTTTAACCTGGAGATACCTGGTGGTTCAGGGCCTGCTGAGCACGATAGAAAACTCCTTATGTTTGGACTGAGGCGTGATAATATGACAGATTTTTTTTTCTTCACGTGACTTATAAATGTTTTATCTCTTCCTTCCTCTTACCACTGTTTTGTCAGCTGCAAAAATCAATTCTGATGTTTCACTCCAGACTAGATTTGATTAGTGTTCAAGACATGATGGGAAATGGTGCAAACCTTCTGGCTTGTGCATCTATATTAATTATGTCTGGTTAAATGTGTGATAAATCATACTTCCATGACAAGTAATTTCTATGATTGTTAGTGGCTTCAACACCAACCCTTGTCCAAGACTCACTGACCTTGGGTAGGCTGTAAGTGTGGTGAAGTGTATTCAGTAGCAGCACAGAGATAAGAGTTGTCTTGCAAGCAGATATCTGTGATATTTCGGGGTTACAAAACCAAACCGACTCCATTGTGTTTTATTGCAGTAGTTTCAAATTCATGTCTCAGGCTTTTGCTGAGCTGGGAAAAGCTATAGATTTTTAGCTGATATCAGCTAGATTCTGATACATGCCAGTTTTCCTTTGGCTCTGTTTTATGGCAAATTGTAGTTCTATCTGTATTTAGGGAAGTCTGGGTTCCCCCACCTTCTCTAAGCAGGGAGGACAAACCCTTGAAATCTGTGGTGCCTGTGAATGCTGTGATACCACTGTGTTGCTGTCTGCCTGTACACACGGAAACAGGTATCAGCAGCCCTTGGGAGACCCGTCATCCATGACCTCTGCTGTTATCTTGGTGGTGGTGTTGCAGACTGGGAAGGCTGGTAAACCTGTGACCAGAATTGCCCTTAATCACTACTTTGTGATAGTCTGCCTTTTTAAAACTTTCTTCCCTTTCAAGTCTCTGCCTAAGACTTTGGTAAAAATAAAAAAATGTATACCAGAAAAACAGCATCTGGCACCCAGTTTGTACTGATTTACACAGAGGCATGCAAGGTCTCATGCAAGGAATATTATGCTCTGTGTTGTTCTTAAAACGTGATTCAGCACTAGTTTGGATCTAGTCAAAACCTCTATAAATGCTGCATTCTGAAAACATGTGAAAAAGGCAAAGCAAAAGCTGTTCAGTGCCATGGGAGAAGGCAGTGAGCAGCACATGGAACCTCAAGATTTATTTGGTCGGGTTCACGTTCAAGCCCAGTGTAAAGCAGTAGAAACTAAAAGCAAGGATTTTGTGCTGGGGGTTAAAGCAGATGGTGGGAATGGGGGATGTTGGGTCTCTTCCATGCCCAGGGGCTGCGCTGGATCTCCCTGCCTGTGGGTCAGGGTTGGGTCTGCTGTCCCTTTGTGCAACCCCCCTTGCCAGACATCAAGCCTTACTACGTATCTCTGGTGACATAACAACATTTCACATTTGATAAATACACAAAATGAATGACAATACTCGGCCATGCTTGTTGTACAGAGCTTTAATCTCTGTGTGCAGTTTTAATGTGCCTGCTTGCATTAGCCAGCAAAGATTAGCATTAATTAGCATCAGAATGTTCACATTAATTAGCAAAGACTCTTACTTTGTAACACCATCTCTCCCCCTCCCCTTCCTACCCAGCCCCACACTGCCCTTCTCTAGCCCGAGGCTTGCTGGGATTTCCAGGGATCCCGGCAGGTGCATTTGCCATCCAGGTACAAACCCGACTCACTTCTCCCAACATCGCTGCAGTCCAGCTTCTGGTTCACCCATCTCAAGAATTCTTTCAGACTCTCTTTAAATCGTGAGAAACTTGTTTTGGCCATCTGTGAGCATTTTTTGTCTTTGGATGGAGATTTCTAAGAGGGAAGAGCAGATACTGATGCATGAGTTACAGGAGTCCCTCCCAAAGGCTGCACATTCCTGCTCGGCTCTCTGGGGTGGAGGATGAGGCTGCCCCTCACGGCCCCCGGGACATTTCACACAATTCTTAGGAATCATTTCTCATTCTCTTTGACTTGCAGGATACTGCAGATTTTTCTGGGTTGTTTTTTGGGGGGCAGGGAAGTCACCTGCCGAACTGGGAGAAGGGAAGTCAGGTCAAAACGCTTCTCTCATAATCCCCAAATGCTGGGGACAGGGAGGGAGTGTGGGATGCTGGCTGGCTCCCAGCATCACAGCTGCAGCAGTGTGGAGCTCAGCACATGCTGGGGCGATGGCAGCCTCAGACATGGTTTATTCTGCAGCTGCAGGAGTTACAAATTGGTGCTTCTCTGGGCTGCTTCCCAAAGCCTGTTTCGCTGTTCCAGAGAATTGGCTAAGCCCAGTCCCTGTTGCAGGTTCAGCCACTGGTCCATGCAAACCCGATTTTTTTATCCCCTAATTTCTCTATCTTTCTCTCTTTTGGATTCAAAAGGCAGATCCTTTCTCTGTACTGTTCCTGGTCTGTGTCTTTTCTGCCATTAGTTCCCCTGTCCTTCCTGAAGGACAAGCTGTACACATCATTATTAGTAGCACCTAATAAATAATCTTCATTACTGCAGGTCTAAATGAACTATATTGGTATCAGCTTTATAAGACTGGTTTTGTGCATGAGACACAGAGTTTGATATCCTTCAGTGGAACTGCAGCTGGTCCAAAATGAAAAATGAGTGACAGTTTCTTTGCTAAAAAATGAACGTGGTAAATCCCTGAGGGTTAAAACCTCTGGATAAATGGACAATTACCAGAAAATGTTTGAAAATCAAACTGAACAAATAATACAAGCTCACCTTCAAAATGTAGCAGTTTTTTTCCAGCCTTTGCATACCTTTCTCCACTTTCTTCACGCACTTCCACGTGGGAATCTTTTTCAGTTCGTGAATAAATATTTCGGTGTTATTGTGTGCACAACTTAGACTCTAAGAGGAAAAAGGAAAATGAATAGTGTTTTAGTTTGTAATTAGAAAGCTTTTCTGTCAGGGGTGAATGTGACCACATTGGAAATTTGATTCAACTCCATCTAAATCAAAGAGTGATTAATTTTTCTTTGCCTTGGAAGTAGGACACTTAGAGAAAGCTACTTCAAACATTTTCTTTATGTTTCCAGCCATTTGGAGACCAGGCTTTGCAATCACCAACAGAAATTTCTCTGGAAAAGTATTAAAAAGAACTGATACAAACTGAGGTGGGGTGCTGTTTATCTTTGGTAGTAATTTGAAGGGTTAGTAGCCACATTCTTATAATCTCTTAAAAATATGGCATTGCATCAGTATTTTGGGACAACATTTACATCTACAGCAATTACAGCTTACCTTTAAATGTCCTCAGACTTGCTGTGACAGAGGTTATGCTCCAAGTTCCCCTTGGAGACTCTGAATGATAATAATAGAATGGGAAACAGCAGGTTCTTACCTGTATGTGGAGTGGTTTCAAGAACTTCTCCTGGAAACAACAGAAATCCATTAGTCAGAAATTAGAAATCATCTCACAAAGTCAACCTGGTGTGAGGGAAGTGGAAAATCATTTACATTTACGGACTCATTCTCAGCCTCCAGCAAACAGAGCATTTCATCGATCAGCGCGTATTTAGTCTCGTTCTGCAGATGAGGCATTTCCTCCACAGGGAGAAGGTCACTGGACACCCCAGAGCTCAAGAGTAGCAAGAACAAGTAACCATGCATTTTAAAAGTGTTAATTTGGGAGCTTGACCCCTGTAATCTGAAATGGGCTTTGAATTCAAGCTCATCTCTCTTGGCAGATACTAAGCTGGCTTATATAGAGAAGCTGAGTAAGTGCAGGATGTGATTACTGTCTTATCTCATTCATAAATCAGGAAAATAAGAAAGCAACAACAGCTTGGTGAGTTGAAATAGCAGCATATCTGGTTTAAGAAACTTTTCTGATTAATGTTCTGGTAAATTCCCTAATGCTGTAACCTCAGAGCAACACTTTGATGCCACAGCTACGTGCAAGGGCACAAACAATATATGAGAGATCATAAAAGAAAAACACATTAACCATGAAATCACAGAATGGTTTGGAAGGGACCTTAAAGCCCCTCCAGTGCCACCCCCTGCCATGGGCAGGGATACCTTCCACTAGCCCAGGTTGCTCCAAACCCTGTCCAACCTGGTCTTGGATACTTTCAGGGATGGGGCAGCCACAGCTTCTCTGGGCAACCTGTGCCAGGGCCTCCTCACCCTCACAGGGAAGGATTTCATCCTAACAGCCAGTCTAACCCTGCCCTCTGTGAGTTTGAAGCCATTCCCTGTTGTCCTATCCAGGAAAACACAGGAGGAAACTTGCAGTAATGCAGCCATGGAGTTGATTGTTTCCCCTCAGACAGGACCACACCTTATATTGCTGTACACGTTTTGCAGTTTAAAGATTTCAGCACATCTGAAGCAAGTATCATCTGAGGATGGAGCCCATAGGACCTGATCAACCATCCATGTGTAGCTGCAGCATGACTTGGGTGTGCTTGTGTGAGCAGGGGGGCACAGACATGTACAGCAGCCTTGCAAAGCCCACTGCTTTTATTTGCAAATGTCTCTTCTTTGATCTGAAAAGAAAACAAGAGGCTGTTTGTTCAACATAATTGGTAAGTGTGAGAGCTGGATCTTACCCTGGCACAATTAATTTGTGTGACAGTGCTGTGCAAATCTGCAATCCCAGCTGGCAACTGCAGCTTCTCTTTATTGGGGTTGGGGGGAATGTTTGCTTCTTCATTAGAACTACTTGGGCCCTTATGTAGCACTTCACAGAGGTGGTGAGGTAATTTTACATGGGAACATGTTGGTAAGTGAGAAGGAGGGCTGCAAGGACAGTGGCACATTGTGTGGTGGTGAGTCAGGGGTGTTTTGGGGTAGGACCCCAGGAGGGAGCCAGGGCTCTCCCAGCACAATCAGCTCAGAGCAAACACACCAGGCAGCTCCCTTCCAGAGAACTTCGGTTCAAAAGTGCAGTTGCAGAGCCAGAACTCTGCTAATGTGAAGGTGATGCGTCTGTAAAGAAAAAAGGCTGGTTTGTTCCATGCTATGTGGCAATTAATATTTCCATTAATAAAACAAGTGTCACCAAGGCAGCTCCCAGTGAGAGGTTATTTCTGGCCACCAAGAAGAGGGAAGTTGCCAATCATCAGCTTCAGTGCCAACCATGCCTGGCAGTGCAGTGAGAGGTTTTGTACCCTGCCCTGGGGCACCTGGGCTGCCTCACCTTGCCCTGTGCTCAGGAACAGCCCTGGCTCCAGCAGAGAGCTGGGAGGGAGCCCTTGTTCAGTGCCAGAAGCAGCATGTTTGGAAAGGGTGAGGAAGGAGCCAAACTCTCAGCTGGAGCACGTCAGCACCAAGCTTGGCCAATATCCCCATCAGCCAGGGCCAGCTGATTTAGGGCCTCCCCTAAGTATTTCCAGTATGGCCCATTTTCTGTTCTAAATCTCTAACAGATTTTGAGATATGGTATTTCGTAGAAATTGTCTGATGAAGCACAGAAGTGGTGAATGAGTTTTTCCAGGTTTGAGGAGGGAAATTTTGTGTTGAGTCAGGGATACATTTCCCTTTGGGTAGTCTTCTAAATAATAATAGTATGAATATTTGAGACTGGATGATGTTCTAAGTTCTTTGTCCGAGTATGTTTTGGGTTGTCCCTACTTTAACATACAAGTTTGCATGTTAACCATGGCCATGTTATTTGCTGTTCATTTACCTGCTTTGCACACTGGAGAAGTTATTTATATTTTCCAGTACCATGTGAAAGGTTCTTATAGCATAAACCACATGGGGAATGATTGTCATGGCTGCACTTTCCAGCCCTGCTTTGGTTCTGCTCTCTGATGAAAGGCCTGAATCAGTCTCTTAAAGGGCAAAATTTTAGTATCAAGCTGCTCTTGATCCTCTGGTGTCCAGGCCCCCTCATTTCCCACCCAGGCTGTTAGGAGACCAAATAGCTTTAGGCATCTGCAAGCTCTTTTCCAGTGACAACCTGAGGTACATTAGATTGAAATGAGTCACCAAGATGAAAGTTTAAATGTACTAAACTGGCACACTGAAAGATGAAAAACAGAAGTAAAAAACCAACAAACATATCTGTACTTTCTCCTGTGTGAATTTCAATCCCTTGGTAACACGAGGAAGCCCATTCTGCTACTCACCTCTGCAGGTAGGAGAGGGGAGGGAAGGACAGTAGGACAGTGTCCTTTCCCTTCTCCCACTTCTGTCTGGGTCGTTTGCCCCAGGGAAACAAGAGGTTCAACCACCATCTTACTGTGTAAGGAGATTTAATAACCAGCCCCAGCAGATGCAAAGCACTGTGTAGGCTGTACGTTCATCTAAGCCATTAGGCAAACACTGACACCTTCTAAATCCATTTTTTGAATCACTTTCGCACCAAATACCATTCGGAACAGCGGCGCTCCTTTTAATCCTGACCCACCTGGAAAACATACCCTGACTTAATGTCAAATAGCTTTAAAGCTGCTGGAGAGAAGTAGCAACATATTATCAATAGGCTGGTGCTCAGAGAGAGCAGCTCTCTGTGCACAGGATGCATCTCTGGGTGATGCTGCCGTGGCCAGATGTCGGCACCGAGTCCTCGTGCCTGCGCTGCCTCCTGCTCCCAGCCAGTGTTGGCTCAGAAGATGTGGGCCCTGGCAGTTGTTAGGCTTTTACCTCTTTCTGTAATGAAGGGTGATCATCTGCTGTGCTTCGTTAAACCCTTTTGATCTGTAGGTATTGGTAACAAAAAGGTGTTTTATACCAAAGGTGCTCTAAACAGGAGTGCTTATGTTTGTAACCAGCGGAAGAGTTTCCAAGTGTGTTGGCAGAGGGAGTTTTGAGAATCTGGGATAAGCAAGCAGCACACCAAATCCCACAAAGTGGAGAAAAATAATGGACAGCAAAGCCTGGCAGTTGTTCACCAAGGGGATGCTTTACCACTGGGTTTGACAGGGCGCCGCGGGGGAGCCTGAGGCACACGAGCCCTTTTTCAGGCTTGTTCAGAAAACAGCTCATCTGAAATCTTCCTTCACCTTTCTGTGACACTTCTGAGCTCTTTGGAGTAAAACTGAGACGAGATGATTAAAAGCCCGAGCGGGTAACCCGCAGGCGAACTTCTGCTCCCCCGTCTCTCTCTCACCGAGCGCAGCGCGGGGAGAGCCGCGGGCCGGGGCTGCCACCTAGAGAGCGGCCACCGCCAGTGGTGCCACAGCTGTGCCTCGGCTGTGGGGGAGAAACGCTTTCTAAACCTCGGCACAGGCCGAGTGCGTGCAGCAACTCGAGCATCCCAGGCTGCCTGCTCTGGGACTTACCCAAGTTGTCCGAGGAAGACGACCTGGGTGGCAGCGATAGTAATTGAATTTGAATTTGAACAAGTGAGTGGGAAGGCAGTGTCTGGGGGGGTGTGTGCCTGCTGTCCCCAGTGATGGTGGTGGGCTCAGCCTGCTCCAAGAGGACCATTATCACAGGATCATAGAACCACAGACTGCTTGGGCTGGAAGGGACCTTAAAGCTCATCCAGTCCCACGCCCTGCCCTGGGCAGGGACATCTTCCACTAGCCCAGGTTGCTCCAAGCCCCATCCAGCCTGAATTTCCTTGCCTCTCCAACCTGCCCTTTCCTGCAGACAGTGTGGTGTTTGGGGGATCCCACAAGCACACCACAGCTTGCACAACCACTGCTCTCTGCTACAATCTCCACGAATCATGGGGTTTAGGGAAATTCTTTGCAGGTGCTCAGTGACGCCTGCAAAAGTCGGTAAATGTGATGGGCTAGGCTTGGATTGCATCCTGGAGCTGAAATGCCAGTGGGAGAATCCCCTGGGAGGGGCAGGTGTGTGTCCACCAGTCCTGATGGTCCCTGATAGTGCTGCTCCCCCATCCCAGCCCCAAATAGGATTTTTTTTTTTTTTTTCTGTTTGCTACATTTTTACTTTCTCCTGCATGGGTGAATCTTCCTGAAATCAGAATGTCCATCTGGGTGGAAAAGGGGAGATGCTGGAGGGAGACATCCACGGTGAAGTGAGAGCAAAGAAAGGAACAAAATCCTGGTGCACTATTTAAGTGCTACTTTTACCCAAATTTGAAAACACTACTAGGCTTAGGTGGAATCTGGACCTAAGGGTGGTGATCCAGTGCACAGACTTGTCAGTCTTCTATAGACTATATAATCACCTTTGAGATTTCTGAATATAATACCCTGCTGACACTGACCCAAACTCACTGGTAGAAGACATTGGTTAAATCAATCTACATTTTTTTCAGATAGAATATTCCTTAAAGCACTATAAATATGTATTTGTATTATAAAATGTAGTCTTTATATAATATATTTAAACAAATATTATACAATTTATATTTTATATCTAAAACATCACATCATATATTATAAATATTTATTATATATATTGCAATATATATTTATATAAAAATATCTATCTCTTTGTGGTATATATGCCACAAAATAAAAACTGCTGAGAGTTACATCTTTGTGCAAGAACTTTATTTTGCACAGATTCTGTTAGAGTCTGGGTACGTTTCATAGAGTTCTGCATACAAGTTTCCCACATATTTGACTGTAAAAGATGTACAAGTCCTGTGGCAGCAGCACAGAGCTGCAAGGAGAACAGTCACGTTAACACCATTTACACTTCACATTTTTAAGTTTTTGAGATGATTGTCGCTGCGTTTGTGGCACAGTAACAGTCTTCAGTTAAAATAAGTACTCAGGCACGATTCGAAGAATCGCACCCTGGCACAAGATTGTCCCCTGGCAAAGCCTCAGCCTCCTGAAGGGGAGGTGACGGGCATGGGTGACACTGGTGGCTCTGTCCCACAGGCTGGCCTTGCCCTGGCTCAGGGAGCATCGGGGGATGCAGCCCTGGGGCTCTGGACTGGGACAGCGTGTGAGAGAAATGGTGTGTCAGCAGACCCCAAAATGGATCCCCAGAGCAACTCTTCACACACCACTACACAGCAGTCTCCTAAAGCAAATAAGTGTTGCATTTCTTCATTGTAAAAATAAATAATTTGTGGTTTCTATAAATAAATAGAATAAATAAATAATGATAGAGATCTGAATAAATAACAGCTCCCAACAGCCTTGCTTGAAGGAGGATATGCTAAGCTCAGGTCTCCTGGCAGGCTGGACAGGTGCCTTGAACTTCTTTGAAGCTTACATTGTTTCCTCTTAAAGGGCATTGTGACTCAGGAACCTTAAGAAATATTCCAAATTATCAAAAAAGTCGTACTCTTTCACTGCATTCCACTGGTGTTCCTTGAGGGCAGCCTGAAAGGAAAAGAGTTAAAAGAATCAGGCCATGTAAGTTACATTCTGTTCCCTGACTGGGTTTTTTTTCCTTAATAATTAATTTTAAGACCGTGAAGGCTCTGAGGAAGATATTGGGGTAGGAATTCTTGACGAATGTGTTACAAGTTGCACCCTGTGCAGCTGTTTCTCAGCAAGAGCAGCCTCAGGCTGGGGCACAGCTGGGGGTTTGGGTCCCACCTCACCAGGGCACCTCTGCCAGGTGACGGAGTTCCTCTTGGCAGAGAGACATTGGGAAGGGGTGAGCAGAGAGAGGAGGCATCAGGGCCGTGGCCAAGTGCCAGCTGCTGGCTGGAAGCTGCTCCCGTTGCCACAGGGGCGGGAGGGAGCACGTGCTTTGGTCGGGCACTTGTCCTCAGTGCAACCAGGACAAGGATCCTTCATGGCCATCCAAACACCAGAAGAGTGAGCAGAAGATCAGCCCAAACGTACCGTCCACCCGGTGCACGACTGTCCATATTTCTGGATTTTCCGTAGGTTCTGAATTAGGGGTTTCTGCTTCACACTCTCTTTGCTCTTTTCTAGGGCTTCAATAAATCCTTTCAGATGGGTGGTTGCATTCCCTCCTGCCTCCATCATGTTGTTCTGGAATAACAAAGTTTAGTCATTTTGTCTTTTCTGTACTGTATTGCTGGCACAGATTCCATCACATTAATGCCTGCTACAAGAAATAATGTTGCACAATAATTTGGGGCCCAAATTGTATCGTAACTTTGGCACTTTAGAGTAGGTAGCCAAATCTGCAAGCCAGTGCTTTCCTGCCACTGAAGGCTGATGTTGCCTTCAGAAGCTACAGAGTGAGCCTGTGGAGGTGGAACTGGGCAGGATTGGGCACCATTTGCTTTTCTGTAGCCTCCTTAGTGCACTCAGGTATGGGAAGGCAGTGATTCTGAGGAGCATCTCCATCCTCCAACCCTTCTACCTGTGCTTTGCTTCCCCTGAGCTTCCCCAGGAGCCACGCTGCTGATGCCGTTGCCGGCACTGGCCTCTAACAACAAAAATTTTGTTCCCAAAAAGGCGGGGAAACAGCCTGTCCCCTGCCTTCCAATGGCAGTAAGGCACCTGCTCCACCTGACTGTGGAGGTTGGTCAGTTCTGATTACCCACCTGTGGAGAGAGAAATAACCAGCGCTGCTGGCAGCCAGCAGTTCTGCACCGCTGCTCTGCAGGCAGAGCCTCGAGCACTGGTGTTTCAGGGAGATCCTGGCTTGATAACTACAGAGGAGGAAGAGGACCTGTCCTGGGGAGCAGAGCCCTGCACACCACCCTTCAGCACACACAAACCCAGCACGCTGCTCCCAAAAAGCCCAGGGGGGACTTGGCTGCCATCTAAGACCTGGCTTAAAAGCATAAGAGCTTGCAGCATCCTGAAGGAGCTGTAGCAACAGCTGCTTTCCCTTCCCTCTCAGAAAGCAACCAGCCACCCCACAAGCACAGAGCACTGCAGCGTGAGCCCCAGAGGGATCTTACCAGAGGCACGACTTCACTGCTGCCCTGAAAGAGATTGATAAAAATCACATTAGCAGGTTCCCCACTAACCCAAACAGTCAGACACGGGCCACAGAGCGAAGGGACCAACCTCAGAGCTCAGGTGCCGCAGGACCTGCAGGGTCTCCTTGAGGAGGGCTATGGCAGGGCAGGCTGTCTGTGGGGGCAGGGTCGTGGGGGCTGCCAGGCACAGCCCAGCCCAGCACAGCACGGCCCCGAGCAGGCACAGCATTGTGGCCAAGGGGCTGCGCTCCCCTCCTTGGGCTGCCTCCGTCTGCCTCCAGGCTGCCTCTTATAGTGCTCTGGTGCAAGGAAATGATTAATGCCTCACCACAAATATGCCTAAACTGAAGGCAAGTAGTCACCTGTAGAATGGAAGCTGTTAGTTTCTTATCTGATTGAGGAAACTACCTGTTTCTAAAATAAGGGCTCCCCCAGAAGTTCAGTGACAGCTATGTAATTCGGATCTTTGAGCCCATTAAATGCTAAAGCCTTTTTATGAACTGATACTGTCTAAAGATTAATGCAAGTTAACCAAATCTCTCAGATCTTTATATCCACATTTGCCCTACTTATTATTGCAATTACACTAAATAATACTCTCACTTTTATTAACTATTTCTCTGGCCCTTTTCTGTGTGCTTGTCATCAGAACCCCATGACTTACTCGATGGTACCATGCTCAGACATAAATGACAGATTTGAGAGCCCTCCCAAGACTGTACAATGCCTGTGCTGGGAAGAGAGACCAGCCAAGGGCTGCTGGGGCAGCTCAGCATAAAAGGGGGCATAAAAGCTGCTCCTTTGCTGCTTTTTAAGGAGCATTTATCCAGTTTCTGTGCTCTCCTGAGGAGGTTTAATCCATTTGGCTGGTGTCTCATTATACTTTGTCTGCAGGAAATTTTGGTGATGGGGTGCATCCCATTGATGGCAGAATTGCTCCTTGAGCTGTGGGTGGGCTCTGGGGTGGCCACAGTGGGTCCTGGGTGTGCAGAGCCCTCTCCTGTCCCCCAGCCCCACAGACCCTGCTGGGGAGGAGAGCGGGGCTGCCCTTGGCCCTGCTGCACAGCTCCTCTGCACTCGCCCCAGAGGGATGAGCCGTGCCAGGATTACACCCACAGGACGTTGGGTCTTTACTGTCCAAACCTCAGAATGTTTTGTTTACATGTTTTTACTGCAGTTTAACTTGTGCTATTTCAATACCACAGGAGTTTATTATGTAATTGATGTTCTTTAATGAGCATCAGATTTTCTTGCCCTTAACAAGACCCAAGTGGTGCATAGCTCGAGTGAATGCTTTGTGGTGGCCCACGGGCACAGGTGCCATCCAAGCCCAGATGCTGCTTTTCCCACACTCATGGCATTTCCCTGCTGGTCCCTGAGCTGATGTTTTACCGAAACACATGTTATAACTCTGCTGGTTTCCTTGCATAGTAATAATTAAATCAGAATGCCCTGTCGTGTGAGCTGCAAACCAGGTCTTGGAGCTGCTCTGGGCACCTCTCTCCCATGAGGAGCCGCCTTGTTCAGTCCTTTGTTTTCAGTCATTTTGCTAATTGTTTGATGGGTGAGGCATCTCCCCTGCCATTCCCACAGCTCAGCCTTCGGGAGCCTTTGCTGGATGAGCTGCCCTGGAAGCAGCAGCCGGGTGTGGAACAGACCTTGTTCCCTCGCCTGCATGCCCCAGATCTGCTGCTGTGGGAACTGGGGTAGTTTTCCTGCCTCGCTGGAGTCACACTGATATTCCCAATATTTCCCTGTAATCAGCAGCTTGGTTTTACTCCAGAGCCGAGGTTAACCCACAGTGTGTTGCCTTGGTAGGGCAGCATCCCTTGGAATGCTGTTCTGTGCCATCAGGGGATTTGCATCAATTCAGGCAGTGGGTAATACCAGTCTCTGTGGTGCACACATGGTCTCTTTTGAGAAAACATTGAGATTCTCTTCATTTGGATGAGTTCAGGAATGGTGTGGATCCTTCCAGGGACACTGTGCCTTGAACACCCTGGGAAGCGGAATTGCACCTGAGACCCAGGTGCTCACTCCCATCTTTGCTACCCTCACAGGGGATGGGTGGTTCAGGACTTTGTGTGTCCCTTGGCACTGCTGTGGCTGTGGAGATAAAACAGATTCCAGTATGGTTTAAAGGGAAAGAATGGATTGCATTCAATACAATGTATGTATTGAATCATAGAACCACAGAACGGGTTGGGCTGGAAGGACCTTTAAAGGTCACTTTGTTCCAACCCTCTGCACTAGGCTGGGTGGCTCAGAGCCCCATCGAACCTTACCCTGCATGGCTGACTGTGCCTGCTGGTACCATATATTGTAGACAAATTCAAATTGCAGGGAAGAATTTCTTGCCCTGGAAGAGGCAGTAGGAGTTAGGGCTGTAGCTAGATGTACCAGTAAGCACTGGGGATTTTGCTTTTATCTCCAAAATATCTAAAGAAATGAGAGTCCCTGCAGAGAGGGCGGGCGGGAAAGGTGTGGGCAGGACGGACTTTTACTGCTGGAAAAAACAGAATTGTGAAGTTGGGACTCCACCTTTTTCTCTTTATTCTTTTTATAGCCACTAATGACATGCAAATATATTCTTAGATTGCAGCCAAGGTGGAAAAAAAAAAAAGAAAAAAGAGGTGACAAAACCAGAAAGGAAGATGGAACTTGCGGTCTGCTTGTGTGCGCACATCCATCAGTCGGTCTCACACACTGACTCACTTGTAAATATTCACTCAGAGATGAAGCCTCTGTGACCACCCTGCTCCCCTCGTGGTGGGATCAGCAGTGACCTTTCTTTCCTGCTCTCTACTGAGGGGTAGCAGCTGCAGGAGTCTGACAGGGCAGCAGGGAGTTTCCAGGCAGGGCTCACGCAGCAGCACCTCGGTCCAACTCCACCTCCACCAAAAAATCCAAGGAGGATTAGCGGTGATGAGATGGAAATCACTGATATGATTTCACTTCTTGGCAGGGCCATCTGAAATACCCACATCCTTGTCAGACATGGAATTAAATTACTGAACAGAAAATGGCCTGGCCCATTAGGAATTAACTAAAAGCTTAATAGAAAATTAACTGGAAAACTGAAAAGATAACAGAAAATTAACTGAAAACTAACAGAAATGTCCACTTTTCTGAGCCTGGAGAGATGGTGAGCTTCAGCTTCATGAGCTGAGCTCTGCATAACTGGAGTAGAAATCCTGGTGAGAAGTCTCAGGATAGCAACGGGACAGAGACTGTTTTTATTGTGAGAAGGATTTGGAGAACTTCTGGTTCATCGCCACCATAAGTGATCATCACACCCATGTAACCCACTGGAGTGGAAGTTCAGCCAGCTGAAGGGTGACACGAGGGTGTCTTGTGAGGCTTCCTGTCCTATCAGCGGGAAAGCAAACAGTTTTGGCAGTAGTTTTACCAATTTTGATACTCTCTATCTTCTTGCTGTCATTCCTCTGTGACAGGATTGATTAGTGCCTCTTTTCTCTCCTCTGAGCACCCTCATCACACACATGCCATGTTCATCTCTGTGTGATTTCTCTCAACCTTGAAGCGTTTTGATTTCTCCCCAGGCATTGCCTCTGCCACATTTCTAGCTGGCAGTTGTGCTTAGACACCTCTGAGCAGACCAAACCATCAGGCTCCTCAGCCTCCATGGGCTCCCTCTTCCCCTTTTTGAGTCTCTTCCACTTTGATTTAATCTTGAACGGGGAGGCTGAAAAGATTTACAGTGTCCTTTGCAGCACAGCATCGACACCATCTCACTTGGTACTGGAAGGAGTTAAGCAGTGTTGTATCTCTGTGGTCTGCCTCTGCAGAAAGGAGGAAACCAGGCCTGTCCCTGCACTGCCGAGTGGCTTAAATGCTGTTCAGAACCGGCAGAAGCTGAGATCGTTGTCGCTGGTGACTGTGCTCGGTCGGGGCAGATGCAGCAGATGTGCAGCTCTGCTCCCCAGCCCAAGGACATTCCTTTTGCATTTCGTGCTCTGGCTGTGGTTGCTGGTCTGTGACCGGCTGTCTGGCCAGTGGGCTGTCATCCTTGGAAAGTGGCCCTTGGAGCATGGGGCCAAGTCAGGCTGATTGAAGAGCAGAGGCTGCGTGTTTTGAAATAGGCTCTGGAGACAGAAAGATTTTTTTATTTAATTAACAGGTATTCCCCATGGTTTGTATGACTTCCTCTGCAGCTCCTCAAAAAAAAAGCCTGTGAGTCACAGAGGCATGCCCTTCCCTTGCAGGACCCGGTGGGGGAATTGTACAGACTCATGAAATCAGAAACGAGTCCAAAGCCGACTCATTCTGCACATCTCAGCCTCCTGGCCCCCTGCCCTCTGACACAATCCCTTCATCTGTCGAGGCTCTGCCAAGGTCTCCCTGTCTGATGGGGGTCAGCAGGGCCTACCCTGTCTCCTTTATCCCATGAAAGGATGCCCTAGGACTCATAGATAGAACTTTTTGTAACTACCTAACTTTGGGAAAGCAAAAAAGATTCTCCCTGCTTGCTTGGAGAGATGTCCTGGAGATCCACAATGAATTCCCCACCTTTCGGGCAAAATTAGAGATGTGATAAGTTGTGGATTTCCATGTTAAATCCTAAGAACTGAGATATCTGTTTGATTGGGGGAGATTCCACGGGCAGCCTCAGTGCCTCTCCAGCCCCAGTGGTGGCAGGTTGGTGCTCATGGGACAACACACATTATCACACGCACACTTCACCCTCCAGAGAAAATAAAACAGTCTTCCCTTATTTTTTGAAAGAAATTATGCCAACAGTTTCTTATATCTTCCCATCCATTGAGAGAAATTGCAAAACATCTCTGGACTTCAGTTTATGGTGTAAAACCCTTTCAGGCTCCCTCAGGACCTTGTGCAGGCTGAGGGCAGCCACCACTTTGCACCTCTGACATCTCTAAGCTGGAGCCTGTCACCCGTGTGCCTTGGCCTTGGAGGTTGTTGATAAACATCCAAAGGACAACTATATTTAATGATGAGTCATTGCGTTCTCAGTCACTTGTCTGAAACCAAGTGACTCTGAAAGAAACACATGATCAATCCAAACAGTCCGGAATGGGTGTTTTCAAGTCTCACTCACTGACCTGATGAAATGTGGCTCTAGAGATGTGGTGGCCAGGAAGGGACACTTACTTTTTCAGCTGCAAAGACACCATGTACTAACGAGGTAAAAAAAAAGAGTGTTCCAAAGCCTATAAAAGTGGGATCATGTTCCACAGAAAATAGAAACAGTTTGTGAATCCTGACAAGTGACTAATGAGAACTGGAGATGAAGGAAGTAAAGTATCAACAGAAAATGAGTAACAGAATGTTTCAAAAAAAGAAAACAGGGGAATTACCCTTGTAGAGTATTAGCCCAGATTTAGCTGCTGATTGCTCCTTGATGGAGCTGAGGCTGCTTTCGTCTGGCCACAATGGCATCACCAACCTCCATACACAGCTGGGCAGGGGGGCAGTGCTGTGGCTGATCCCCATTTCCCATCATCAGTGCCAGGAAATGCTGGCAAGTAAAGCAGTGCTGGGACAGGGGGGAAGGATGGAGCGTGGGGACAGCATTTCCGTGTCCTCTGTCAGCTCTGCCCTGGTACACAGGAAGGGGGTCTCCCCTGCAGGCTGGGGCACAGCTGCCTCCCTTGTGGCTGCTCTGCCACATCCCCCGGTGCAGGAGGAGCTCTTCCAGACCCATCCGCAGTCTGGACAATGGGACTCCAGGACAGACACCCCTGGACCAAGCGGCATAACATGGTCTTCAAATGCTGGTGTCTGTGCAAGGGTGGGGTGTGTTGTGTGTCCCACATGCTCCAGAGCCCTCTGTGTCTTGGGAAACCTTCCCCCAGCCCTGCTCATGGTGGTGGCACGGTGCAACTGCCACCATGGAGGACTTGGAGAGCATCCAGAAGACTGTGGCTGGTCCTACACAGGACGGACGGGCTCTTCCCACCTGGAGAGCTCATCGTGGAGCCCATGGGCACAGGCAGGTCTAGACATGGGGTGTGCACCCCGGAGGAGTTGGGCAGACTGGAGGGGGTCTGCTCTCCTGCCACTGTGTTGGGGAGATGGGTTTTACCGAGAGTAATTTCTTGCTTATCGAATGGGGGATGCTAAATATAACTCACACCTACAGCTTCTAAAAGTAGAGCAAGCCTCTGTGAACAGACCTTCCCCCGCTGTGCCACCAGCTCTCTGGTCCTGTCCCCACCTGGGGCTCACGGAGCTGCTTTTCCTGCTGTGGTGCAAGAAATGCAACCATCATTTTTTGACAAAAAAATCTACTTCCTATTCCAACCAGTCTGCAGCAGCCCTCGAGAGGCAAAGGCATGGCTTCACCGAGACATCAAGGCATGTGTGTTTACTGTGTTATGATGATGCAAGATGCTTATCAGGGCTGTTAAGCTGTCATGAAGCAGGCGGGGTTGCCGTGCAGTGCTCAGCACGCCAGGGCTGTCATGTGGTGGTACGATTGCACCTCCTGCTCAGAGCCAGGTATTCCTGGCACTCCTGCCTGATGATAGTTTCCGGTAGGCTTAATGCTATCAGGTTATTCCAGAACCTGTGTGGGATCGGAGATGGCAGCAGGGCTCTTGGAAGCCCCAGCCAAATGGACTTTGCCCCTCGCCAGGAGGGCGAAGTTCTTCCTCCGTGAGGAAAAAGGGCTGTGCCGTGCTGAGAGCAGGACAGGGTGCTGCTGGCAACAGGGCTGGGAGGCTCATCTGGAGCTGGGACCCTGCTACCTGCATCCCTCTGCCTGCATCCCTCTGCCTGCATCCCTCTGCCTGCACCCTGCCAGGCAGCAGAGCCGTCCCCACACCCTGGTGCTTTCCCCAGCAGTCTGCTGTCCTGGCAACAGCTCCGGCTGCTCTGCCTACAGCCAGCCCAGTGTTGACTTTGAGTTATTTAATGCTTCACTTTTCCCTCCTGTCTGTTTGTCAGAGTTTCCTGGACTGCCACGCCAGGAATGCTGAACCTGATTAATGTTTTCTACTCGAGAGCCTGACACTCTTCTTCTTTCCATATACCTGTGATTCTGAGACTTCCCATTTATCTGAAGGGTGAATTTAAAATTTAATATAAAACATTTAAATGTAATTTCAAATAATGTATCTGAAATATTAAACACCTCATTGCTAATGAAAACTTTGCAATTCAATGGCAGGAAGAGTTTCTTCAGGGTGGTTCTTATTGTTCCTAAACTGTTACAACACTGAGTGAGACGGAGCTCAGGAGCAGAGATTTTCCTGACTGTCTAACTTCAGGGAGCCCAGCTGGACGTTCACTGATCATTTCTCTGATCTTAGTAAACGGTTCAGGGTTTGGTGTGATTTACAGGTTTCCTGGTTCCTACGGGAATTCAGTACAAAGCGATGCACGATGACCTTGCCCGTGGAGCCTGAGCAGTTTGTGATGTGCGTGGGGTACTTGCCCCTGTACAGGGCTGGTAGTCATGTCCCCACTGTGGGGGTTTTGGGGCTGCTGCCCCTGTGGTGGGGGATAAAGTCTGTCTGTCCAGCCTGGCTGGGCTCTGTTACCCACACTGTTTGCACGGAGGAGATGCTGTGCCAGTGCAAAACTGCTGCTTTTACTTTGACCCCTGGAAGTGGGTATCTGAAAAATGGGACGTGCTCTGCAGTGTGGGAGGATGTAGGAGCTGCAGTGAGCTCTGTCTGGGGCCATCATGCCATCAACAGGGAAAAAACACGTTTTTGGAGGTTTCTGCAGGGTATCCTGTGTTTGGCTCCATGGGTGCTTGCCATGGTGCTGCAGGTCTCTGGCTCTTTGGGTGCTCATTCCTGCCCCAGCTGGGCTGTCCCTCCATCCCCATCCTCTTGGTGAGCACGGCTGCTTCTCAGTTTTTCAGTGCTTGGAGCTCCTCGTGCTGGTGAAGGCGAGGGGACACTTCTCAGCTGTGACAAGTGAAAGCTCTTCTGCTTTCGTTGCACTGCAAACTTGGCAGGGACATGAGTCATCCCAGCTGGTGAGAGGGCACCTCATCTTAAAAGCTGAAGCACAGCATGACTCAGTGCAGATGAGCTCCGGGCCAGGCTGGAGCACAGGGCTCTGCTCCTCAGGAAGGCGCTGGGACACGTGAGGGCAGGTGTGGGTGCTCACCCTGATGTCCCCCTTTGCTGGAAGCATCCGTGTGTCTGTCCCACTCAGAAATCACACTCAGCTCCCCTGAATAGCACTGAAACCCCTCGCCCTTCACAAATAAAGCACTCGTAATTCTGGAGGGAAATTTGTTTATTTTTGTAAAGGTCCATGTACGTTAATGGAGGGTGGCAAACATTCAGTAACGGATACGTAAGTACGGGCGGAACATGCAAGGCGTCCTTACAATCAGCCTATGCAGGGGCATTCCCCTTCAGTAGTCTTTTATTAAACATTAACTTCTGGAATCTCAACTGATAGCTTTACATGGGCATGCACTTTGTGAGTACCTGCCATAGCTATGGCTACTTAAACAGTTGGAAAAACAATGTTGTCTGATTCAGTTCAGTAGAATTGAGCTCACATGAGATGTAGGAAACACCTCATATCAGCTGAGTAAACTTGGAGGAAAAACAAACAGGACCTCTTTGCTGTTGTATTACCCGGAGTTTGGCTGGATTTGGCTGTCATGGCTCTGCTTCCTCAAAAACAAAACATGTAGTGGTTGAAGTTATCCTGGATCTCAACGCTCGGGGAGGGAATTTCATTCCACAACTGAAATGAATCTTCTCCAGCCCAGAGATGGTCCAGGAGCCAAGGGCAAGTGAAGGTGCTGGGTGGCACCAATGGCCCTGTCACTGTCCCATGGAGTGCCTTTGCCCCAGCTCTGAACGCCCTGGGGCTGTGGCTTGGGACAGTGAGAGGGAAATAGTGCGACAGCAAACCCCAAAGTGCAGCCCCAGAGCTCCCCCTCACACACCATCATGCAGCAGTTTCCTACAACAAACACTTAAACACAGCAGCATCACAATAAAGATCAAAATCTCCATTAAATAAATAAATAAATAAATAAATAATTACTCTATGAAAAAGAGACATAAGTTAAAATATGAGAACAATATAAAATATTTAAATATTTAAATACTTGTCTTTTTAAAAAGCAGCATGTTTCAATCATCATAGAGAACATAGCTGCTGTGATAACATCACTTTTTACAGATATATATATTTAAATAACTTATACACACACACATATATATATATATATATACATACAAAGTATCTCTGTCTCTATTCTATGGCCATATTCCTGAGTATAAGTTAATGAAATCACATTTTGGTTGCAGTGGAGTTCAGGTTCTCCTTTTCTTCTCGGGTTTGCTGTAGCTGTTTCGTTCAAGTGTCTTGAATTTTCTCAGAGAGCAGTCTCAAGAACCTCTCTAGTGTGTTCAGGAAGTCATCCCATGTTACTTGTGCAGTCTTACATTCCTTATCGAGATCCTTTAAAAAAAAAAGGGAAGATAACATAATTCAGCCATGTAACTTGAATGTCATATTTAAGTTTATGGTACTTGATACATCCCTTTTTTAAAGAATACTGACAAGTGGGGTATAATATCCCACAGCATGTTTTGGAGAGCTGGGTGAGCTGCTCCCTGGGAGCTCCGGGGCAGGGTGATGATGCTGATGTGCTGATGTGATGCTGTGCTGATGTGCTGATGTGATGGTGTGTGGGTGATAGCTGATCACCAGGCACACGCAGAGGATGCCCTGAGCCCCACTGCAGTCCCAGCTGACACTCGCATTTGGGTTTTTTTCATATTATTATCTTTCTTGCAATTGAGATTAGCACAGGAAAAGGTGTCAGAGAGGGCTGCAAGAAAGACAGCGGATGTATTTACACCCTTCTTAATCATAGCAATTTTCAGGAGAGATTTGTAGTTGCAGGCAGCTCAGTGCCATCCCAGCTGCCATGTCCCGTTATTGAACAGCCTTTGGTGAATATTTTGCTATGAAACAGCACAAAGTCAAACTTACTTTGGGGAGGATGTTTTTGTAGATGCTAACTCTGTCCAGTTTTCTGGCGATGAATTTGCTGTGAGTGTTGAGAGTTGCCAAGGTGCTAGCAAAGGTTTTCAGGTGGCTGTGCATGCATCTCTCCACCTGCAAAGAGAGCAAGGAGTTATTGCAACAGTAACCACTGGCAGCACATAGATAAAACGTCATATCCCAGGAATGTACATACCCATGGAAAATAATAACCAACAGAAATTAAAAGCTGTGTTCCCAAACACAAGCCCTGAATCTGTAATCAGCAATGTACTGGACACCAAACTTAGGAAATCATGTACCATCTATAATTTTCACTTAAAAACATGCCAGCATCCAAAAACTCCCAACTGCCTTAGATGGAAGTTGCAGGTGCCAGTAGAAACTGGGCATATAAAATTTGGAGGTGTCCAATACTGGAGACATTTGTTCCTCAAGGGAAAGGAAGGCCAACCCTGCATTAAGGCTTCATGCCTTGCTATCATGTCTCTCATGAAACTAGACCAGAATTGTCTTAATTAAATACAAGTAATTACTGCTGCTGGTGTGAATTTTCAACTTTTCTCCCTGAAACTAAGAGGGGCTGAAGCCATTTGTTTTCTGTTCACTTTTAGTAGTAGATTGGCTCCTGTTTCTCACTGGTAGTGCTCATGTCCTCCATAAAAAGCTCGGTTTTTTTCACTGGATCACAGGAAAATACAGCTCAGTGAAATGAATGGGTCTGTATGGGACACAGAACAAATAGCCTGTTCTAAAACTAAGGGATCAAAGCGAATTTGTGAGGCTTCCAAAAAGATGCTGGTGCACATATAAGACCTCTTCCTACTGAGAGAACCACTGAGGGATTTTAGCATTGGCAGTAGCTTTCTGCAGGTTCTTGCAACATTTGTAGAGAACTCCTGGTGCTATCAGAGTTCTGAAGCGGGAAAGAAATTTGGGGACTTGAGGCAACAATTTGAAATAGAAGTATGTGGTTTCTTACCGTGGCATTCACAGTTACAACACTGGGAACCTGTTCAAGAGAAAACAGAAACTTCAGAACACAACTTGGAATAGAAGGACAGCCAGGGGAAAGCTGGTCAAAATAGAGCAACTTACTGCATTTAAACTTAGTTTCTTCATGTCTTGGAGAAGCTCTCGAATGATCAAGCCCACCAAGGTCCTGGAGCGCTCGTCCTGCAGCGCGTCCCTCCCGGAGCTGGTGGGTGCTGAGCTGCCCAGCACCCCCAGACCCAGCAGAGCCACCACCTGCAGCAGCATTGTGAGCTCTGCTCCTCAGCTCTGAACTGTGAATGGCTCTGCCTCGGGCTCCTCTTATATACACAGTGCTGCAGGAAATGATTAATATCTCACCACAAACATGCTCTTGCTAAAGGGGAGACGGGGAAGATTTACCTGAAGAATGTAATCTGCTGGTTATTCAAATGAGTAAGAGCCTATGTAGTTTCTGCATCAAGAGTGATTTTATAGGCTCTCTACCTGAACCCCTTTGCAGTTTGTATTTCCAGGAGGAGCTGTAGAACCCCTTAGTGTGGGTAAAGTGTAGACAGATACCTGTATCCATCTGTGAAGGTTTTAGAGTATGTACTCATAGACTGTACATAGACATACAGACAAATGTGCAGGCATTGGATGCTGGAGAACTAAATCTTGGTTTGTATGAATTCATCAGCACTTCCAAACGTTTGAAAGTCATTTAAAGAAAATACAAGGCTGCCCCAGAAAATGGGATATAGTGCTCAGCACTAGAACATTTACTTTTTTTTTTTCAGATTTATAATAAAAGTACCAGAACTATCCTGTAGAGTTTCTACAGGGAATTCTGTGCCTAATTTAGGGAATATATTGCAGCTTGACTGAGTCAGGTCAGAGATTCCAAGGTGCTGGTTTTCTTAGGAAAGGCACCGTAGCCCCAGAGTAGATTTCTCAGTTGTCTGTGGAGAAAACAAATTGAATAGCAACTGAGAAAGTTTGCAATCAAACTTAATGTGTGTAAAGCTGCACAGGACACACTAATTATGAATATGAAGTGGAGAAATTTAGTAAAGAATGATTCAGAAGTCTGGTGACCTGTGAATAAAAAAAAATCAGATTTCACAAGAGCAGCTGTCCTCTGGGTTGCATTAGAGGAAGAATACCATGGATGCTGGAGCCTGGAAAAGAGAGGTTAGATCAGCTTTACCCTTCACAGAATGGCTGTGTCACCTCTCACAGGTTTGGTCTTGGGCTGCAAGTGGACATGAGAACCAAGCAGTAGTTTTCCATGTTTAATTTAACGTGTGAAAATACAATTTCCAAATCAGAGTATTATCAGGATATTTATTAACTCCTGGATTATTGTGGATGCCCTTGTGGGTGCTGGATGAGGTTATAACCATCTCCTGGGAAGGCAAAGGAACCCTGTGCTCAGTGATTTCCCCATGCCCAGCACACTTGGAGAGCCGGTAGCAGGAGTAAACACTGTCATCCAGACATTTTATTAGGGTGTACTTTGCTCTTTAATCCAACATTGTAAATGAAAATCCTGACTAATGCTGGACCCAGACCAGATCCTTACAGCCAGGGCTAGGTATGACCTTGCAAGCTGATGATGAATTGTTTTGTAGCCACTTATTTGTAGCAGTGATATACTTAATACAGCACTTGCAGCTCTTTTCCCCCAGTCTGTTTATGAAAACATGCTCTACTCTTGGGCAAAAATGTGAATAAATGTTTTTCTACTCACCAAAGCAGAAGTCCAAAGAGCAAACTATTTTTTCCAAACGTTATGTTTGAAATGATCTGCTTTGCTCTCTGTGTGTTTGTTATTGCTCTCTGGAAATGAAAGAGCTGTTAAAATCAGGTTTTCCCTTGAGGATTCCAGTCATTATTCTGGATGGACCATGCTGAGTGATCTTCAGGGAGGGCAGCACTGCCTATGTGCAGGTGCTTTATCACCTGCAGCTCAGGGAACTGGATGCTCTCTCTCATTTTAGCTCCTGTATGATCAGATATGTTCATGTCACAGGTAGTTTTGCATTTTTCCATCTCTCTGATCCTTTTTGTTAAATTCACTGAATACATTTCTCTCCTGGAAAGTCAATCCCATGATAACATTCTGCTTTTCTCCTGCTGTATTACCTGACCTTGCATTGTGACAGGCACTTTGTAGATGACTCTGTGAATTTTTAAAGTTCTTTAAACAATGTGAAATAAGAGGGCAAAGGAGAAAGCATGTCTCATAAGTCAGTGTTTTATCAGATCACATCATCAGTAAGCTTTCTTCCAGCCACCTCTCTTTCTCCATATCTGTATGGTTCATCTCAGGGGTAGTTTCCAGCAATGAGCTATAGTTTCCTCATCATTTTACTAATATTTCAGCTGTGATTAACAATTCCTTCCACATTCCTTCAAAAATCTATGACACTTCTCTGGTAATTCCTGACTTTTTTTAGTGCAGCTGTCAGGGCCGTGCATATTCCAGGATGAATTTTTTTAACATCCTGGACATCCTTTCACGCCAAGGCAGGGGACAGGTGTGCAGGGAGGAGTTGAAGCCTGGCTGAAAGCCAGCTAACAAGTGTAAAATGTATTAGTAAGAATACTTCAAATACAGCAAGTGATTTACAACAGGCCAGGCACAAAGCAGCTACTCATGCAATCCGTTATATCCTGCAATCAGGGCACTTGCCAGAAACAACAGCAGCCAGTGTTAAAATCTGTCATGATAATCTGAGATAAATACCAGGACTATGACTTTTACAATTACTTTGCTGGACTCAGACTAGAGCATTGGAGTAAGCAAATAGCTGTGCTGAGGAGGTGATGGAAAAACAGCGTCGCCGTCTGGTGTCTGCATCATTGCTCTGAGGGAGCCTCATCAGCCCTGTGCAGCACAGGAGCAGGATGCTCAGTCACGTTTCCAGGGATCTGCAGGGCATGCTAGGTACCAGTCATGCCTTATATCTCCACAGCCTGCTGGAATGTCCCACAGGGAGTGTGCACATTCATAAAATGGGAAGCAGGAAGAAAAAGAAATGGAAATAAATAAATAAAAAAAAAAAGACAAAAATGTGCACCAGGCAAACCTAGCTGGTGTCTGTGATCCCCCAGTGAGGCTTGGCTACTTTGTGTGTGTGTTTTGGCCATTTGCCTCCCTAAGTGTCACACTTCATGCCTTGTCTTCCCAAGAAAACATCACACTCAATTCTGATAAGGATTGTCCCTGGTTTAGGATTCAAACAGTTCATTGTTACTTTCTTTTTTTTTTTTAAATTATATCTGGGTCAGGAAACTGCCTGTGAAAACCACAGTGTGTTCCTTCTGTTCGATAGGAAATTGTCCACAGTGATGAGACATTTCATCCCCTGCAGAAAATGTCTTCAGACATTTCAGCATTTCAGTCTCCAGCCTGTCATGCCAGGCCCTGCCAGAGCCCAGCAATCCCTTCACCCTCGCCCACATCAAAGAACAGTGTAAGTGTGAGGAACAGATTGTGTCACCCCAAATCCATACTGACTATTTTAAAATGCCCCAGCTGTGGAAACATTCGAGGCCAGGTTGGAGATACCTGGTCTAGCTGGAGATGTCCCTGCTCATCACAGGGGCTTTGGACTGGATGACCTTTAAAGGTCCCCTCCAGTGCAAACTATTCTATGCTACATGAAAACTCATCCATCACCTTATTTTTAGTAGGAGACAGACGGTGAACTGGTTCCCAGATCCTCCCACAGCTCAAGCTGATCTGGTTACTCCATAAGCATCTCAGCTTTCTACTGGTCCCAGGCTGTGTTTACCTTCCTTCACGCCCAGAAATTCCCAGAGTCCTCTGGGTTTTCCAGGATTGTTAGCAACCATCCACAGTCCTGCTGCAGAGAGCTCAAAAATTAATTGCATCATGTCCTGCAGACTCAGCTATGGTTATCTTATTCAAATAGTTTCTATGGGGGGATTTTTTTCTGAGGAGAACTCGTGTCTTTTGTTGACCAGATCACCTACATACATCCTGGTTTACAGAATCTTTGCTCCAAATTTCTGCAATCGATGAGTAATAACAGCTGTGTGTTGGTGGCAGAGGAAGAGCCTCAGAAAGACAACCCAGTGACAGAGTGCTACATGGTCAGCACACAGGTTGTCCCCTACAAACACATCTCAGACTTTGGCCCATTCCATGTTTGGTATCTGTAGTTAAAGAAAATCTCCCCAGAGCCCTAAAATTTGAACTGCAACAGCATTTTGCAACACCATGAGCATCCAACCACAGTGCCAGCTTTTGCAATGTGTGAAACTACAGATTCCTCCCAAATAATGTACAAGTCTGTTCTAAGAAACCTGCAAAAGCCCTTTCTACGAAACAGGGCACCTGTGGCAAGTTAACTGTGTTGACCTACATTGGAGAGTGGTGTAGAGGCAGAGTTATGCACAGTCATTGGTGGCACTGACATCAGGCCATGGGCTGTTTCTGTGGGCTCAGATGGGCCCAAAGAGGTGCAGAGTCCGAGAGGTTCTTCTGGTCACGGAGAACAGGGCTGGAGGACGTGGGGGGAGGAAGGATGCCCTCTGTTCTGGCTCCAAACAGAATCCCATGTTAATGAGATGGATTTAATTTCTCTGGACATAGCCTATGGTACTAACCTTGTCCTCCCAGTACAGCAAATACTGAAAAAATCCATATGTTTCAGTCCATAACCCAAGCTGCAAGTGAGCCCACGTCCACTGCCATTAGTGCTGTCCACTACACGCAGCCATGTAGGGAAGTGTTTGATTTCTTCAGTAGTGATGAGGTTCCTGGAAACCAGGTGGTGAAACGTAGGTGAATCAATGATCAACTGTTGTACTGCATGACACTGAATTACTCTCACACTCAGCTTCCCACCCAGCTGAGCTGAAGATTTAATTATTTTTGGGGTGCCCACTCTGGAGTGAGCTTCTGCAGAGTGGTAAATTTCTTTCATGCTCAATAATCTTCATTTATTTACTCTCCTTCCAATTACTTATTTTGGAATGTGTATATATTTGCAAACATATAATGCTTTCTCCTGGGACTATCAAGACTTACTATTGGGTGATCTTGATTAAACAATCCTGTTAATTACATTCAACTAACCAAATTCCCAAGGGTATAAAAGAGTGGAATCATAGAAACATAGACTCAGGGAATGGTTTGGGTTGGAAGGGACCCTAAAGATCATGTCACTCAAACTGCCCTCCCACGGGCAGGGAACCAGGGGCAGAGTAACAGAAATATTTGTGTCAGGAAGTAAATTTAGCTCACATAGGTTTCATTTCCAGCGTCCTATGGAAGCTTTACAGATGCTTTGTCATAAAAACTTCAAGTGCAGATACCAACTGCTTTTCTGTGCTCTCAGCAAACCCTTTGCGAGGTCAAATCAAGACACCAAAGGCGCAGTGGTGTGATGGCAGCTTTAACTGCCAAGCCTGATGTGCCAGCAAATTCTGGATGCTGTGGAATGGACCTCTGAGAAAGTTGCTCTGAGTCATCTGAAGGTTTCCAGATTTTAGGAGGGAATGTCCTGGGGTTTCTCAGCCTGGTGTGAAAATGTTCCAACTGACAGTGACTTTGGTGCATTTGGCAGTGGGTGTGCACAGGATGGGAAGTAGAATGGGAGCTGTACAAACACTTCCACGGCATCAGCTTGAGATTGGCACCATGTGAATGAGAGACACCAACAGCACCGGGGAGGAAAACGAGCCCATAACCATGATCTGTCCAGAAACACAAATCAGGGAAGGCCCATCAAGTCGACCAGGTAGACAAGGATGTTTTAAGTACAGCAAGTAGTTTGGGGTATTTAACATAATAAATGCAAAATAGAATTGAAATTGTTGGTGACAACCTGATGAGTGTAAAAATCAGTCAACAATGAGTGTAAAAATCAGTCCATTTTCCTCCAACCCCTCGTGGTGTGGCAGGCAGCCTTAGGCACACTGGGACACAGGTGGTGGAGGGAGGGGACTGGAAACTCCTCATCCCCAGTGGTGGTGAGCTGATGATGCTCAGAAAACATGTGGTGGTTTCCGTTTCGGAGGAGGAATGCCACCCATGCACAGTGACTGCAGAGGGAATGGAAAGGTCATTTTTACAAGTGCTTGTGGATTTATACATGAATATCTTTAATTAAATGAACCTTCAAACACCAAGAAAAGAGTTATCAGCATAAAGCCACAGCTGCTGGCAGGGTCCTTGTAGCCAAGGGTTTTACCTGAACATTTTTCACAGGTTTGTCTGGGATACAAGCAACCTGATAACAGATTTCAAAAATCCATCTCTGTCTTCTTGAATGTGTAATGAAACCTTTTACCACTTTTTTTACCTTATTGCTAATAACACCAAAGTTGAACACTCAGAAGCTTATCTTAAGGGTCTTTTCCAAACTAAATGATTCTATAATTCCTAAGCAAGAAAATCCTAAAATGAGGTTTGCTTATGTTACCATATATTAGTCTTACATTGTGCTTTCACACTTTCTTATTTATATTTTGTACATTTTTTCCCATGACAAGTTTGCTCAGTCCCTACTTTGCTCAGGGCGGACCTTTCTTGGGTGGCAGTTGTCTTGTTGTAGCATTTTCTAACATTTAAGTGGTTGCTGTGCAACCTTAATAATCCTTTCAGGTAATTCTTTCCTATGTAATTTTGGGTGTTTTTTTTTAATCAAGTAAACCAAAAACCAAAATCCCAGGCAAAGTACCTTGTGGAGTCACGGTGACACCACCATGGTTAGAAACTCGGTGAACTGCACTATATAAGGCTGTAGAGATTTCAAACAAAAAGTCATTTCATGTTTTCAGTCTTACTAAGCAACTTTTTGAACTTGGTCCTATTTTTAGAACCTACTGAGCTGACAACTTCAAGATGAGCTCCCAGTCAGCATTGAAAATTTTGCCCTGGTGATTAAACATTGATAAGTCTGTTGGGAAAACAATGGGCAATACATGAGGCTTCCCAGGAAAAGGGAAAAGATGAGTCCTTTGCAAGTGCATCAGGAGAGAGCATCACCTTCAACTTGGTAAAACCAGTGGGATTCAGCACGATGGAAAAAATACCTGTGGCTGTGTGGGAGCTGGTGATGCACCCCAGCATCTTAACGACAAAAATGTCGGGGGTTAAAGAGCCCCATATGGACTTTTGGAGTCAAGTGTCTGCAAGAGACAGCAGCTGCAGGAGACCCTGCTTGGAAGATTAATCACATCCTTTGGAAGTTTCTGACGTCTCCAAATCAGCTGAGAGGAACATCAATGTTTAGAATTGCTATGCCACTTTTAAACAAACAAAAAGAGAGACCATTTATATCTGACCCATTTCAAACAACCAGGATGTTTTTTCCTCTCTGTCTCGCAGACTGCTTTCCCCACAGAGCCACGGGGATGGCAGCACACGGCCCGTGCCGTCGGTGAGCACTGAACAGGCCGGGGGGCACGGCAGCAATCCCATGGCTGCAGGAAAACTGAAGAGACACCACAGAGCTGGGAAATCAAACACTCCTCAGAGTCAGTTTATTCAGCAGAGAAAAAAAGTGGGAGATTTCAGGTTGCTGTGATGATTTCAGGCAGGTGTTCCACACCTGAGTACTGAGAAATAGCTTTCTAGATCTCACATTCAATTGCCTAATAAACTACTGCACTTCAACACCTCTCAACCTTCGGAAAAGAGAAGGAAGCTGTGGGAGTCAGTGTGTTATTTTAGAGCAACCAGCAGACAGTGCTTGCACCATCCTTAGCCAGAAGTGTCACAGGCAGCACGACATGCTTTTTGCTTCAGTGCTGCTGGCTGGCAGCTCCAGCTGCTCCCGCTCTCCTCCTCTGCAAGGCAGAAGGAAACATTGCTCTCCAGGGAGCGCCCTGACCTGGCTTGGGAGAAGATCTTGAGGCCTCTTGTGAGCTTAAAGTTCAGCTGCTTTAACATTCAAGAGGTGCTTTTAAAGCACTGCCATAAATGGAAAATAAAAGCCCTCTGGAAAGCAGAGCACTTTGCCATGGAAAGCAACCCGCGCTTGCACTCGGCAGTTGTAACAACCTGAGCAGAGTTACCATCTCTCCTCTTGCGTATAAAGAGTTTAGCTCGACAGAAATACTCCCAGTGTCATTAATGAAGTTAATTCACTCTCTGTTGTACCTAGGGATGTGATGCTTCCTGGGTGCATGTCTGTGCTCACCAACACTGAGATTTCTGTGCCATCTTCTCACCCAGTCACTCATCTTTGTGAGATCCTGCTATAACTAGTCAGCTTCAGTGTACTTGGCTTCACTCCACACTTTCTTACATTACATCCACCTCCTTTCCCAGAGGATATTAAGCAATGCAGGTCTTTGCTACTGTTAATTATAGCTTTAAATGCTGCAAGATGCTCTTATGAGTAATAATTGTTTCATGCAATGACTTTTCCCTTTGACAGAAGCGCTCCAAACCTCTTATCACTTTATTTTATTTATGCTCTTTTTTTTGCACATTCATTCCAGCTAGGATTTCTTTCCATTACATTAATTTTATTAGACCATACAGTTTATTTCACTCCCTTGCGAGAAATATTCTTTGATTCAAAATATTAATGAAATATTCACTCTTTCCCAAATACTTTTGCTGTGACCTCGGTAAACAGTGAGTTTTCCATGTGGAACAAACATGGTGCTGATGCTTCTACAGTACTTCTATGGTACCTGCCACATTCAGGTTCAGCTCTGGTATTCATACCTCTTTTACCTTTTTTTGAGTAATTTTCTAAGTTCTTAACTCTGGTATTATAAAAATTCCATGACTTATCAATTCTACCTTTTAATTAAACTAACAGGCAGCTGGCAGCTGATCATGGCAGGAAGGCAAATGTCACCAAAAGCCCTGATAGACCAGCTTAAAGAGCTTCTTGTCTGCAACACAAATGCTTGTTTAAAAGATGCCCCATTTGAGTACAAGCTAAGTATAGAAAATCATGAATAGATGGGTGAGATGATGGAGAGTAGTCAAGTAAGAAGTCATATAAAAAGCATTTCAGCCTGCACTCTCAATGGGGCCATTTCTGCAGCTCTTTGACTTCTGATGCTTTTAGTGGAGTTGACTCTGTCCCAGTTGTCTGAATGAGCTTCTGACAGCAGATGGCATCTTCCTCAAAACCAGAGCTCCAAAAGGGACCTCTACAGGAGCGAGCAAGGCAGAAAGCTCTGCCCTGCTCTGCCAGTCTGCTGCCATTGATGAGCTCACATCGCGGATCAGTGGCAAAATCTGCCCGTGAGGACGCGTGTCTCCTCGCAGAGGCTGGGGGAGCAGAGTGCTTTACTGGAGCATTTACAGCTCCAGTTACAGCTCAGAAGATGCATTTTAAACAACAGGATTGACACTTCAGTGGCTCAGTGAAGACTCTGTAGCTCTGCCGCCCCTGCACAGCCTCACTGCCCACACAACACTGCCGAGAACAGGTCAGCATCAGCTCCCCATTCCGCTGCCTCCTGGCGTTCATCCACAGCCTGGGCATGGAGGCAAAGTCAAGCCCAGGTAGTTTAACAGCTGGCAGAACACCCTTACACTCTGGTGAATCCCCCAGACAAAATCTGTGTCAAAATTACTTAATATACATAGTTATAATTTAAATCTCTGCTGAAAGTTGGGGAACTCCAAGCTTTCCTGTGTGCTTGGAGGTGTTGGCTTTGTGCTTTACTTACCTGAGAGGTGTGGCTCATGAGCCCCAAGCTGAATCTCAATCTGTATTTGCCCATTATCCAAATCCAAAGAGAAGAGCTTCCATCTAATGAAAGCTCAAAGGTCATTACAGTACATGTTTATGATTATGCTTATGTTTATTTTTATATAAAGGGGTTTAAGCTTTACTTCCAGCCTGATGGAGGTCTAACATCATTTTCTTCAATAGCATTAAGCTCCTCTGACCACAGCAGAAGTGTGACCAGAGCTTGCTGCTCTTTGTTGACAGGATCCTTTTGGATTCAAGTTGTGAGTGTGTCCTCTAAGCCAGGAGAGGTTGAGCTGAATATCACTTATTTGCTTTATGTGATTTCAGCATAGCTGGCTTGAAGGGTTATGGGATTAAACGACTTCTGGCCAACGCTGATATCTTAATTTGTTCCATAACAACTATAATAGAACGACTTGTTTTCTCCTTTCTTACTGTAACATAGGAAGAGGGGGTCTGGGATTTGTTTTTTCCTCAAAAAATCTGTTTTTGCTTTGCTTTTGCAGCTGGGAACTCACTGGGGCAGCATCAGAGCAGCAGTGGCAGCCACACTCTCCTCGCTTAAACCGTCCAGAAGCAGTTCAGAGAGTTCATGGTGATGAATGGGTGTAAACAGAAACCAAAAGAACAAACTAGGTCATTATACCATTTCTACCTTTCTGCCTGTTGGTATTTTTATATCCCCAACATGAAATATTCCGGTCCTCCTAGTTTTTTCAGCATCAATCAAATGATTTTTCCTGTGAATAGTTAAGTGGAGGTTTTGTCTTCAGCCTTTTCCTTATAGCCAGGAAGATTTTTGGCACTAAAGCCATTGATCTCAACTGACAGTCATGCTTAGATTAAATTTTATTAAATTAATGGGACATACAGAAATTTGCACTTGGTAAATTGCTTCAGAGTCAAAAAATTATAGTTTCACTGTGTATGTATATATGCATTTAGCAAATAAAATGCATTTACTGTGAAAGTTTAGCAGATAAAAGACAGTTAATTAGTGCTATTACAGGATCAAGTGGGAGCTAAACATTAAGAGACAGCTCCTGCAGCAGGAAGGTTTTAGCTGTCAGAGTCCTGAGGGCTCAGATGGGCTCTGATGATCCTGACCAGCCTCACCTGGGCTCCTGCCACGCCCTTCCCATGGGCACAGGAGGCCATTTCAGCCCAGTCCCGGGGGCCTCCCTTCCTGCCCTGCACTGCAGGAGTGCTGATGTGCAGCTCAGGCACAGCCGTGTCTGTCCTTGGCTGTGGGACCCTTTGACTGGGCACAGCCCCAAGGCTGCCAGAGCTCAGGGAGCATTGGGATGATCCTCTGGGGCACAGGGTGTGACTCTTGGGATGGCCCTGTGCAGGGCTGAGGGTTGGACTGATGATCCTTCTGGGTCCCTCCCAGCTCAGCAAGTTCTGTGATTCTGTGACTTGGGCCCCGACCAGTGGATTGATTTCCTGACCTTGGACCAGCCTCATCCCTCACAGGTAACCCATGGTCTGGGATCCTGCCTGACCCCAGTGTCCACCCTGAGGCCCGTCCTGCTTGGCTGTGCTTGGACTCCACGGGACTGTGCCCTGGTGGGAGCTGTGTAACTGTGCTGCCCTCCTGGCTCCCCTTGCCTGGGGGAGCTGGCAGCCCTCGCTGCACCCTGACTGTAGCTGTACACTTGCCATGAAGGTAAGATCAGGCAGATGGAAGCCTAGTTGAAATGAAATCAAAGGACTCTGCCAGCTGATATGTATAATACAAGAGCTGGGAATGCTTCAGGCAACTTTGTGGTGGTCAGAAGAAGTAGTTGTTTCTATCGGCTTGAGGGAATGTTTATCCTGGACTTCAAAGGGTTGATTTTGCCTCTTCATTTGCCTCTTCATTTAGCCTAAATCTTCAAGGCCAGGCGGGTAGGGAAGAGTTGGCACCGTGCAGCATGTTTTTTGTAGCTTTCAGCAGCAATTTGAACTATTCTCTTAGCTATGAGATAAAATATATTCATTGTAATGGCAATCCTACCTCTTCCTCCTGATTCGGCTGCCAGAGAGCACTGACCTGTGTGCTGTCCCCCTGGTAAGTAAATCCTCTGCTCATCCTGAACATGCACGCTGCCTCCAGGCCTCATCTCATCTCTGAGACTACTATTGGGAAGTCTGAGGAGCAGCTGGGAGGGCTTAGCCTGGACAAAAGGTGGCTCAGAGGGGACCTTCTCACTCTGCAACTCCCTGAAAGGAGGTTGGAGCCAAGCTGGAGTTGGTCTCTTCTCCCACAGAATAAGCAGCAGGACGCGAGGAAATGTCCTCAAGTTGCACCAAGTGAGGCTCATACTAGATACTAGGGAAAACTTCTTCACTGAAAGTGTGGCACTGACAGGCTGCCCAGGGCAGTGGTGGAGTCACCATCCATGCAGGGATTTAAAAGATGTGTTGATGTGGCACTTGGGGACATGGTTTAGTGGTGGGTTTGATGATCTTGGAGGCATTTACCGATTTAAAGGATTCTGTGGTTCCAAGTGCAAGGTGGACTTAATTATCTTCTCTTCCACAGGCATCAAAAAATAAAATGGCCAAAGAAGAGGCTGTTGCTGAAGCAGAAGATGGGGAAGGAACAACTGCAACTTCTGGGGTAACTCATTAACCACTGTTGCTACGTCTGATATTGGTGCTAATATAGAGCACAGCGGGGAGCCCATCCCAGCCGCCAGTGATTTACTGGGCCACAGAAGGGGTTCGTTAATTAGTAACGGTAATTACCGGGTGCCGCTGTCCGTGGTGCTGGAGGCGTCCCCTGCCCCGCGGGGACCGGCCGCGACCTCTGAAAGCAGCCGAGCAGCTGCTCCTCAGCCGTGGGAAGGGCCTCGAGCTTCCCCTGGGACGTCAGGACTGGGAGGGCTCGGAATAGCTGAAAGAAAAGCGAAAGAAACTTGGGGAGCTCGACAGCAAAATATTCTTCCTCAGCCGTGTTTTTGCAATCGAGTATAAAAAAAACTATCTTAGGGCTCATGACGTGAACTGGAAAAGTACCTTGACCCTTCCCACAGATACTTGTACATTGCCTGTTGTAAATCTGTCAGCTAAAATTTTAGAAAGTTAAAGTTAAGAAATGACTTCAGCTGAGATCCCCACCCAGCCTGTTTAGACTCACTTTCTTCCAGAATGTCATAATACAGATAAAACAATTACCTCAACTGCAGGAAAAGCCATGATGAGAGAGTTCACACCCTTCTAGCTCTGGGGAAATCCAAGCATGAGATGGGAAACCACAGGCTTTTCAGGTTCCACTCTTATCAGTTTAGAAATAATTCTTTCTGATAACTTGCCAAAACCTGTTCATGCTCTCATACTTGACAAACTGTGTGACTGCAGTGTACAAGGAATTGGCCGAATGGTCACACTTGAACAGGTACGGTCAACAGCTTGATGTCTGTGGTGAGTGGTGTTCCTCAGGCTTCAAAGGAGGGCAGAATTAGGCTGGATATTTGGATGAAATTCTTCCCTGTGAGGGTGGGGAGGCCCTGGCACAGGTTGCCCAGAGAAGCTGTGGCTGCCCCATCCCTGGAAGTGTCGAAGGCCAGGTTGGACGGGGCTTGGAGCAACCTGGGCTGGTGGAAGGTGTCCCTGTTCATGGCAGGGGGTGGCACTGGATGATCTTTATGGTCCCTTCCAACCCAAACCATTCTCTTGTTCCTGTTCTCCACAACTCTCTTGAAGGTAAAGGTGTAAAGGTCTGTGGCTTCTCTCTGCTGCCAGGAACAATGAGAACTGGTTGACCAGTCACCTCTGGGTTCAACTGAAATAAAAAGGATGAAGAAGAAAACTTGAGGTGTAAATATAACCTTCAAAAAAAAAGGTAAACTAGAAAAAAGTGTTCCTGCCCAGGTACAGAAAGGTAGAGGTACAGAAAACAAGGAGCTTTGAACAATAACAAAGGGAAGAGGGGCTTCCTCTCACAGTCAAACACCCAGGGGTATTTTGGAGGTGGGCATGCTGTGGTTTGATATGAGATGAGCTCACCTGGCAGTGAGTAATATAAAGCTCCAAAGAAACACTGAGAGGTGATGGAAACAGTTCAAATGTCTTTGTGATCAACACAAAAGAAAAGCTGAAATAGCATCCTGAATAGGAATGATCTTTATTTAGCAGATCCTTGCATTGATTCCATCAATAAATGCTGAATTTCACAAGGGAAGAATTATCTTTTAAACATCATAATTCTGCAATGAAACAATAAAGAGAAGACAAGGTTATCATAAGAAACCAGAAGGGCAGATAGCTGCCACTGAAACGTGGGGGAGTGCTGAGTCACTCTGCATTAGGTGCTGCCATAGTAACTATTTACCAGCTGGTTGGGAATGAGGAGAGACTGAAAAATCTGAAAAAAAAAAATCAGGCGAGTCACTGCTTGGAACACATTGCATATGCTTTTTAAAATATTTAAGGTTTTTTATGTTAGTGTTACTTGGGACAAACTGACTATATTGGATTACTGAATAGACACAGCAGTGTATTCAAGCAAGAAGTAAACTGATTCCTTCCCTGCTAGGCTAGTGTAATTGTATCTAATTGTGAGAGCAAGCAGGAGCCGCTTTGTGTGTTCACACGAAGGTGCTACAGCACATGTTCCCTATAATCCTGCCCAGGCTGGGATGCTGCACTGAAGAGGAGGGTTCTGGCAGTAGCAGGTCTGGGGGTGAACTGGAAAACTTAACAGAGTTTAGAGGGGTAGAAACTCAGATTCCTTGGCCAGTTTTCCCTAAGGTTGTCCTCTGCTCTGACTATTAGGAAGATCATTGCTGGTCTGTGGTTTAAATTTTCTGGTGGCTGAGGTATGTCCTCTGCAGCAGAGAGAGCTCTGTGGTGTGACAGCCGTTTGGGGCACCTCTGTGAAACGTAAAATTCTGGGTAGTTTCTTATCATGGAAAACTTCAGCATCATGATGACAGGTGTGTGTCACTGTTACATTTCCAAAGGTAGAACCTCCATTACTGTTATGGCAGCAAGTGGAAGCACTTAAACTGGCTGCTGTTGAGGAGTGGAGAACTTCAGAAAGCAGTAGCTGGGCCTTTTGATAGTCAGTTGGGCCAAGCTTGCCTCGGGCTCCAGTGTACAGAGAAGCAGAAAGCTAGCAGGGGTTTTGAAGTCAAGAATTAGAGAAAGGTTTATGAGAACTTTGCAGAGAGGCAGGAAGTTTGTGGTGAAACACAGGAAGTCACTTGTCTTTTAATCTGCAGAGAGCTTGGAGGAGCTGCTGCAGGAGATGCTGAGGTCAGGACAGCTGTGCTTTGAAGAGCATAGGCAGACACCTTGTGGCTCCCCCGAGCCAGGGCATGGAGGTCCAGGTGGGATTTGTTGTGTCAATCATCTTCACTCCTATGTTAGATGGAGGAAAGGTGTTTTCAGGACTCACTGTGCAACTGTATGTGCAAATGTGTTTGCTGTAAAGCTGTTCAGGGGAGTTCTGGGAGCAGAACTCTTCAGCAGGTTTCTACTGGTCCTTCAGCTTCCCTAAGGAAGTATTATTCGAGAATAATAATTCTCCTAAAAGATCAGGAGATCCTGAATCATAGAATGGTTTGGTTGGAAGGGACCTTTAAAGGTCATATTATAGTACAACCCCTCTGCTGTGACCAGGGACACCTTCAACTGCTCGGAGCCCTGTCCAACCTGGTCTTGAATATCTCTGGGACAACTTGTTTTGTTGTATCAGTTAGCTTCAGTATTGTCATTTCTAGCTAACAGAGGCTTTCAGGAGCCCAGGAACAGGGCTCAGGAAATAAAACTGGTGGTTCAGGGCGAAGTCTGGGCTTGCTTATACACAGGAACAGTAGGATCTGGGTAGCCTGAAGAAGATGAGACATGCTAACAACCTTGCAACACAAAATTTACTGCTGAGAGGCAAATAAAAACTGGTGTGGAGACTTTTTTTCCTTCTCAAGAAAGAGAAGCCTTTAGGAATAGGCTACAAATGCTCTTAAGTAAAATAGATTGTGCAGCATTTAATCTATGATCTATTTTACTCTCAAGCAAAATAGATTGCTGTAGATATGATTTTGCCAAGTCCTATTTTATAGCTGTTATATTTGACACTTGACGGTGTAGCCGAAATCCCAGTTGCTTTAGAGGCATTTACGGAGAGGACTGCAATCTGAGGAATCAGATACAGTTCTCTTAGGTTCCCAGCTCACTTGTCAGTGTGCTTGATGATGGTTTTCTGCCTCAAGACCGTGGATCTTGGAAGCCAAATAGTCCTTAAGTAAAATGGATGTGGCGATTTTATAACAGCTTTCAGGAGTGTGCAGTGGTGACACACAAATTACATCAGGTTTAATCAGCTGCTGGACTTCTAGACACAGGGAAGTTTAAGTCCTCACATTGCATCAGAAAGAAACTACATGGTGAAAAATGTTTGTCATGGAATGGAAATTCTTTATTTTCATTTGCTTCATTCTTGCCTTTAAGAAAACCAGAAGCTTTTTATCTGCAAAGGAAATGTGTGCCCTGCACAGCTGTAATCATACCCCAGCTAGTGCAAATTCCTGGTACAGGCAGGGAATTTTATTGGTATATCTGGCCCACGTTCACCAAGAGTTAAACAGCTGCATATCACAGCCTGGAGCTGGCAGAACTGCCTGCTGTGCAGACCTGCCATGTTAGTCACTCAAAAGGCTGAACAAAAAGACAGCGTCTCTTCCTCCCCTCGGCACTCCTGTCCTGTTTACCCCACTGGCACTCAGATTCCCAGAGGGATGCAAGACGTGCTCTCACCACTGGTGCGGCTCTTTTTAAGTCTTTTTTTTGGAAAGCCCTTCATGTACCATGGAGTTAGAGATTCGTTTTCCTACAACGAGCTTCAGGGAAAGATGGAATCATCAAGAACGCACATTTACTCTTCTCCCCACCTATTTAGTATCACATGCACATTTTGCCTGCCTTTTTTTTTTTTTTTAAGTAGCCACTGGGTGTGTGATGGTGAGACATGTCGAACCAATGCCGAGCTGCCTCTGCTGATTAAGCTGTGTGTGTTCCAGCATCTCTGATGGGCTTTAGTAGTGCTGCTGTGCAGGTCACCGCTCAGCGGCAATTTCGTCGGCCCAAGGCGACAATAACAGCCGTAAGGGATTAAGTTTACCCCCCTCGCCTTCCTCCCCTCCCTGTCCGCTCCCGCCGCCGCTCATGGGTCCGAGGGGACAGGGATGCTCTGACGGGCACCGCGCACCGCCGGCGGCATCGCCCCTTTTAAGAGGGATCTGGAGGGCTCGGCAGGGATGGGGAGAGGAGGAGGGCTGCTAAAAACACCGCCCTCCGCCGGGGGAGCGGCGGGGAGCGTGCGGGGCCCGGCGGGCCGGGCCGGCGGGGTGCGCAGTGCGCGCCGCAGTGCGCGGAGCGGGGCGGAGGGGCCGCGCCGCAGCGATGCTCGCCCCGCTCCTGGGCTCCGCGGGCTCCGGCTGCCTGCTGCTGGGTGAGTGCTCCCCCGAACCGCCTCGCCACCGGGGCTTTGTCGCCTCCCCGCCCCGCGTTTCCCGGCTCCTTTCCCCGCAGCGGGCGGGGACCCGCTCCCCGCCCCGGCGATACCAGCCCGAACCCTTCGGACCGGCCTCTGGGCCCGCGATCCGGCTCCCCATCGCCCTCCCTGCTCCGGGATGAAGGGTATTCCAAGCGCTTTGAAGGGAAGAGGCAGGCGGGAGCGGCACTGTGCCATGGGGAGGGGACAGGATGGGATGATGCTCTGCGGGATGCGTGCGGTGGAGAGCCGGCCCCGCCAGCCGCTATGGCAGCGGTGCGGGCACCTCGGTGGCTGCATTACATAATTTCTCTCAAAGCTTCTTGCCGGTTTATTCTGTCGGTCCATGTCCGGGAAATTTGTCGGGGCACTTTGTCTGTAGTGGGTGTGTGAAGCAGGGCAGCGCGCTCGCAGGGGGGTGTGTGCGGTAGAGCTGTTGGGCAGAGTGTGATGCTGGATCCCATTGTTTTGTGGGCAGGCGGTGACGATTCCAAGTGTGTCTGCGTTAGGAAATTCTTGCAAGTCTGAAATAGGAGGATCTCTGTACGGTATTTAAAGGTTCAGCTTGAATTGATCTGCTGTGCCAATGTGAAATCGGGTCCTTTGAATCTGTGAGAAGTGTCTTTCCTAAGGAAAGGTAACATTCAATGTCTGTGCTATTTCTCTCTTTATCTATAAAAGAGCTTCCCTCTAGACAGGCAGACTTTCAAGGGGAAAAAGTACAAAGGGGAAAATTACTTTAAAAGAGAGCATCTTAACATAATTAGGTAAATAATCTGAGGGGGAGTGTTGATAACGGGAATCATTGTGATTATTTATGTTCATGTCTACTTGCTATTTTTTGGTTATGAAAAAGGATGTTTCACACTAGAGGAGAAAGGAAAAAAAAAGGGGGGGAACTTAATATTGCTGGCCTGAATTTTGCCTCTGGAAATATCCCAGTGGCTCCTATTAAAGGCAGTGGCCTTACAGCTGCTTATATCAGGAGCCTGAATCAGCTGCTTCCCAACTGTAGCAAAACTCACACAGTGAAATGTGTCCCAGAGGGAATTACACGGGTGAAGCAGAAAGGACCATGTGCCAGGGAGGCTGTGGGCAAGTGTTTGTTACAATACTTGGGGCCTCGAGGCCCCAGGGACTGCTCTGAAGCACACTACTGGCTACACCAGGCTTGTTTATGACAACAGGAGGAGAACAGGACCCACTGGGAACAGGTCTCCTGTGTGAGCTCCTGCCCTCAGGCCTCCACATGCACCCTGGGGTATTGATTCCTGTGCTTCACAGCTCAGTGTGTCTCTGCTGTGTCCAAGCTCCTCTCCATTGTGCATCTTGCTCTCCCAAAGTGTGTGTCTGTCGGGGTGTGGCTCTGACTCAGGGCCAAGGTTTCTGATGCCATGTTTAGGGTTTTTTAATGCCATGCTCACTTTATTTTAGTGTGGACATGACTTTAGCCTAATGTTTTTGTCTACAGAATGGATGCCCTTAGAAGACAGATGTGCTGTTATTGCCTTTTGCAGTGGCAACCTCAGCAGCAGCCAAAATGTTTGTCAACAGAGGCCATCTCTGGGAGATGGATCCCAGTGGGTCTGCCTGACCTGGCAGTGTGGCACTTGCTCAGCCCTGGACCAGTGGCTGTTGCTCTCATGCCTGGTTTTGGTTTTCTGGTGGCCCCCTCCCATCGGACACTGCTCTGTGCTGCAAAGGAGTCACTGTGGCTGTGCTGATTTACTGAACAAGGAGCTCTTTGGCCACCACAGCCCAGTGCAGCATTCTTCTTTAATTTGATATCATTTCTGGCACCATTAGAAAGGTTTTAACAAGTTAAGAGGAGGTCTATAATATTCCCCTCAATGAAATAATGGTAGAAGTCACTGAAAGACAAAGCTAATTATTTCCTAATGTGGAGTCTTGGATGATCTGTTGGATGCAGCGAGTGATATAGTAAACAAAATACAAACTTAGCAACAAATTACCCCAGGGGTTTGCACCTTGCTTGGTTGAAGCAGTACAAGATTCCACTTTACCCTTTGTATCTCTGGGATTTCCTGCTTTTACTCCTCTGCTCTGCTCTTTCATGTGCCTGCAGCCCTGAGCCGCCCTGTCAGTCCCGCCTTACAGTGAGGAAGAGGGGGCTTTGCTCTCTTACCTCCTGGCAGCAGCTGGAGCCCAGCGGGCACCTGCACCCATGTGCGGGGGCACAAGAGAGGAATTCTGCCACCAGTGTCTCTTCCCACCAGCACCAGTGCACCTCCAAATATTTCGCAGTGCACATTTGCAAAGGGAGCGGGAGGTTCGTCTGGGGTCACAGTAGACTTGTCCCACTCCTGATCCTGGCTCTCACACTGACACAGGAGTCCTTGGTGATGCCAGTTCAGGTCTCTGGATAAGACATACTGGCTGCTGTGCTTTGTGTACGAAGCAGAGCAGATGCCCAAGCTCAGCCCAGCCCATGGAGCGCCGGCTGCTGCATGAGGGGCAAAGCCCATGGTATTTGATGAGGTATATTTAGTTGCTTTTATTCTCCATCCCTCTATTACTGCTCCACTTGAACAGTTGCTAGATACCATCAAAAGGAAAGAGAACATGTTATTTGGATTTCCCTGCTCCCTCCCAGGGACAGCACATAGCAATTTTTCTCTGCTGCTCTGGACTAATCTAGACATTTATGTGATTCTTGTTTCCATGCTACTATGGGTATTACAAATATATTTAAGTAATGAAAAGAGGAGAGAAGCTTTGAAGACAGATGGTAAACTGAATTAACTGCATACCCACAGAAATAGGAAAGCAGACTTGGGAGTGAGCCAGGAACAAAGAAATACAACATTACATCAGCAAGGGTATAATTGGTGTTGTTTTGATGTCACCAAACACTGCAGAGCACCAGAGAGTTTAAACCTTTCATCACGAGTACATTTCTGAGAGCTCTTTGAGAGACATACCAGCATCTTCCTTCTTCATCTCTGCACAGCATGTGGATATGTTGTAGGTACCTGGAGACAAGACTGGGTGAGATGAAGAGCTGGTGGGTAACGTGACACAGTCAGTTACCTCCTGATGGGTGCACAGGCATCCAGGGCAGCTCCTTTCCCATGGCCCTTTTCTTGACTTTGCCAGATTATTTCTTCATACAGACCCAAACAAAATATCCTAATCACCCTCTTTCTGATCAGAAATTAACAGGAAAGAAAAACATCTATTAATACTTCAAATTATTTTTAAGTGCTCTGCACGTGTTCTTTGGGGATGGGTCAATATAAGTAATGAGGTTTTTTTCCATCACTGCTATTTCTGTCTCTTGTGCTACCGTGTGAAGCCAAAGCCCTGCAGGTCCTTGGCACTGGGGACCCATCTGTCCCTGCTGCCATCCCTGCAGGCTGCAGGTGCCAGGAGCAGGGACAGCTCAGGGAAGGGCCACCGCAGTGGCTCCTGCAGCTTGGCCTTGTCCCCTCTGGAGAAGGTACCCGTGTCCAAACTGCTCCATCCTCTCTCCTCTTCTCCCTTCTGAACAGGAGGGCTTACAGAACTCATGAACCCAGATACCCTCTGACCGTGTGAAACCAGTTAAATGCAGTGGAGAAAGGTGTAAGAGAGAGCATGCGGCTATAAAATATAGATAAATACTCTTGAAGTGTACCTGTAAAATCCATGAATCCCCAGTGGGAGCCCTCACGCTCCATTCCATACTCTCCTGCAGTTTGCTGTGAGCCATGCCTGGCTCTCCAGGGGCTTTTCTTCCCAGATGCTGATTCAGAGTCTTTGCAAACCCTTTTTGGAAATTCCAAGGATTCTGTACAGTGTGACACAGGTGAGTGTTTTGCTGGGCTCGGATTGATTGCTATTGTGTGCCATTGACAACAAGCCATTTACTGTGTCAGATCCTCCTTGCACTGTAAACATTGTCACAGAGCCCCCAAGGTGACCTGAGGCTGGTGGGGAGGGAGGGGACCGGAGGCTTTGCCTCGTTCAGCTGCTCCGTTATGCTCTGTACACAGGTAAAACTATAAATATTTTACTGTTCTGCTGGAGGCTGTGCTATGGAAAGCGTGGTGGCTGTTGGTGAGAAAGAGGCAGACACTGAGATGAGCAGGGATTTTCAGTAAGGAAGGAGTTTCAAAGCAGCAGGGGTAGTTCAGCCCCTGGTGAGCTGGTCCCCAGGTCCCTGCCGCAGCTGTGCTTCACCACCCTGCACTCACTGCTTGGGCTTCTACAAGTAGTCATGTAGCTACAGCGTGTGATGCTTTGGAAAGGTACGGCTGAAAATGCAGCCCCTGCTTGATGTGGGCTAAGTCCATGGCAAGGCTTTGGAAAGACCCCACAGTGATTCCCCCCCAAACCCCAACGCAGTGCTCGCTGTCCCTCAAACTCCCCCGTCAGCCGCACAAGGGGCTTTTCTGTCCTTTGTGCTGTGTGAGATATTCCGCTCTCAGAAACATGGGAAGGAGATAAATCCAACCACCTTGTCCAAGTCATTTTTTCTGCACCACAGGAAGAAAGTGTCACTTGTAAAAAAAAAAAAGTGGATCATCCAGTGGAAATCTCCATGTCGCTAGGAAAACCCCCGCTGAGGGAGGAAAAGCCTTTATGTTTAGACCTGTGTGCCATGGCGTTGCGGAGTGCAGCTCACATTTCCATTTGCTCATGAAGTGGCTGTGGTGGTGCAGATACAATCTCAGAAACACCACATGTGAACTGCAGCGAGGAGTTTCCACGTCAGCACTGCACAGTAACTGCAAAATCAGTGCGGGAGGAATTGGTCTCCTTGAGGCTCCAGAGGTACCTGGGGTTTTCCAGGTGGCTTTTTTTGCTGAGGTCAAGTGTGTCACTTGGCCCAGGAGCAGCAATTCCAGATGCTGGGTAATTTGGAAAAACACCGATCCCAGCAAGGGATCTTTTGTCTGCTGGTGTCTGTGACAGAGGACCTGTGAAAGCCCAGCTTCCAGTGGCCAAATTCCAAGAGAACCTTCACTGCTGTCACTGCTGAGGGTTTTGGTGGTGGCAGGAAGGTGGGGAGCACCGGCCCCACACCTGGGACATTCCACCCAGACACCTGAGGTTGTGCTTGGACCACAGATGAAGAACAGAACCTTCAAAGCTACCAGCCTGATCACAGCCACTGCAATGTCACTTTTTTGTGCCAAAGGAAGTTTAGGGTGGGTATTAGGAAAAATTTCTTCACGGAAGGGGTGGTCAGGCATTGGAACAGGTTGTGCAGGGAAGTACTGGAGTTGCCGTCTCTGGAAGTGTTCAAAAAACAAGTAGATGTGGCACTTGGGGACATCGTTTAATGGTGGTCTTGGCGGTGCTGGATTAACAGTTGGAACTGATGATCTTCAAGGGCTTTTCCAACCATAATGATTCTATGGTTCTGTGATTTCTGTGATGCAGCTTTGGGTCCAGGAGTAGAAGTGTTGCAGTGGCAGGGCCCTGGTGTGTGGTGTCACCTCGGCTGGCCCTTCCACTGAAGTGTGACTCTCCCTGTTGTAAATATATTTTCACTTGGGAAAGTTGTTCTAGAAACTTTATCTTCAAAGTCTTCCAACTTACCGCTCAGATTTGCTTATGACTCATCCAGATCCTGCTTATTTGTATGCCAGGACCATATCTCAGGCAACCTATTTGTTTTTCCCCTGTGTTTTCACCCCAGATCATGGCACAGCCTCCTCTCTGGGACCATTTCCCACGTGGCAGATCTCTGCCCCTGTCCTGTCTGCTCCTGGGGTTGTGCCCTCTCTTCAAGCTGGCAGCTTTGGCCTTTGGAAAGGATGGGTTTTTCGTGCTGTGGAGAGCACAGGCAGTGCATGGATAGATGCAGAGGGCACCGTGGCTTGCTTTGGGCTGCTGCTTGACCTGTCACTGAACGCGAGGCTGCACAGCCTTCCTTTCCTGGGCAAGCCACTGTGCTTGTTCAAGGCCAAGAATCAAAGGGGCTGAGAAGACCTCTCCTTCACCCACCAGACATTAAGAGATTGAGGCTGAGTTGCCCTCGTGGGCTGTGCCCACCTGTGTGGGTTGTGATGGTGCCCAGGAGCAGATGGGGACCCTGGAACAGCCTCCTTGGGGAAGGACCTGCACAGGGCTCCTCATGGCAAGGTCAGAGCCACCCTCCCCTCTGCCTGCAGAGCAACAGGCAGCTGCTTTCTCAGGGCTACCAAATCCCTAAAACCAGCTTCACGAGCCCTACAGGCATTGCTGTGACCACCGGGGGTCCCGGTCACTGCCAAGAGCCACAGCAGGGAAAGCACTGAGGTGTTTGCTAAGATGGGACAAGTATGAGCTGGTCAGCACAGGAATGAGCACTGAGGTTGCTAAACTGATTTAATTTGCTCCTTTTTTTTTTTTTATCCTCTTTGAGAAAGTATCTAGAAAAAGAGCCAATCATTCTGCTGTTGATTGAACTGAGTTGGAAGCGATCTAAGCCAAGCTTGCACTGAAATTAAAGAAGATGTGAATGATGCAGATTTAAATGTCTTTTCTGCAGAGAAGAGTATTTAGATATAAAAAGTAGAGAGAATATTTAGAGTTTGCTTCAAGATCCTTTGCAATGACAGAGAAAGGAAGACAAATATATTAGAATCCTTTTGAAATGTTAAGTATACTTTATTTGGTATTCCTTATACAGCTCAGTTTTAGGTAAAACAATTCTCCATAACTCCAGGTGATCTCATTCAGAATTATCTTTTCTTTTGCAAAATGTTCAAATAACTTCTTGGAGCCAAGAGCAGCTTGTGAGCACCAGCCTGTGAAAGGTCACCCAAGGTATGCCAGCGCCCTGATGTCCCTGGAACCTTCATTCGCTTTTTCTCCCTTGCACACTCTGCTCATGCTTCCACAGGGCAGGGACACCTTCCACTGTCCCAGGTTGCTCCAAGCCCCGTCTAACCTGGCCTTGGACACTTCCAGGGCTGGGGCAACCCGTGCCAGGGCCTCCCCACCTCACAGGGAACCAGCCGGGCTTTTGAGGTGCTGGGCGAGCCGTTCCCAGTGACCTCTTCCCTCTGCCCCCTTGGAATCCCCGAGTCCTGGTTTTATTCTGCCTGAAAAGGGTTTTTTGTGCCTCCTCCTCTGGCCCTGCATCCCCGCAGCTGAGAGGCTGCCGAGGGTGGTGTGATGCTCTGACCTGCCAACAACAATCCAGGGCTGTGTTTCCTTTCCGAAAAGGCATTTGCATATCCTCCATTCACTTCTTTGGTTAAATACATTTGAAAAGGCAAAAGCTCTGGGTCACTGAGACTGAAGAATGGGCTGTCTGGGGGCCTCCCCCACCTTAACCCTTTGGAACCTCGCTCCAGCGTCTTGGAGAGACAGGGCTTAAAACATCCAGAGAAGGGGATTTAAAGGCTTTTTTTGCAGCAGGGATGGGGAAAGAGGCTGGAGATGGGGGAAGTCCTGACAGAAGGCAGCAAAAATGTGCCATATACCTCTGAACTGAAAATTTGCTTATGTGCAGCCATAGATAGAGTTGGAGAGAGTTTGCGAAATTTAGCATGGACAGAAGTGCCTTCATGGGGACTTGAAAATACCTGTGGAAACAGGAGAGCAGAAGCAAGTTACAGCAGTGTCAGGCACAGAGAGGTACAGGGTGCCTCAGGGTGTGGAATCAGAAAGAGCAACTGCCTAGAAACAAAAATACAAATAACCTAATTGCTGCTTTAGTTAACAAAATAAATAAAAAACCCTGAAGCAACAACAAAGATCCTGAAACATAAACCGAGTGTTTAAAAACATTCAAACAATGTAACCACTTGTTATTACTGTCAGGAGAAAAAAAGGTTTCAGCAAAGTATTTAACTTGGAATATTTAAGGACGTCTCAAATCACAGCCCAACCACAGATTTCTCAAAAGCCCTCCATGGGATGATGCCAAACCCCCTCTTTTCCCACATTTTCCAGCACAGTGCCAGGCCCTTGCTGCCAGGAGAACTGGAGCTGGGTGTGGGACAAAGTTGGGGTCCCTGGCTGGTGGGTGCCAGCCCTGCTGATGTGTCAGGGTGCAGAAGGGGCCCCTTTGGTGCCCATGTGCCAGGACATGTGCCCTGCACCTCTCTGCACCCACCACGCTCAGCTGCAACATGGAGACTGTGCTTCTGGACGCCTGCAAAGTGTTTTGAGGATGACAGCTGGGCAGAGATGAATAAGCAGTAAATTCATCATCGTGGGTTTATTTTTGTTCCTTTGCCATCCATTGGCATCCCTGCAGTGTAAGGAAATTGAGGGCTAGAGGGAGACAAGGCAGAAACACTTGCCTGGTAGCCTCTTATTAATGTTCCTAATTATTGAATTAATCCTCTATTTGTGCCCTATGCTTCCTTCCTGCTGCTCTTTGGAAGTGGTCAAAATATAGGCTGTGTAATCATAAAAGCATAATATCTGACCAGAAGACGTAGAAAGGAAAGAGAGGCCACTAAAAAGAAACACAAGGCAGTAAAGTTCCCCCATCTTACACAACTTACATTACTTGAATTATTGGCTGGTTTTTATTTCTGCTTGAGGCAGGGTTTTCCATGATGGGTCTTAAGGAATGTAGAGGTACTGCTGGCTTTCTGTTCTGTAACTGAAGCTATTGCCCTGGTTTATGGGAATGTCCTGAAAGACAAAGCAGCAGTTTTTATTGAGTTATCCTCAGAATTTTGGAGGGCCATGTGTGACTCTTTCACAGAGTCTTCTTTCTTTTTGTGTTTGGCTGGGAGCATTAGAAGCACTGTGATTCACTGACACACCTTTTTTTTTCCTCCTGGATGAGTGAGGTCTCGGCCAAATCCCATGAAAGTCCTTTGAAATCTTTTCATTGATTTTACTGGTAGTTGAGTCTCACTGGGCTTTAGACTGAGCACAAAAGGTGAATTCTAATTTCTTTTGTACTTGTATAAGCATCCCTGCTACTTAATGTTCTAAGATGAGCAGAAGCTTGGGGCAGATTTCTACAGAAGCAGAAGGCACCTAAGTTGTGGTTTGAAGCTCAGAGGGCTTTGTGGCTCCCCTTGCCTTGGCCAGGTCCTGGGTGCTCAGCACCTCTGGGCTCAGCCCTGCCAGCCCTCAGCCTCCTGTTCCACAAGGCACAGCTCATACACCTGCAGGAGGATCTGCAAACAGGCTTGAACTGCCCTCTGCACTCCCCTGCCAAAGGATCTCAGAGCAAATCCCTGTTTATGGAGAACTGCATGCTTCCCTCAGCTGGGAATCCAAAAAAGGAGGTTGTCTTCCCACAAAGCACTGCCCTGACCACTCCGCTCTGCAATCACCTGGCAGAAAAAGCTGAAGCTTTTATTCAGTGTATTACTTAGAGTATGCGTACATCTTTTTTCCCTCAAGGTAGGCAGCCTACATCCAGCTTCCTTGCTTTGTTCTCTCTCATCACTCTCTGATGGTTGTTCCAGAGCGTGAGTCCATATGCTGTGTGTATGTGCAAGGAAAGCAAAACAAGAGAAAGGGAATTACTGCTCAGGGTGTTTATGGAGGAGGTAAAAGGGTCAGAGGCTGTCCTGAAACACATGTGTACTGAATCCCTCCAGCTATGCTGAGGGTATTATTGCCCACTGTGAGATTAATGGAGGTAGGCAAGACCATCCCTTAACAGCAAGAGCTTGAAAGAAGAGCTCAGTAGCAAAGTAACTTGCTTTTAATCCAGTATTTATTTAAAATCAGTATTCCCACATCCGATTTGGGGCACTCCATCAAGATGTGTTGTGTCTGTGGGATACAGGCACTGAAGGGCCCAGCCAGGCCAGGGCTGCTCCCACACCTGAAATATTTCATGACTACAAAGTTTCTCTCAAGCTCATAAGGAAGAAAGTGGCAGGAATCTGAGCTGGTGAATATTGCTGAGGTCCCATTTAGCAGCACTGTGATGCTGATTTGCACCTGCAGACCATTCAGTACTCCCTGCCCTACCCTAGCAATTTGATGAATTAAGCCTGATTGCAGAACAACCCCCATGTGAGCCAAAGAAGTGATATTTGACAAGCTTGCCTGAAATCTCATTAAATATTCTCTTCATTCATGAGTGTTAACTGTTCTTTGAGAATTCTCTATTATGCACTCTAATATCACAAGTACAGTTTAGGACAGGTCAGACAGAAACTTTATTAACTATGGTAACAGTGAGTGTTCAGACAGCCTCTCCCCTCTGCTCCCCACTTTTCTGCTAAGCAACTGAGGAGATGCAGCCTAGATACAGTTTCAGGAAAAAAAAGAAAGAGTTGAGGAATACAACAATTTCAGTGTTAATAAAGGCAGCTATCCAACCCCTGGAGTGATGGACTCCTCAGGCGCCTTCCTAACGCCCGAGTTCAGTAAATGATGAACAGTAAATAAGATGGTGATACGGACTGAGGGCTCCCGGGGAGGCCCAGGGGTGGCACACCCTGTGTTATCTTTGCTCAGAAGAGGGGAGTTGGAAGCTACCAGACACTGTTGGCTTTCAGTTGAAAGGAATGGTTTTTTAGTTAGGAGAAACATCTCAGCCAGACCTCTCAAATGTAAATATTAATAGTTTACCAACACTTGGACACTTCGAGGGATGTGGCAGCCACAGCTTCTCTGGGCAACCTGTGCCAGGACCCCACCACTCTCACAGGGAAGAATTTCTTCCTAACATCTAATCTAAAGCCTGCCCTCTGTCAGGGAGAAGCCATTCCCCCTTGTCCCGTCACTGTCTGCCCATACTCAACCTGTAAAGTTTTTAATCCAGCAGACCAGGACTGGCAATGCAGACTTTCTACTGTAAGAAACTTGCTTTTGTGATGACTTTTCCCCAAAGGGGGGAAAAAAAAAAAAAAAAGAAAGCAAAAAAAGAGCTGGTTTTAATTTTAAATTGAGCATTTGCAGGAAGGCTTTGCAGTTTTACACCCAAAAGCCTTGATGGGAGCCTGTAAAGCCTCCGGTATGACAGAGGCGTGTGAAAACACTGCAATATTCAGGAGCTGAGCGGGTGGGTTTTCCCTCTCTGGGAGGCGGCTCCCACCGCGGGATGTGGAGCCTCAAGGGTTACAGCGAGCATCGCTGCTGCTGCGCTAATACAGCCTAAGCCGATATTAGCCAAGCTTAACTTCTCCCCGCCGTTTGCAGATGGGAGGGGGCGGGCCGGGCCGCAGTCAGCAGTTCTGTGCGGGCAGCGGGAGGGCTCAGTCCCGGCCATGAGCTGACCCGCACCGGCACCGGGCGCGGCGGGCGGTGAGTCCCGGAGGGGGCCTTTGTTCGGCGGGAAGGGGCCAGAGGAGCCCGGCGGGGTCCGCGGGCTGCGGGCGGGTCCGGGCGGGACGCGGGGGCTCCGGGCGGGCCGCGGCATCCCCACAGCCCGGCTCCGGGGTGCCGAGCGAGGCGAGCTGGCCGAAGGCGGGTCTGCGGGAGGGCCGCTGTGCGGAGGGACCCCCGGCGCCGCTGCTCGGGCTGGGCGGGCCGCCTGCCGCGGGGGGATGCGGGACAGCCGCGGGACGGGCGGCACCGGCTTGTGGCTGGGGGGCCTTGCTGCTGTTTTGGGGGGT
>VXAY01004345.1:372320-415276 GCA_013399855.1 Oxyruncus cristatus
TCCCGCCCGGCTCTGCCCGGAGCTCCCCGTGCCGGGGCAGCGGCCCCGCAGGGGGCTGCAGGGTGTGGGGTCGCAGCCCTGGGGGTCGGGGATCCCCCGGGCTCAGCGGTGAGCGCAGCTCTGCCTGCACCCAGCCACGCGTGGGGACAAGGTCACTGCGATGCGGAGGTGCAGGCTGGGGCTGCCCCACAGGGCTCGGCCCCTTTGGGCTGATTCCCCCTGGGCCCACAGCAGGAGCTCTGCAGAGGCCGCCCGACTTGTTTAGTTGTGGTTGATCTTGAATGCTGTGTTGACTTTTGGGCCCCTCACTCCAAGAAAAACATTGGGGTGCTGGAGGGTGTCCAGAGAAGGGCACAGAGCTGGGGAAGGGTTTGGAGCACAAGTCTGATGAGGATCAGCTGTGGGAGCTTGGGGGGCTCAGCCTGGAGAAAGTAGGCTCAGAGGGGACCTTGTCTCTCTGCAACTGCCTGAAAGGAGGGTGTAGCCAGGGGAGGGTTGGTCTCTTCTCCCAAGTAACAAAGTGGAGGGACAAGATGAAGTGGCCTCAAGGTGTACCAGGGGAGGTTTAGGTTGGATATTATGTACAATTTCTTCACCAAAATGGTTGTCCAAACCTGGAACAGGCTGCCCAGGACAGTGATGGAGTTACCATCCCTAGAGGGATTTAACGGATGTGCAGATGTGGCACTTGGGGGCATGGTTTAGTGGTGGGCCTGGCAGTGCTGGGAGAGTGGTTGGACTCGATGATCTGAGAAGGCTTTTCCAGCCTGAGCAATTCTGGGATTCTGTGACAGCCTGCTGGTCTCTAGGCTTTCTGTGCATCAACTTTCAGCGCCCCGACATCCGTGTAGGCTCTTTGCAGTGTGTGTCTCTGCCTGAGGGATCTCCTGGTGCTGGTGACATGTGCCTCTGCCAAAGCTACACAGCGGTGGTTGGTTGCAAGCATTCAGTGTATTGTAGTTTCCTGAGTGATGTGGCTCCAAATTCAGCACTCTGCATTCACACCCTCCTGGAGCACGGAACCATGAGCATGCTCCACCCGCCAGGAAGAGCCTGCTGGTGTGTTGAGTGCTGATGGGGGTGTGTCCTGATGTCAGGGACAGAACATGGAAACCTTATCAGGAGCCATGAGATCCCCACTCTGGTTTCTTGCTTGCCGTGTTGTGTTATCATGTGCCAGTTCTTGGTGCATTCCATCCTTTGGCATGCTGGGGACAGGTGGGGTTGGAGATGTGAGGAGAATGGGAAGATGATGCTTTCAGTAGTTTCAGAGAGGCTCCTGGAAGGAGAAGGGTCCCTGTCGGCTCCTGTGGGTGTACAGTAGGGTGGGTCAGGCATAACCCTGGGTACAGCTGCCAGGGTGGCTGGTGCAGCTGAGAGACCTCCTTGGAAAATCTTCTGCACCAACCAGACGTGGTTATTTGCTGTTTACCCGGGCAGGGAGAGCAGCCCCGAATTCTGTGTCCATTTCTGCAGTGATCAGCCCGGTTTTACTGACCTCACACGAGAGAGAAATGTGAAGTTGTGTTCCTTTAAAAGCACGGTGATACTCTCGTGCACAGAAGAGGTTATTTTGAGAAGCTCTGGCTGTTTGCAGGCAGTGTGTTTCGGTGATGACCGGAGGCTGCTGGCGCAAGGCCCAGGCAGGCAGAGGGCACGGCGGGAGCCGGCAGGTCTGTGCAGCGGGCAGGGCTGCTGCATCACGCTCATCCTGCCCCACCTGCCATCCCACTGCTGTCCCCTCACCCGCGGGGAGAGGGGGGAGTTGCTTTCCTTTGAGTTTTTTGGCACACGACCTGCATCTTAATTTCCTTGTCCCTTATTGCACTACGAGGTTGCCAAATAACCCTTGAACAACTTTCAGAGGTGCCTTCAGCTGCTGGTTTGTTCTGGGATAAAACCTGGACCAGATTCAGGCAGTAATGTTCCATGTGCACAGGGTCTGGATAAAACTCTGCTCTGTCCAAGTGTTCTTAACCTTTGGGGTCTCCTCCTTCCCATCTGCACAGACAGGGTCCTTTTGAAAAGCACTACAACTCTAGGGCCAGGTTGGATGGAGCCCTGAGCAATCTGATCTAGTGGGGGGGCATCCCTGCCTGTGGTGTGGGGAAAGTGGAACTGGATTATGTTTAAGGACCCTTCCAGCCCAAACCACTCTGTGATTCTGTGAACTTGCAGGGCACTTGATTGGTAGTTACCTGGTTCAATTAGGGTCAGCTTACTATGAGGGATATAATTGTATTATAGTTAATGACACTGCAGTCCTTTCTTTGTAAGCTTCCATTTCCAGTGTAATTTTCTTGTTTCAGTTTCCAGTGGGACAGTTGTAACACTGTCTTCATGAGCGTGTGTTTGACACAGAGCCGGCAGAGCCTTTCAGTCCCCTCGTTTTTCATATGGTTCTGCTTTTACTGCAGTGGCAGGTCAGTAAGTATTGGAGCTCTTCAAACTGTAAGATTGCCTTAAAGAGAATTGCTCCTTATAATAATAAAGACAGTGCTTAGCTATGATATGGCACAAGCTGGAAGGCCTCTGTCTACCTCTTCTGCAGCAGCAGATGAGAATCTGTGCTGTGATAGTGCATGGGAAGCATCCTGCAGACAGCAACAGGCCTGATTCCCAGGATCTTCCTGGCTGGAGGCAGTGCCAGCTGCAGTCTGGCCCGCTCGGCCCTGCTGTGAACACTGGCTACATAACTGTTGATATTGCGGAAGGCAGCATGAAATTGAAGTTTGACACATAAGAGTTTTGATCCAGTCTGAGCTGTCAGAGAAACGAGGGCTAACACGTGGCTGGGAAGTGGTGTACAAAACATTCCTGTGCTTTCTTATCCTCTGCAGGACTGGCTCTGAGCATGCCTCTGTGTCGTGTCTTAAGTGTTATGGAAGGTTTTCTGTTATGGGCCTGTCCAGGTTTCTGTGTCACGTCGGATGAAGCGTTCCCAGGGCTGCTGAGCTTTCCTCAATGCAATGGCCAGGCAGGATGCTCGGGCTGTTATTCAGGAACCACTTTATTCTGCTACTGCTGCCAAAAGAAACAGCAGCAATGAACCCAAAAAGGTTTGCAGCTGGATCAGGACCCCTGGGCTGGCGCCTGGGAAAGGCAGGGTGGGTGTGGGAATGATGGAGGAGGCAGGTGGTCAGGAGGGCTCCTTGCACTGGCAGGACTCGCTGTGCCATCCAGACGTGGCCTGGGATGCAGGAGGGCCATCACAGCCTGTGAGTGCTTGAGGCAGGGGTGAGGGGGGTGAGTGGTGGTTCAGGGAGTCATGAAAGGAGGGCGTGGCACCAGGATGCCCTCTGGTTGTGTCAGGTGGGGATTTGCTTGGAAAGTAACCATTTTTTCCCAGTACTTTAGCAGGACAGTTAGTTTTGTGCCAACAGCCACATGCCCCAAGGGTGGACATAAGGCAGGGGGGAGCTCCACGGCCCTGTCCAGCAGTGGTGTGGGTTGGGGTCACCCCATCCCACTGTGCAAGCAACCAGCAGGTATCAGACCTGTGCAGTGTGTGCACACTGTGGGAGAGCAGCCAGGGTGTCCCTTCAACCCTCCCATGTCTCTGGGACCAGTCTGGCCCGTAGTGACTTGCAGATGCAGCCAAGGGCAGGGTGTGGATGGTCAGGGAGAGCTGGGAGCTGGCAGTGCAGGGACCTGCCTGTGTGTCTGTCCTTGCCTGGCAGCGACCTGCCGTGGGGACAGCAGAGCCAGCCCTCAGCAGCCAGGGCAATGTGTGCTCATGTACCCACCTCATTCCTGCCTGGGTATGCAAGTGTGGAAAAGTTCACCCCCAGTCTCCTTTCCTCCACCCAGCCCTGGGCTAGGGGCTTTGCACACTGAAGTGGTCTGGCTCTGGCATGTTCAGGTGAGCAGACTGAAAATGAACCCTGCGGTGAGCTGGAGAGGAGAGTGCATCCCACCTGGGCACACTGAAGGGGTGTCCACCAGTGGTCCCAGCACCTCTGCACTGCCCAGCACTGCTGCTGCTGCAGAACCTTCAGGTGACTGGGGTTCTTAGCTGGAACAGGGCCTCTACAGGCAGTGCTAAGGCTTCTTTAAATCCAACCAATATATAAAGGAAAGCACAAAAACTTTCCCTGGCAACAAGCCATCAAGCTCTTTGTGGAGCACCTTCGCGGCTCTGCTCTGCCAAGCCAGCCTTCAGGGGTACAGCTCCCTTCTCCCTCTCCATTCACTGCTTCTCTTTGTACTCTGCCCCAGATAACTATTTTTATGCCATTTTTTAAGCTGTTTGTTTGCTGCATAATACAGAGTATTCAAGAATCATATGGTATATGGGACAATCAGTAAAAAAAATAAAAATAAAAAAACCCCAACCCAACAAACCTCCTTTGCAAGAGCTGAGGTTTACAACTGATCACTGAGAAAGGGGGGAGCTTTGCAGGTGCCCTGTGAACAGTGTCCAGAACTGAGCCCCAGCCCTGGCAAAGGCACTGCAGGGTCAGGATCCAGCCCCTTGTGATGATGCCAGCAGCACACGGTGCTCCAGCGTGAGCCCCAGAGAACATGAGCAGGGTTCACTGCCACCTGTGAACCTGCCTTAAGGCTGAGGGGCAAATTCTCTCCTGCTTCAGTCACCTCCTTGGGATGTTCCTGTGGGCTGTGCTGCCTGAGAGCCAAGGAAGCAGACAGGGAGGGATCGGGTTGTGGTTTCCCCAGATGGAACCTTGCAGCCCCTGTGCTGGTTTTGGCACAGTTTTGTGAGCAGGCTCCATAGAGCTCCAGGCAAGAGAACAAGGAGCCAGAAAACCCCACAGCTTTGGAGTTTTGCTTTTCCTTCTGGCTGGGTTATGTTTTAGCTTGGAGGAATGGCCTGAACCCACTTGGGGTGAGCACAAAGCTTTTCCCTTTTGGTAGGAAACTTAAAATGTTTGCACGACCTTCTTAGTGCTTCATTATCCAGAGGAGTGGCAGATTTGGACCAGGATCCCAGTCCTGGCTTTCCCATACCCACGAGACATGGTGGCTTCTGAGCACTGCTGCACTGGTTTTCTGAGGGATGTGAAGGATATTTTTAGGTTGGCCCACATCTGTGAGCTGTGCTGAGTGGGTGAGGAGGTGTGGGGTGGAGAGTGAAGTTTTCCAGGAGGATTTGGCATCACTGGAAGAATAAGGACCCGATGCAGAGGGATAAGGATGAGCTCGTGGTGTGGTGCCTGCGTGGCTCTGAGCATGGGGCGTTTCCAGCCAGCTGGGGGCTGGATTTTGCTCTCTGAAACATCACAAGTGTCTAAAGTAAGATTTCTGCGCAGCACTGAATTATTTATTGAATAATTTCTCTTGGCAAGGGACTGGTATGCTGTAGATATTTTAGATACTTTAAATACCTCTGTTTACGTGTGATTACTGGGCTCTCTCAGGACACTGAGCTCCTTGTTAGCATTTTCCCCTTTTTAGTGGATGCTTGCAAAGATCTTGTGTTTTGCAAATGCGTTTCTCGGCAGAGCAGAGCAGGGGGGAGCAGAGGCCAGTGCTGCTCCTCCGGGTTGCTTGGAGATTTCCATTCTTTGTCTGCGCCCTGCCTTTGGCGTTGGGGTGGTAGGGAGGCTGGATGGAGGCTGGAGGGTCAGCAGAGTCCCTGAGCCCAGTGGTGGGGTCTGCCACCAGCTTTGTCCCTGGGAACCACAGTGTAATGTGGTGCCATGGCCACACTGAGCCCAGGCTGTTCTTGCAGCAGTTACTTGGTGAGAAAGATTTTTTTTTTTGAGGCCTGAGATGTCCGTGCAATAAATGCACATGCACACACAAGCATTTACATCCATGCACCCATATATGTAATTCTACCTGCGTGTATATATCACATATATATCATATATATCATATATAACAGTACCCAGTACTTTAGCAGCCTTCAAGACAATTTTTCTCTACTGAGTGAAACTGCCTGCCTCTCCTGAAAAAATAATCCAGTTTACATCAGTGGGCCAAGTTAATACCACAGCCCCAGCCACCTGCTGGCGCTGAACTGGTCCCTTTCATTCATCCCTGTCCTTTCCTCACTCCTGCAGTCACCAGAGGTCACAGAAAAGCAGGGCTGGCCTCCCTGCCATGAAGTTTATTTGCCTTATTCCTCTCCAGCAGATCCGAGGCTTGACCTGGATGCAAAGCCTTTTTCCGTTGCAGATAACTCTGAGCAGGGAGGCACAGCCCTGGGAAGGGGTGGGTGGGGAGGCAGAGGCAAAGGGATGGTCCCTGTTGGCATCACTGCAGCCCCACCTCTGCTCCCAGTGCCCCAGACACCCAGTTCGGGGGGCACTGACCCCCGGCACGAAAGCAATTTGAACTAAAGAGGCTTATGTACCATTGAAACCCTGTTCTTTAATAGTCTTGTTGGCAAGAGGCCAGTTTCACAGATTGGAAGGGTCTGATTCTCAAAGGAAAGGGACAGGAATGGTCTTCATTTGTAAAAATAAAATATAAAATTATAAGCTGCTTTTATTACAGTTCTTGCTCACTGGGTGCTTTTCTAGTGTCCACTCTCTGGAGAAGTGCTGCAGCCTCACAGGCACTGTGTGCCTTTCCTCCTTTGTTTGCTATCTATCGCCTCTCACACCCTCTTATGTTGCCTGAGCACTGGCATAATAATGAAAAAAAAGCAATTTTATCCCTAAACTGGTTCTCTTTTGTTTTTTTTTCTCTTTTTTTCCCCCCTGTCCCTTCCCATTTCTAACTCATTATAGTGGAACCACAGTCAGTGAGGTTTGGGTATTGCATTTGTGGCTGAAGCACTGCTCTGTCTGTGGTAGGAGATCTCGTTAGATCACTTGTTCCCATAAAATCTATGGAAGTGTGAGCCTAGCTTGCTGTGGTGTAGCTGGTGTTCCCCCCCCTCACCTGAGCCCCAGCCCAGCCCAGACTGGCCCCAGGATGGGAACTGAAGGCTCATCCAGCTTCTCATCCTCTGTGCCCACAGAGGCCAAACTTGTGGAGCTGCACAGCAGAGGCTGACTTGGCATCACCTCCCTGGTTTTAATGACAGCAGTGATTAGGAATTCACAGCCTGTGGTGTCCTAAGAGCTCCCTGGCCAGGTTGGAGAAGGTCAGAGATACCTGAGCTGCATTTATTGGCATTGGTTCCTCCCAGGGTTGATGTCCCTCTGTGTGCCTGCATGGAGCTTGGGAAAAAGGAAAAATAATGATTGTACTTTGCAAGCAATACACAACATCCCCACAACGTCTCTGCCTGCACAGTTGTGGCAGCCTCTGTGCTTATGTTTCCATAAAGATGTTAATTATTGCAGCAGCCTTCATTTAAATTAACGAGTGGTTTCCAGTGATGCAGTCTGACTAGGAGTTTCATGTGCCCCTGGGAATGCTGATGCTCCCTTCCCCTCAGTAAACGCAGACTCTCTTACAGTGCCATAGTCATGATTTGAATCCCTATCTCAAAGTCCCCTAAACCCTCTGTACAGGGTGCTGAGCATAGTTTTCTTCTTCAGGGGGTGGTGAGGGAGAATGATCCAAGTTTTGCTGGGTGCTTCCTTCCGCAAATCTTCTGTCACCAACCTCATTTCAGGAAAACAATTATAAATCTCAGGGTCTGGGGTCTGCAGGGCTGAATGTGAGAAAAGAGTTCAGAAAGCTGTTTCCTGTTCCTCCAGAGTGAAATCCCTCTAAATCTGCCTCTCTGGATTGAGATGTTCCAGCTCCTGTAAATTCCGTTTCCTCAGTGAGATGAGTGAGCAGCCAGTGCTGTAGCCAAGGACACAGATCCAGGGCACTGCCGGCTGACGGGATATTCCAGCTTGTTCTGAGAGAAGGGTCTGCGGGCTCTGAGCCATCGCGTGTCACTGGCTGCCCTTTGCAGTTCCCCACTGCAAATGGTTAATTGTCTCAGACATGCTGAAAAGCTGCTTATTTGGGTTTGGTTTAGTGCTATAAAGTCTAATGTAAATAGCCTTTATGGGGGCTTGAATACAGGGGTGGTAGTGGGACGCTTTGCCCACTTTCCAAGACAAAATGAATCACCCTCCTCTTCCCCACCCTGCTGGGAATGAAGAGGGGCAGGAGGACACGGGTGTCCCAAAAGGAGTTGTTCCTCCTGAGCAGGCACTGATGGAATGGTAGGAAGGATGTGATTGCATGGCTGCACAGGACCGGTAAAATTTTAATTGCATTATGCATACACCAGCAGTCTGAGGCTGTTCCCACACTGGCTTATGTCACTAAACTCCATTGACTGGAGTTACAGAATCACTTCCAGCAGGAAAAGATGAAAACCAAATTGCACAATAGAGCCATTTGTTCCCAAAATAAATAAATAAGCCCTGTCCCAGGGTGATTGCTGTGAACACAGGCTGGTGGGTGATTCAGAGCCCAGTGCCACTGCAGGAGCTCTGCTCACCCTGGACCCGGGCTGGGAAGTTCCAAATCCTCAGCTCCTACACGTGGCTGTTCCCTCCTGGCAAACTCCCCAGCACTTCTTCCTTCCTCCAAACCACTTTCTTCTGTCCCTCCTCGCGTATTTGTTTCTCTTTTCTTTGCCATGGGAATACTTTGGGAATCCGGTGGTAGCATGAAGTCCCATTTGGAATAAACAGAAATGTCAGTGTTTCCATGTGCCACATGCCTGGATGCTGTGCTGCACTCCCTTGCACCCAGGGCCACTTGCTTGTGAGGAACATGCACCACGGCAGGGTGGTGGATCTGTGGCAGGTAACAGATATGGGCCAAAGGTGGCAGAAATGAGGAGAAGGGGTGTGGAGACCATCCTGCTGCTGAGCCTGAGCCTGAGCCTGAGGCGAGGGCAGCGGCTGCTCCCGGTGCACTGTTGGGTACGATACTGCCTTGCTGATGGGTTTAAATTACAATTACTTTTTTTCCTGATCACACGAGAAATGTATTCCCAGAGCACGTGACCGTGAGGGGCTCACCTGCTTGTCTTGACTCGGAGGAGGAGGCTGTGATCCAGGCAGCCCTGAGCCTTCTTTCTGCCGATATAGTGCTCCCAAACACACCTGGGCCCCTTTCCTGGCCACCATCCCGAGGCAGGTTGGCTGCTCTGAGCTGATCAAGTATAGGCCCATCGTGAATCACTTTGGAATACAAAAATCAGGATTAACTGTTGCAAAAGGCAAGTTGGGTGAGCTCTGTAGTGCAAAAATCCAATGTGAGCAGAGACTGCAGCCCTGACTCTCACTATCCTTTTGATGGTGCTGTGAGCTCCAAGATGTTTGTGGACACCCTGTACCTGGACAGATGTAAAGGCCTGGCCCTGCTTTCCCCCAGGCAATCCCTGCAGCCGAGCAGGGTGGCAGCACGTGGCTATGGCCAAGCACCCCGTCATGGCAGTGCTGTTCCCACAGGCACCTTCCCAGCTCTCTGCTTTCAGCTCGGCTGCACGGATGGATACAAAACAGCACTTAGAGGCTGATGTTGAGGGAGTAATTCCCAAGATTTCAGGGTAACCAGCAACCGCAGCAAACTGGGTGGCTGCCTTTGGTGGGACAGGCTGTTTCTGGGAGCAGACAGTCCTAAGTGGGACTTGCTGAAATGCTTTTGCACAAATAGCCAATTCATCAGTAAATGAATAGCTCCCTTGCTGAGCTCTCCCACTTTTTGTAGTAAAAGTGTGTTTGGCAGGCTGCTTTCGTAGTCTGGTGTGGAGAAATACTGAGGGGAGCAATCAGTACTCCTTCTCAGTTCTTAGAATCCCAGAATGGTTTGGGTTGGAAGGAACTTTAAAGTTCATCTAGTTCCCACTGCCTGGCCATGGGCAGGGACACCTTCCACTAGCCCAGGTTGCTCCAACCCGGCCTTGGACACTTCCAGGGATGGGACAGCCACAGCTTCTCTGGGCAACCTGTGCCAGGGCCTCCCCACCCTCACAGTTCACCCTAACATCATTACAGCCACACAGTCAGTGTTTTATCTGATGTGAAGATTTCTGAAAAGATGCTCAAAGCTCAGGAGAAAATTACCTTGTGGGTGGGTGTTGGCCAGTAACATCATGTGGATGTGGTCTCTGCAGGTTCAACCATTCTTGAGGGGCTGGTTGTGGTCCCAGAGGGTTGGTAGGGTGGGGAGCAGAGGTGGTTGTGGGATGCTGGGCTGGCACTGGGCTGCAGCATCAGGCCGAGGGATGATTGGGCCTGAGCCCTGAGGATGGAGATGGCCTGGAATATGGGCTCTGTGTCACTGTCCCCTTGCTGTTGCTCTCCACCACTTCATAGCCCAACAAGGAGTGAGGTTAATTGTTTGTAATGTTGTTTGGTTTTTTTTCTCTTGTGCAAGCTTATAAACCTCCTCCAGAGCCTCGTGTGAGGAGTGCCCCCCTTTGCTGCCTGGCCTCTATGCCAGCCACAGTACTCGCTTGGCACAAACACAGGAGAAGGCTGAGAGGGGGGAGCCCTGACCTTCGGGACAGCACAGCCCAGAAGCTGTTCCCAGGAGGAAAAAAGCTGGTTTGTGTTAATGTTAGTGGTGCCATTGTGTGGGAAGTCCTGGCCCCCCCACAGGAGTGAAGCCATGTAACTCCAGAAGCTGGAGCAAGGCCAGAGGGCAAGAGGAAAGGGGCTGCCTGGGCTTCTGTGGCTGAAAAACTTTTTTTTTAAGACCTTGACTCCTGTAAAGTCGTAAATAGAGCTGTGTGAAACCTTAACTTTGGATTCCCCGGGGCAGCACCTGCTTGGCTCATCCCTCACAGGGCTGGCTGATACTGGAGACTCCCCGGTGGGGAGTTGATACTGGACCAACATTGTAAACAGGAGTTATTTAAAATGCTCCTTGTGTACTCAACACCCAAAGAGGAGTGCCCTGAGGACAGCCCTCACCTCACACCTCTCCGCTGTTTCTGTATGTGCAAAAGCAAAGCAACCTGTTGTGGTGGTGCCTGGATCAGTGCCTGACCTGCAGCTTGCCCTTGGCTTTCCCAGGAACAGATCCTGCTCCAGGAGCCCAGCACAGCTAGACTGCCCTCCCTGCACTCCTAGCAAAGCAATGCTGGCTGCTAAAGAGAATGAGCTGCAGACAGCAGTGTCATCATGCCCTGCCATAACCCTTGTCCCATCCCCTGTGCCCTCCCTGCACAGCCCGTCTCACACAGAAGGAGAGCAGGTTTCCTCTTTGCTTTTTGTTTCCACGCTGTCCAGGCAGTGCAGGGACCAGGGGTCCCCAGCACCCCCACAGTCTGCAGGGAGCTGTGCCTCCAGCCCTTCTCTTCTCCTTGGGGAATGCCCTGGCATTTCTCCCTCCTGGGAGTCCCCCATCTTCCCTGTGGCAGGGTACAGGGTGGGACCCCATGCTGGTGTGCTCACAGCCCGATACCTCGGCACCCCTTTATCCTCGCTCAGCAGTCACCTTGTGTTTCTTCCAGAAAATATTCAAGCAGTGAAATGAAACTTTCATGGCTTGAATCACCTATAGTTTACCCTGACGTAAATCATAAGGAACTCGAAGTTGGGAATGTGAAACTGGCAAAGAGGAAGAAAGTGATGTTTTGGGGGTGTCTGTGCAGTGTTCTTCACACAGAGGTAACCAGGCTTTGCCCCACGCCACGGGAGCTGAGGGCTTGGGTTGCTGGTGCTGTGTTGTGACCCTGCCAGGGCTGCGGCCGCCACACAGCCCCTGTCTTGCTCAGGCAAGGCAGAGCGAGCTCCTGGCAGTCCCGAGGGCACAGTTGTAGCTGGATCCTGGAGCTTGACACAGCGTGTTCTCCCCTTCCCGAACTGCGCAGAGACCTGTGCTGCCCGTGTCCCTCCCGCGGCCTCGCCTGACCTGTCTCACCCTCTGGCTCTTGCAGAGTTTGCCGTTTCGCTGGCGGAGAAGATGCAGGCCCAGGAGATCCTGCGGAGCCTGCGGCTCCCCGAGTTCGATGACCTCAGCCAGTTCTTCCGCAACCTGCCGGCCACGGCGCTGGTCGGCATCGGTGCCTTCGCGGCCGTCGTCGCCTACTGGTTTGCCAGCCGGCCCCGCGCCGTGAAACCGCCCTGCGACCTGCGCATGCAGTCGGAGGAGGTGGAGGTGAGGCCAGGGACACCCTGGCTGGCTTTCCCTGAGGTTGGGAAGTCATAGAATGGTTGGGGTTGGAAGGGACCTTAAAGAGCATCTCATTCCAACCCCTGCCATGGCAGGGACACCTTCCACCAGCCCAGGTTGCTCCAAGCCCCGTCCAACCTGGCCTTGGATGGGGCAGCCACAGTTTCTCTGGGCAGCCTGTGCCAGGGCCTCCCCACACTCGCAGGGAAGAATTTCTTCCAAATATCTAATCTAAACCTCCTTTCTTTCAGTTTGAAGCCATTGCCTCTTGTTCTGTCACTACGTGGCCTTGTAAAAAGTTCCTCTCCAGTTCTCTTTTATAGGCCCCCTTCAGTAAGGTCTCCCCAGAGCCTTCTCTAGGGTGAACAACCCCAGCTCTCTCAGCCTTTCCTCTTAGGGGAGGTGTCCCATCCCTCTAATCACCTGGGTGGCCATCTCTGGCCTCGCCCCAACAGGTCTGTGTCCACAAGGGATGCCAGGAAGGCATTTTTTGTTGTTTCTGTAGTTCCCCAACCCCATCCTGAAATCACCCTTGTAATGCACTGTGCCAGGGATAACTTCACCCCTTAATTCACCAATTCACCTCTTTCTGAAAACTGGAAAACTAGAATGCAGCACATTAAACCACTGAAAGGCAACAGCTGATAAGATCAGATCAGCTGGCACTCCTCATGTGTGCCCATTGCTGAGTTTGCTGCTGCAAAGTTGGTAATAGTAAGAAAAAGTAGACCTGAATCCATGCTTAGAGGCTGAACAGTTATTAATTTTCATGCTTGCAAAGGTTTTAAAGTTTAATGAAGCTGCTCTGTTTTAAAGAGCAGAAATATTTCTGAAAATTGTCTCCACTTAATTTAATATCTGAAAGTGGGATGAGAATTTTTAAAGCCTTTTGTGATGTTCCCTCTAAGAAGTTATTGTCTTTAATTCCAACAGCTTTTTAAAAGGGTGGGAGGAATTTACATTTTTCAAGGCAGTTTTTCCCTCGTGGTTAGGGCTTTAGTTAGACTTTCTTCTGGCTCCCAGTGCGGTCCCAGTTTGGTCACTCCCACAATGGCTATCTCCCGTGCCCACTCCTAAAACACCCCTGCTGAGCCTCTGCCTTAGTCTCTCCTTCATGCTGGTCTGGATGTCCTTGAGGAGGTGTCCATGGTGCCAGTCCTGGGGATCTGTGGAGCCCAGAGCAGTCACTCCTCCCAGCACAGCCCCCTCCACTGCCTGCAGATCCATAATTCCTGCTGAAATCCCTTGGGGAAGTATCAACCATCTCCCATGACGATGAGCTGCTCTCTGGGCAGGTGGTTCTCGGTGTCACTGGGGTGCTGAGGGGTGTCCCACCTCTCCCATCCCTTTTTGGGGCAGGGGTGCGGTGGTGGCCGCAGAGGTCTTACCGCCCGTTGGGGAGTGTGATGCTGTGTGGTGGGGGTTCCCATGTCCCACCCTCGGGCAGCCCTGACACCTGTGTCACCTCGTGTCCCCTGGTCTCCCACAGGGCCTGGCCGGGGCGCGCCGGTCGGTGATCGGGGACAGCCCACAGCTGCTGACACACTACTACGATGACGCCAGGACCATGTACGAGGTCTTCAGGAGGGGATTCAGCATCTCTGGTGAGAGCACGGTGGGGAGGAGGCCTGGGAGCAGAGGGGGCAGACGTGGGCGACCGGGTGATGCAGATGTCCTTACCCCACGGTTGATGGCACCATCAGAGAGCTCTCAAACACTGCTGAGACATCGTGTCCCACTCCAAAAAGCCACAATGACTTGCTCTGTCATTACCATTTTTGTGTCTGCTGTTTATAATGTCATGCTTCATTGGACACAACAATTTCATGGTCAGATTATTATTTTTGGTACCACCATAAACCTCAGTGGAATTGCACCTGTTCCACCCCACAGGACAGGGGTGAATTAATGACTCAGCAGGTGTACGGAGGAATGGATCTTGTGCAGGTAGGTACAGTCAGCAAATTATTTAAACTTTTCACATCTTCATCCTGTCACGCAGTGCTGCGTGTTGTTTTACCCTCCTCCAGAGTAGGCTGGGCTAAAAATAGCAGTTTTCACTTTGAACTGTTTTAATCAGAAGGAAGTGCAAGCAGTGGGAGCTGGGGTTTGGGATGAGAGCCCTCATCAGACACTGATGCTCACACAACCTTCCGACAAGTGTCTTCTAATGAAGCTGGGGCAAACTGCTACTGTCCCTCCTGTAGCTCAGGGGGAGGATTGAAGCTCTTTGGGATCACAGCAGCTCGATTTCCATCAGGTGCACTTGTGTGTGTGATTTGCTGGAGTGAGAGCCAGCCCCCCGTAATTGTGGATTTACTGTTGGAGGGCTCTGCCACATGCCCTCAGCGTGGCACTGGGCAGCACATTAATCCCCATAACTTGTCATCTCTGCTTGTGTCTTACAGAGAACGGTCCCTGCCTGGGGTTCAGGAAACCCAAGCAGCCCTACCAGTGGCTGTCCTACAAGGAGGTGAGCTGGAGATGACACCCTTGTGCATCCTCTCCCCCTGCCCGACAGAAGAAGGGGTGTTGGGGTGCCGGTTGGTGACACACGTGCTACCCCAGGGTGTAGCTCCTGAGCTGTGTGAGAGTTCCCGTGTCCCCACCCGGGCACATCCAGATGTTGTCTTGGTGTGTCAGTTCCAGGGGCTGACTCCATGCCATCAGCCCACTCCTGGCTGCAGCACTGACACACTCTGGAGCCACGGGGCATCGCCAGCCAGACATCAACTGCTAGTCAGCTAATGATGGCTCATGATAAGAATTGGGCTTTTAGATAGCAAATACGATAATTTGAGAACCTCCCTGTATAAGTCTTCACTTAGTTTGGTATTGCTTATATTCCTCTTTTTTATGTATTTTTCCTCTCCAAATTCCAGGTGGCTGAAAGAGCAGAAGCTCTGGGTTCAGGCCTTCTGCAGCAGGGCTGCAAGCCATCCACAAAGCAGTTCATTGGGGTCTTTGCTCAAAACCGCCCAGAGGTGAGATTTTAAGTTCAACTTGATGTTGTATTAATAATGTGTCTGACTTGTCTGCTTGTTCTCAACGTGTCAAATCTGCTCCCATGGCCCCTTCTGTGCTTCCATGCCCTCTGCAGTGGATCATCTCTGAGCTGGCCTGCTACACCTACTCCATGGTGGTGGTTCCTCTCTATGACACCTTAGGTCCTGGAGCCATTCGGTATATCGTCAACACAGGTAAAACCAAACTGGATGTAATCTTCCCAGAAACCAGTTTTGTTGCTCAGAATGGGTCATTTTCTGCTTCTAAAAGACAGGGCATTGTAGAATCCTTGAATGGTTTGGGTTGGAAGGGACCTTAAAGCTCACCTAGTTCCAACCCCCCTGCCATGGGCAGGGACACCTTCCACCAGCCCAGGTTGCTCCAGGCCCTGTCCAGCCTGGCCTTGGACACTCCCAGGGCTGGGGCTTTGTGACTCCTTGAGTGTCTTGAAGTCAATTAGAGAGGTCTGGAAGTCAATTAGAGAGGTTCCTGGGGAGCCGTGTGTCCCCATGCTGGGTCAGGGCTGCCTCCACTGTGTTTCCCACGTGCCCAGTTGTGCATAGCCATGGATGGGCTGCTCTGGGTGTGGGAATTGCTCCACAACCACCCACTCCTGTGCTGCTTCATATTTTGCCTCCTGGATTTTATAACCCATGTGGGGAGCAATTGTAGTATTTTGAACTGAATCCCAGGATAATCGTAGATGTCAGCTGCAGCTCTGGCATTGATTTAGGTTAGCTAAGATTGCAGTAATTTTTCAAGAGAGTGCTGGGATTTCTGGTGTAGCCTGGAGTGACTATCAGAACTGATACAGCGTTAGCTGTGAGCCAGTCTTGCATTAAAAAGGATTTACTGCAAACAGCTTGTTTGGCTGCTCTTCCAGCTGACATTTCCACGGTCATCTGTGACAAGCCTGAAAAAGCCAGGATCCTGCTGGACCACGTGGAGAGGAAGGAAACGCCAGGCCTGAGCTCCATCATCCTGATGGACCCCTTTGACAAGGAGCTGGCAGAGAGAGGGAGGCGCTGCGGGGTTCGCATCCAGACCATGCAGGAGGTGGAGGTGAGTTTGCTCTCCCTCTCCTTTTAGTATTTTTCGTAATTTCTATAAAAAGACAGTAAAATATACAGGGACTTGTGAACCACGTGGCAGGTTCAGTGTCTGGAGAGCACAAAAGAGCAGCTTGTGGCTGATAATACTGATGCTTGGTGCAGTCGCCTCTTGGTGTTGTTCCTTGTTGATAGCAGAGCCATCATTCCAATCCTTTCTCCTCAAATACACTGTCAGCTGCTATTTAGGCCTGGGAAGAGGGCTGTTATTTGAGATACTGTCCTCCTACATGTAAGTCTACAGCCTCACACTTGTATGAAACACCCTGGATCCAGCTCAACCAACCCAAGCACTGCTTGAAATCCAGGACGGCATTGCAGTTAAGGCAAGAAAGCCTGGATAGAAGAAATGACCTAAGTGCCAGCCACGAATTTTTCTGCTCTAGCTCACACTCTCCCTTAGTGGTTTGCAGATGTTTAGCAAGTGGGTTACACTGCAGGAATTAAAGTGGAAGTCACTTTTGTTACTTTCCTCTCTTCCAGGACCGTGGCCGTGAGAGTCGACATGTGCCTGTGGTGAGTAGTGCCGTGTTGCTTTTCCCACTTAACAGCTGCAGCTGACAGTGGCACATTTATTGCACTGACAAGAGAGGGGAAGGTTTTCTCTGGCAGAAGGAAGCCTCTCCACGAGGGAGGCAGTGGAGGAGCCCAGGGACTACTGCTGATACCATCCAATGGAGATCACAGAACATTGAATGGTTTGATTGGAAGGGACCTTAAAGCTCAGCTCGTTCCCACCCTCTGCCATGGGCAGGGACATCTTCCACTAGCCCGGGTTGCTGCAAGTCCCACCCAACCTGGGTCTGGACACTTCCCGGGATGGGGCAGCCACAGCTTCTCTGGGCAACCTGTGCTAGGGCCTCCCCACCCTCACAGGGAAGAATGTACAGTATTTGTTTTGTTCCCTGCACCTGGGACACTTAACTGAGATGGCTCATCCCTGCTGAACATGTTAATGGCACGGTGATGAAATGCCATGGTTAATTCCAGTAGTTACCCAGGTGGCACTGGGGGAAGGTCTCTGCACCCTTCGCTTTCTGCTGGGGTTTCTATCGCTCAGAAACACTACTTGGCAGTATATATCTGGGATATTTCTGGAAAATTGCTATGATATTTTTCACTGGCTGCTCAGACTCGTGCAAAACTCTCAAAAGCAGCTTCTGATGTTCAAGCTTTTTATTTAGTCATTCATAACCCAAAATAGCACACACATGAGGTGGTGCTGAGAATAGAGATGCTGCTGGAAATGGGAGCAATCAGCAGCTTTGGAATCTTGTCCCCTGTTGTGGAGTTGTTTCCAGAATTATCTGGAAATCAGTATGTTATTTCAAGTTTTCCCACGCACCTACAGGTGTAGATAGTGTCTTTGAAAATACTAATGGCAGGACAAGTATTCCATCAGTCTTCTTACCCTAAAGCATGTCCTTAGTGCACCTGGAGCAAAGCATGAGGAATAGAGTCTGCATCAACTGAAGAAACCTGATAAAAGGAGTTTTATGATGGTCTGTAATATTTACTGAGGGGAAGGAAAGCTTTTTGTGGCAAAGCTAAAAGATAATTGGTTTCATCTTTAGGTTTACACAATGGCAACAGTCTCTCCCATTACCCTTCTACACTTGATTGATGTGATTTTCTTATTTTCCTTATGTATTTCTAGCCTCCTCGACCAGAAGATCTATCAATTGTCTGTTTTACTAGTGGCACTACAGGTAAAAGAGGCATTTTAATCTTGAAATGTTAGAATAGATTACGAAATTAATCATTGGTCCCACCTCAATACATGCAAACTTGCTGTTATACTGACATGGCAATGATATTTCTATGCACTTTAAAAATTTAAGAACATATATATGTATATACGTTTCTGTAGATTGCAAATTAAAACTAACATTTTTCTTTTTCATTTGAATTCTCCGACATACACTTGGCCAGTGCAATTTTCCAGTTGTCTGGGAATCTGTCCATGTTTCTGCTTCCCATTTTACAGTGTAGTTGTGAAGCACTTGGTTGATTTGTATTTATCTTCCGCAGATGTTTTAAAAAAAACCCCAAACTCTAAAGCACTGAAATGTGGTTCCACAGCTTCCCATCTTCTGTGTCCTAAGCACACTGATGTCCCCAGCCTCACCAAGGTCCTTGTCACCTCTGTCTCCTCTGCTTGTGTGTTGCCCACGTCCTCGGGCTGGCCCTGGGCCACCACGTGCTGGGGAGGTCGGGGCTGAGCCTGGGCAGCCCACGGTGCTGGTACCCATGTGCCACTGGCCTCCTCTTCTTGGGGATGAGCAGCATCGTTTTCCTGCCTGTTCTCAGCAGAGGCAGTGCTTTCTCCTCTCTCCAGGCCCTGGTTTTCATCAGCTTGCAGGAATTTCCTGCTCTTGAGAACTCGACCTCTGTGACGTCTCCCTAAAAGCTGTACAGGGTGATGCACAAGACATCACTGCTTGGGAAACTGCCTTTACACTTCCCATGCTCCAGGGACTGCTGGAGCAGCTCTTCCATGTTCACCTGTGCACTCAGCATTGTCTAATGCTTGGTCCTACCCCAAAGCATCCTCGATTTGGCCTCAGCCCATTTAGGCCAGAGAAGATGCTGGAGCTGCTGGTGCTGCCCAGCCTGCGGGTCAGGCTCAGCACAAGGGGACACTTCATCTTCCACCTCTCAGAGAAGACCTGTGCTGCAGACCAGGTAGGCAAATGCTTTATCAGCCCCAAGCACAAACTCAAGATGTATTGAAAGGGTTTGGGTATTTTACCTTAGTACATCGTTGTTAGTTTTGGGATCTGCACTTCAGAGCACCCAGGGCAGAGCACGGAGGGAAAGGAGCCTGTGGCTCTGCTGTGTCCCAGCACTGGGAATTCCTAAATGGGAAAGACCCAGGTCAGTGCAGGACACGGTATCACAGCATCACAGCCACGTACAGGGTCGGTGCAAAGGGGCTGGGCGCAGCTGGGACCTGTAGGAAGCTGAAGGAGCCGTGCCATGGATGCAGCAGGGCACGGTGTGTTTGTGTGCACTTTCAAGTGCAGAGTGATTTTTTTTTCAAGCCATGTGTTTGCTGATATTTTTGTTGCTAAATAAGCAATTTTGCATAGAGAAGGTTTTTTTTTTATTATTTTCTTTCTTATTTGCAAACACAATCATGGGCCAGCTTCTGATTTTGTACTTTTCTTAGAAAAATGCCCACGGTTACAGAAATAGGACAACCAGGGAGCTCCTTTTCTTTCTCCCATCCAAACCAGAGATTTCAAATTTTGCAAATCTCTCAAACTGAACTCTCCCAGAGCAATGCTTTGTGACCCACCAGCCTGGGTGGGTCCTGCTGGTGCAGGACTTTGCACTCCACTCTCTGGCTTTTCCAGAGCTTGCATCAACACTCTGGTCTGTTTTCCACATTGTGTTTGTTTTGATGTAAAAGGCTTGGAGTTCTGTATAGCCCATCATTTTTAATGAAAAGATTTAGAATTTTCTTCCAAAGAATATGTTCTCTAGGGCTTTGTTCAACTCTGAAGGACTCTGAATATTTTTAGTGTAGTTTAAAAAAAATCTCTGCTGTAGAATTTGTAACCTGGAAATGGTAAAATTGGAAACAATTCCCCAGAAGTAGACTTCAATGTTTGCTTTTCTTTGATAGGACCAGATGTCCCAACGCCTCCCCAGGGAGAGGGGAGAGTCTGAGGTTGTTGAGCTCCGATGACAAGACCAGCTTTCATGGTTGTGCCAAGAAACCATCAGCACTTGGAAATGGGCCAAAGGCACACAGATGTCCCCAAACCATCAGGATAAAATTTTTCATGCTGGCTACTCCAGAGAAGTCAACTGTCATTCCCTCAAGGATCCACCCGTAACCAGTTGGATAAAAATCACTTCCCAGCAGTTTCTCCCGGCCTGGCAGTGCATGTTCCTGTCTGCCAGAGCTCCCAGGGGGAGGAAAGTGATTGCAGCCCAAAACGCTGACGGATCCCACCACTAAGTTAGTGCTGGAGCTGCTACTTGAAAGACCCACTTAGCAATGTGTAAAAGGTTCTTCTGTTGCTCAAGGGTTCTTCTGTTGCTTATGAGAACTGTCAAACCAGCCTGGCACCAAGATAAGGAGCACCTGATGTTCCCGGGCTATTAACGGATGGGATCACAGGGCATCCGTTCCGTAACAGGAGACTCACTGGGTCTGTCTTTATGAGGAAATTCAGACAAGAGCAGCATTACAGACCTGGCATTGGTTTTTTTAAATAGAACAGCAGCATCACTGCCAACCTGCTTCTCTCAAAGTGGCAGTTCTGGGAAAGGGCTCGCAGAAAGGGGCACCTGTCTCGCTGGGTTAACTCTTAAAACAGAACTACTAAGGAAGGTCAGAATTTACAGGAGTCCCCCAGCCCAGAAGGCTGCAGCTGCCCATGGTAGCATGGTTTGTTCTGGATTTCTCCTGATGAAGGCTCTCCTGGCTCCAGCACTGCTCTGCTTTGATGCTGTTATCCCCACAGCCTGAGCAGGAGGGGCACAGGGAAGCAGCCAGGATGTTCACTCTGCTTTCCAGGCATGGCATGGTGACTGAAACAGAGATACTGAATTGCATTCAGGTCAGAGGTGAAGTAAGTAAACGAGTCTGAGATCTGAGAAACCTTCTCATAGAAACACAGACTGGTTTGGTTTGGAAGAGGCCTTAAAGCACATCTCGTTCCAGCCATGGGCAGGGACACCTTCCACTGGATCGCATTGCTCCAAGCGCCGTCCAACCTGGCCTTGAACACTTGAAATCTCCAAAAAAAAAAAAAATAAATCTGAAGAGCTCTTTCAAGGTGCAGGGACCAGATCTGCTGTTGGTATAGCTGGAGGGCACAGTTTTGAGTTTCTAAACCAGTACTCAGCACATCCTCTCCAAGCTGTGTGATGCTGCAGGAGCACGGCTGCAAGGGCTGCACACATGTGTTTGCCTGGACTCAACTGAAGTAACACAAGCAGTTTCTGGGTTGTGATGTGTATTTATGACTGACACTGGTTTGTGGAGTTTCTTGAAGTCTGGATCCACATGTGCACCCAGCTGTGAAAATAACCTGCCAGGCTGAGCTGGCACCCACCAGCCTGTTGGTCCAACATGTGAGGGCAGGAGAAGTTGTGACTGGCAAAGCTGTCAGCCCCAGCTTCACCCCTGAGCTTCGGATGAGGATGAATGTCAGCGACACCAAAGCAGCCTCCTGTGCACTGTGTTCATCTGCAAGTGTTTGGGACTGAATTACTCGAGGCACTTGGAACAGCAGATACGGATTTTCAGTAAAATATATTGTGTTAAAAATATCCTCCTCTGGTGCAATAAATGTGTGCAACAATTGCTCCTGCTGTTTGGGCCTGCCTTTAACTAGGTGTGAGGTTGAGTAGGAGTGATGCTGGTGACACTGGCAGGGCACAGGGCTCAGTGCTGTGTGTGCCCATGCCCACCCCAGAGGGCTCCCAGCCTGCAAAATGCTCTGAAGTGAGAGGATTAAACATCTTTTCCTGTGCTGAAACATATTCACAAAGCACCTCTGCCCCTTCTAATCTGAGGAAGGCAGGATGAACTTCTGGCTGATTCGCTGTTTAGTTCCATCACCTGTCGGAGCTTTGCCAGGCTGCCCGTGCCCACCGTGCTGGGCCGCGCAGGGCGCCCGCAGGGGCAGCTCCTCTGATGTGCTGCCGCGGGGAGCAGCAGGAGCTACGGGGCAGTGGTGTGATTGAATTAAAACAATCTGCTTAAAAACGTGCTGGAGAGAGAGAGGCTGGCCCTGTAATCTTTATTCGAGCTGAGCTACACCTTCTTTTCAGAAAGAAACCCTTGGAGGGTGATGCAAAGGGACAGTGCTGTGACAGGAGGATGTGCAGAGCTCTCCTTGCCACTGGTTTGTGTGCCTGGAGGCTCCAGCCCGTGGGTTTGCTGCTCAGCAAACCCTGTCTTTTGGCGTCTGAACAGATATGAGATGCAAGAGGTGGTCAGCTGAGAAAAGAGGGTGAGAAAGCAAATATTGGTGGTGCAGAGCTGCCTGCAAGACAGTTCTCCTCTGCTGCTGATGCTATTAATGACTTCCTTTAATTGCAGTCTCATAGGGTCTGTTTGTAGCCTAAATTTTGCCATGGATTACCTGTTTTCAGGTTTTCTAGAGTACTGGCTAAGTAAGAGTGTAAGAACCTTTTAAATGGTGTTTCTTGGTGTTCAGTATCATTCTTAGTCAAGATCTGGATGAGATAAATCCTCCCTAGAGAGGCTGGAACAGCCAGCCTGGTCTGACGCCCATGCTTATCAAGCGGCTCCATCTGAGCACTCTCAGAAATTGCAGTTGGGCTATTTCTGCTGGAAACTGTTGTCCAGAGTCTCCAGCAGAAATATTTGTGTTTACAGTATTGTTTCATTAAATTTTGAGTATTGCAGTAAGTGCTTTTGGTGCACGTTACTGCACAGAAATGACAGTGAAAGTTACGTACGTTTTAAAATTCATGAAGAGAACTTAGGATTTTAACTATTTCTGGTTTCTTTTTTTTTTCTCCTTTTTTTTTTGTGTTAAGCTTTTGAAAGATACCTTCTGGCTCATCATTTAAACTCCCTCTGTGTTTCTTTCAGGAAACCCCAAAGGTGCTATGCTGACCCATGGGAACGTGGTGGCGGATTTTTCAGGCTTTTTGAAAGTGACGGAGGTGAATACCCTGAGCTAGAGAACATTGCTGTGTGCACAGTGTGTGGGTTAAGCTGTGGCCCTGCACGGGCTGGAAATCCACTCTTGCAGATAAGAGGTGAAATTTCTCCTGCTCAGAGGGCCAAATACATGGGAATGGGAGCAAGGCTGAGCCTACAGCACTGGAGGGCATTAAATCCCCTTTCCAGCCCTGGCTCCCAGGCTCTGTAGGGCACAAATTGCAGAGAAGCAATGCTGACTCCTGTAAATCAATTAATTAATTCATTCCGAAGAATTAGGAGAGCAGACAAGTCCTGTACAGTTGCAACTGGTGCTTGAAGAGGAGTTTGGGGTGCAGTCGTGCTCTTTGTGTCCCATCGTGCTCCACAACGTCCTCATTGATTTGAAAGCTCTCTGCATACCAAGTGGGTGTGTGTATGTATAAATATATAAAAGAACATACATGCTTTTTAACAAGAATGGTTAATTTAATTGATACTCCAGTGTATCTCAGGTTCTGTCATACATATTTCTAAAAAAGCATAGTACTGGCCAAGTGCCTTTATAATGTGTTCCACACAATGTGTAAACTTGTGTTTAGAAACACTGTAGGGAGCAGAATCACTTTACCACAACATAGTAATGATCAACAGCTTATATAGAACAAATATAAATAATTTTTGGTAGCAAACAAGCAATTCTATGAAGTAGTTATATGCACATTGGATGGACAGTTAGTTACCTTGTACCCCTTGCTGATCTTATTGTTGAGGTTGAAATTACTGCAGTCTTATTACCTTAATCCTTGAACTTCCTGAGTTCCTGGTGTAAAGAAACTCAGCCATGTGAAGTAAGAAATCCCATGGAGCTCACGTGTCCCACTCCTTGCAGGGCTGTGACTCCAGCCCTGAGCAGTGGGAAGGGCCAGGGCAGCACTTTGCTGCAGGAGCCCTCGGGCTCTGCGTGGCCTCAGAGGCACAAATGAAAGCTGAGGCGTGGGGAGGTGTGAGCTTCAAAGGGCAGCAACGTTTATTTTGGAAGAGACCTAATTTAGAGCTGAGGGAACTTGGCATCTTTCAGGACTGGCCCATAAAAATGGACTTGGTGTTTGCTGACGGCAGTGGGACTCCTTGATTAATCTCAAAGGTATCAGATGGAGACCAGTCTGGTGTAAGTGGTTGTAAATTTGAGATCTCCACACCAGAGTACTGCAGGCAGGGGTAAAGGTCTGTAGCTGATCCCCAAGATTTGGGCAGTGTCTGACCACAGTAATGAAATTGAGCAAAGTGCAAAACACTTGAAAAGAGTATAAATTAAGGAAATAAAATGAGAAGTCCTGTAAAAATGCTGTTTACATACTCTTGTGCCAGTTTTGCTTAGTTCAGTGATTTCTACAAATTGAGCATATTTTGAAGTGAGCCCAGAGCTTCATTATAAGGTTGGTCTCAAATGTCAAGAGGCTGTTTTCATTTTTACAGTTAACTGGACAACTGTGCCAACTGTGAAACACTATTCAATGTCATCATTTTGGTCTGATTTAAAACCTAATTATTTTGTCTGGGCCTTTAAAGCAGTGTATAAAAACCCCAGTGATGTTAAAGGTTTTTCATTACTGTGCTTGCAAAAAATGAGGCCAACTTGTAATAACATATAAATAGATCTGCAGGCCCTAATGGCTTCATTCAGACTGACAGACAAAATAATTTGAAATGGGATGCTGAAAACACCCACGTGGTCAGTGTTGTTTGACTTCAGGAGGTGATGGCTGGGAGGCCGTACCCAAATCTGACTAGCCCAGATTTAACTTCAATAAAATATTCCCTGAGGGAGGAACTCTTGTGCCTGCCTCCACTGTAACCCAGCTCATGGGCTGTTGGTTCCACCCGAGCAGTGGAGATGCAAAGTGGGTATAAACTATTGCTACTGTGAGCTGATATTTTTATACCCATTTTCCTCTAACCACTGGCCTTGATGCAAATTATTGGGTAGTCAACCTTTCAGGTTTTGTAATCCGTAATAGTATAGCAAGCCTTACCCTAGGAAATGCAGGTAGAAAAGCTGTTTTCTTCTGGGGCATGGGTTAGGTAAGGCTCTTGGGGCCTTCGTTTATTCCAGCTTGCAGGAGAGAGTTAAACCTTGACAAACTGAAGGCTTTGTTCAGTTGTTTTCTTAATAATTTGCCCAATTTTCTCTTTCCTCACTGTGCCTGTCTGTGGGATGGTGACAATGCCCTTAAAATCACATTTTAATCACTTAAAATTATGAGAAACACTAACAGAAGTAAATAATTTTTGCAGCTAAAAACGAAATCATTAGTTTTCCCAACATATTCTGATTCAAATCAATGATTAACGAAAGGAAAAGAAAAAACCACTCTGTAACTTTGACTCCAGTAACGCTGTGACTCTCAGGTGGGCTCTGTGCAGTGTGGAAAGGCGCTGCCCCTGCACAGCCCTGCTGGTGTCCAGGAGGCTCCCGCAGGTTAGCCCAGGGATCCTGGAGGCTCCTGCAGGTTTGCTGCAGGATCCTGCTGCTCTGCACCCAGCTGAGAGCACAGAGCAGGGGCTCAGCAGCTCCTGGGAGAGAGCAGTGAATGCCAACTGGTTCTGTGCCAGGGTGAGCCTCCACTCCCAGCGTGCGCTGTGCGGGTCCGATCTGCCTTCTGCCATGGAGACCTCTCCGTGCCCTGTGTGTCCATCTCCGTGCTCTCTGCTCCTCCTGCTAACCCAGCTCCATGACGCTGTGGCTTTAACGCTTCCCTGTGTCCGCCGCTCCCTCCTCTCTTGACAATCTTTACCCTTTTGCTCCTCTGGTGCCATTTTTCTTTTTATTGTTTTATGACTTTCTTGTTGTCTTCCTGTCAGTGTTTCTTTCCTTTCTGTCTCCCATGCCCTTCACCTGCAGAAAGTGATCTTTCCGAGACAGGACGATGTGCTCATCTCCTTCCTGCCTCTGGCTCACATGTTTGAAAGAGTTATACAGGTAAGAAACCTGCCTGAACTGACGAGGCCTCGTGGGGCTCCTTGTGTTTTCTTCCAGAGTCAGTGGTCTCCTACTTGTGAGGATGTACACATTTCCTATTTGCCTTTAGCACACATGTTTGAGAGAATGGTACAGGTAAGGTCCTGGTGTCAGTGGAAATCATCTTTTTTCCACACCAAAAAAAAAAAAAATAAAATAAAATGAATAAAATACTAAATAACCAGTGATGTAGCACTAAAAAAGCTTGTACTCCAGAAGTGCCACATGCATAACACCAGGGCCCAGCTGCAGTCTCAGTGCCATGGCTGGAAGTGCAGAGCCATTCCAGGAGAATTTCTGAAGTTTTCCAGCTTACACCTGGCTCAGAGATTGGAAAACAGCCTTTCAGCAGCAAGCTACCTGCTTGTTCAGCTCATAGCTACTGCTGCCTGTGCAATTTGGGGGGCAGCTTTTCTAAGCACTCTAGAATGAGGTATCACAGAGATCAAGATAATTTCTTGCCATTTTCTACATCAGCTAAAATTGTTTTAGTGCATAAAAAACCAGATCTGCAAAAAAACCCACCCCAGTTTGGCTACACTGCAAAAGAGGAAACGGAGATCATGGTGTGAGACACGTGATCCTCCTGGCAGGACAGAGTGCTGTGGGCATCCCTGGAGCCAGTGTCCGCTGGGAACGGTGGTGGATCCAAGTATAAGCTCTTGCCAGCAGCGGGACTGACTCCAGTCTCTTTCTGAAAAAAAAAAAAGGCGATAATTTGTGCTGCAATTGGTGTGTTAGGCAAGTCAGGTGAGACAACCACATCAGGTCTGCTGGCCTGAGACGCTGCAAACGCAGAACTGATCCAGTATGTGAAGGTTGGACCTGGATCCAGTTGCAGCTCTGTACTTTCTCAGGGAGGACTGTTCCAGGCTGAAAGCGTATTTTTTGAGTCAGACAAGCGTCTGAATATAAACCTCCCACTTCTTAGTAGCATCTGTGCCAGAAATAATATATTTCTGCCCTGTTAAAAACCTCACGAATTGAAGTGAAAGCCCATGAAAGATTTGGAGAATTACAGTACAGCCTTTCTCCACTTGCAAGGCAAGGTGATCAGTGTGCCAGCACTGCTCAGGCAAATGGCTTTGACAGCAAATAAGAATATAATTATTCAAAAGTCATCTGATGGGGGGTGGGAAAAAATTAAAAACATTTGAAATGCCCTCATTTCACAGGATGTTGCTGTATTGAAAGGGATGGCCTCCAAAGGATGTTCAGGTTTATCCTCCCTGCTGAAAATGTTCATTAATACAAAGATTTTTTTCAAAAGGGCTAAGAAGTAACTTTCAAAAACATTCTGAACAGCAATCACTGTATCAGCATCCCTAGTTTTAGCCACCACTGTTAGTTCCTGGAATTTACAGTTAAAATTATAGAGATACATTCTTTAAAGATAAAAATTTCTAGTTTTTATTTTTAATCTGCACTGAGCACACTGACTTGTATTTTCCTTTTTTTTTTTTTTTAAATTCATGTGCAGTGTAAAGCACAGATTCAACAGTGTGATGTTTATTAAACCCACGTCACATGTATAAAATTCCCGTGGTTTCAGCTGATGGAGACAGTCTAACTTCCTGACAGAGCAGTGAGAGTGCTCAGGTTAATATCACCGATTTTTATGAGCAGCACAAAAATACTTGGGTGTCTCTTAAGGAATTTTCAACTGATTTAATTGTTTGGGGGAGACAAGCCCACTGGAGGGAACTGAAGTTCTCAGGTCTACTCAGAAGGTCCTCTGCAGGGTTACCGGTTACCAGTAACCAGCTGCCAGCTGGCTCATGGCCAGCAGCCCCCCTGCCCCATCCCGCACATCCAGCTCTATTCTGATCTGATTAAAGCATCCTGCTTTCTTTCCAAGTACAAAACTTCTGGATTTGTAGTTGCCGTACAAGTCAAGCACCTTTTGTGAAGTGGGCTTCTATTTCTGGGATACAGGATCAGGCACTGTATTGCTAACGTAGTCTGTATTGTTGTATTTAAACAAAACTAAAGCATTAACCTCTAAAAATCGGCTGCTGCTCAGTGTTTGACGATGTTTCTTAGTGTACATTTCTGCATTGACAATAGGTCCTCATGCTGTGAGCTGCCGTGGGAGGGCTGGGCTTCAGGGAGCTTCTGATCCAGAATCTGACCACAACTGGGACTTCTCCATCCCTGTGTGCAGGGGGTGAAGGGAAAGCTTTGATTCCTTGTTCTTCCAGAACAAGTGGCAAATTTGGTGGATGCTGAATTGCCAGTACTGAAAAGTGCCCGGAACTTCCCAAATATTTCTATTCGGTGCAAAATTTATTGTTACTTCTCTGTGTATTTCTAAAGCCCCGTTTTTGCTGTATTGGAGAGTAGAATTTCAAGAAGGGTGCTTCTGTGCTTGGGAGGGGTGCTGTGCCGTGGGAGTCAAAAGCAGAGGGGTTCCATGTGTTCCTCTTTCTCCCCATCAGTCTGTAGTGTACTGCCACGGAGGGCGGATTGGGTTCTTCCAGGGAGACATTCGTCTCCTGTCCGACGATATGAAGGCCCTGCGTCCAACCATCTTCCCCGTGGTGCCGCGGCTGCTGAACAGAATGTACGACAAGGTGAGTTTGGTTGGGCTCTTCTGGAGCAGTGAACTTTATGTCCCTTTAGTACTCATGTGGAAGAATTCCCTTAGTCATGGAGATTTCCCAGGCAGATTACACTGTTTCTGCCTTTCTGCAAACACATTCTCCCCCTGTGCAAACGACACAGCTCCTCCTCTCTGTAAGTCTGTATTATGATGATTTACACAGGCTCCAGATACAGCTGTGTGAATGTGAAATCCCTCTCTTTTAGCCTCTTACCCCGGTTCTCACTGAGATTACCAGTGACATTTCTAGACGCAAGGGATTTGTTCATCACAGAAACATCAGTCAAACCTGGCTGCACAAGGACTTTTTGTGCCCTTCAACAAGTTCTGAAACTTGAATCTCTCTTTCTGGTGGCAACAGAAAATCTGTAACTTCAAAAAGCCTATGAGGATTTAGGCAGTGTAAATATGAGCATGGTTTTGGATTTAGAAATCCTTAAAACTAAGGTAAAGGTATTGCAAGGTATTTAAGACAGGCACGTCTGGTCATCACACTAAATCTGTTTGACGAGCTGGGAATATTTATTCCTCAGAAGACTTATCCTCTAAAGAGAAGCTTAAGCACAAGCTACCGATTTAATTTTTCCCCAAGGTCAGGACTGTGGGGTCAGGGGGTCTGGTGCCTCATTCGAGGGATGGGCACTGAGGATTCCTGGTTTGTTGAGGTGTAGTTTGTGGTGGTGCCTGATTAATCATAGGTAAGTGCAGCCCCATCCCAGCATCAGGCAGCACTGAGACCTGCTCCAGTATTCATGTTGCTCATTCCCTGTTGGTTAAAATGGATGACTTCACTGAACCCTATCATGGAAATCATATAGAAATAGTGGCCCTCTCAGTCTAGTCAAAACCTGCACCACCATCCTGCCTTTTTTCCCCCAAGGAACAGCCCGTACAAGAGGGAATGGAGCGAAACACGCCGCTCCTTCTGCCCCCACTAACAAAGCCCCAGCGTAGCCTTGTGTACCTGTGCTTCAGAGGGCTGTACCCCCTGGCTGGGTGGCTGCAATGGTAAGAACAGGTGCTGATGTGCTCTCTCTCCCCGGTGCCACCCCTGCTCCTGCAGATCTTCAGCCAGGCTGACACGTCCCTCAAGCGCTGGATCCTGGAATTTGCTGCAAGACGGAAAAAGGCGGAAGTTCGAAACGGCATCATTAGAAATGACAGTTTGTGGGATAAACTTTTCTTCAATAAAATACAGGTAAGTGATTTAAGAAGTGAGTCTGAAGTCAAAGAACAGTTGTTTCTTCTAGCAGTGACTGGTTTTCCGCCAAGGGACATTTAGATATTAAGAAAAATTTCCTTATGGAAAGGGCTGTCAAGTATTGAACATTGTCCAGGGCAGTGGTGGAGTCACCATACCTGAAAGTGTTCAAAAAATGTGTGGATGTGACACTTGAGGACACGGTTTAGTAGTGGTGTGCTGGGTTGATGGTTGGACTTAATGATCTTAGAGATCTTTTCCGACCTTAGCAATTCTATGATTCTATGATTCCCTGAAGTCAGTGTGGTCCACTTGCCTGGTGATGAACTCTGGGCAATTGCTACTCACTAGCAAAGAGCAGACTGGAAAATTGAACAGAAAAAGGAAAGAGAACACAGTTTGTTGTTCCATGAAGTTTTCCCACATTTGTTTTTATTTATGTTTTCATTTTTAAACACCACGCATAATGTAAAAATTTCAATTCTCATAGGGATAGCTTTCCAGAGGGGAATGGAGAAACACAAGGCAGACCAAGATGGCTTTTGCCACATCCCTCTTCAGCAGCACCAGGAAATCACTTATTTATGGAATAGTGCCAACGATCCTCTGCAGCTCTCAGATCCAAGCTGTGTCCCTGCGCAGGCTCCACAGAGGGAGGGGGTGGTTTGTGGAGGCACTTCCCTCTGCCAGGTGAAGTTGCCCAGAAGAAGGATCATGGCCCCTGACACCATGGCAGCTGTCACCCCCTTTGTTGTTTGGGTGCTCTGCCTTGGGGGCACGGGACACCCACACAGGCTCTGCTCGTGCATGCAGTGAATGGTTTCTCCCCACTCATGCCCAGTGACAGGCAGGGAGAGGATTGTGTCAAATCTATTCCAGGAATGAAATTCAGGAAGGTCATGAAGATCAAAGAGATGTTGCTCCAAGGTTTCCTGCAAAATCTCTACAGATAGGATTAGATTTAGAGTTGGGTTTCAATTGGGCATATTCAAATCTGGGTTTTTTTCCTAGGAAAATGAGAATAAGGGAGTAAAGAAAAATGCACAGAAGGATCACGGTTTAGCAGGAGGGGAAAGAAATCAGAATGCTTTGCTGTGTGCCACACATCTCAGTTAAAAAAAAAAAAAGATTAAACTGGCTTTAAACCAGGTGTTTTGGGCTCTGTACTACTCCAGGAGGCTCTGGTTACTTCATTTTTTAATTGGATGACTTATCTAGAGACATGCCACTTTATTTATAACTAAAGAAACTGCCTGTACTTGTGGTCTGTGGATTAGTTCTCCTCAGTGTGCAAAGATAGCAGAGTTCACCCAGCCAGGGGCAAGCCAGGCTGCATATTGATGCAGGGGCTGGCGAGACGGGCAGCCTCAGTCAGCAGTTGTTTGCTTTTGTGCTGGGTTTTCTTTTTCACTTGTAGAGTAAGGAAAAGGAAATGAAGGGGGAGGAGAAAGAAGTAAAATGGGACACAGGAATTGGTGTAATACCCTCCAGAAATGTTTGAAGGTCATCTGCCTTTAAAAAGGGACAGCATTATTTTAGAGGCGATTCATTAAAACCAGTGAGGTGTAAATAAGCAAAGAAAACTGGTTGGGGGAAGAGTCTGCTTTTTCCCAGCAGTTCCCAGAGCCAGGTCTGCAGCCTGCCCAGGCACAGCAGTCACAGGAGCTGAGGCTGCACAGCTTGTCCTGCCAGGGATGTGGGGACTCCTTCCTGTGCGCCCTGAATGGGGGTTTATCCCTAAGGAAAGCTTCAGAGACAGTCTGTATTTCCACATCGCAGAATCACGGAATCACAGCAGGGTTTGGTTGGAAGAGACCTTGAAGATCATCTCGTTCCACCCCCTGCCACGGGCAGGGAACCTTCCACATCTGTCCTAGAGAGAGCACTTTGTGCAAGCTCTGTGTAAGCAATGCTCACCTTGCTGCCGGTTTTGCCACCTGTGGTAGCTCCTGATGCTTTCTTTTGCTCCCAAACAGGCGAGTCTGGGCGGCTGTGTCCGCATGATAGTGACGGGAGCTGCCCCTGCCTCTCCGACCGTCCTGGGCTTCCTCCGCGCCGCCCTCGGCTGCCAGGTGCGGCTCTCCGGGGCTCTTCACCCACTGCTAGTGAGAACATGTGGGGGTTGAGAAAGGAGAGGGGTTAGACCCCACAACTGCGTTTAGGGCAGCTCTACCGGGATGGGTCCAACAGCTGCAGCAGGGCTTGGGTGGCCACAGGGCCCGCAGCGGGGCTGTGGTGGGAGCAGCAGGCAAGAGCTGCTTTCACTGTGGGCATCTCCCAGAGAAAACCCCGAGGCTCATCCCCTGCCCCTCAGTGCCGAATTGAGTCTGTGCAAGTAAATGTGTTTGTGCTGGGAGCTTCATTACACGAGTTTTATTCTCTATATAAATGGAGAGAGATAATCTTCAGACATCAGCCTAACCCCCTTAAGATGTCCACTGCATTCTTTCTCTGTAATTAGGAAGCCTAGGGCAACTAAAAGGTCTCATTCAAGAGCCTAAAGTTAGACAGGAAAAAAAAAAATGTATTATCAAAATATCCCACAAAAATACCTTTTTTCCCTGCTCATAAATTCCTCTCATAGAGCAGCATATTTCTTGTCTCAAAGACTGAGTGTTTACCTTGTCTTCTCACTATTTTCAGCTCTACAGAGCCATGGTCATTTCCAATCATGGAAATGAAATTTTGTGCACAGTAGGAGCCAGGGACCATGTCCCTGTGGTAAATGTGCACCCATGCATTGCAGCTGCAGGATCAGCTCCCAGGGCTGTGCAACGGGAGGCAGTGCTTGGGATATCAGGCTGTGACTGTGAAATCTGCTGTGCTCTTTTAAAGATACCCATCTCTTTGTCAGGTTTATGAAGGTTATGGCCAAACAGAATGCACAGCTGGATGCACCTTTACAACTCCAGGTGACTGGACATCAGGTAATGATTTTCTTCCACCATTCACAGAAGTAAAAGAAATGCACATTTCTTTAGAGAATTCTGGACTGTGACATCAAGGCCAGGTTGGAGGGGGCTTGGAGAAACCTGAGCTAGTGGAAGGTGTTCCTGCCCATTACAGAGGGGCTGGAACAAGATGGGTTTTAAGATCCTTTCCAACCCAAACCATTCTGTGCTATTTGAAAATAGGGTTTACATCCAAAGAGAAGGTTTGGGTATTTAGTCTTATTAGTGCAAAACCTTAATTGAGGAAATTATTTCTGCACACAGACACAGCTCCTGCAAGAACACCCAGTATATCTACAACTCTGCAAGTAACTAATAATAAAATGCTAATTATTGTTTATAGGAGAGATGACAAGTGACTTGATAACTTTGATTTCCAGGTCATGTAGGAGCCCCTTTGCCCTGTAACTTAATCAGATTGAAGGATGTGGAAGAACTGAATTATTTTGCTTCCAAAGGAGAAGGAGAGGTAGCAAATCACATTTTTATATCAAATTCTCATTAGTTAACACTGTATGAAGTAGTTATGTAGTTACAGAAGCATTTTACCTTTGTAAGGTGCATGGTTGCTGATCTGTTACATATTTCAATCAGGAAAAGAAAAAGGCAATTTAGCAACAGAGCAGCAAGGCATTAATTAAAAAGGAGCTGTGGCAGTAGTTCCAGCCTGATTCCTTGAACAGCTAAGGCTGAATTAATTAGTTCAGCTAAAAAGAGCTGAATTGCTCTGATATCTACATTGCTGTTATTTCTATACTGCACAAAAATTAAACTTATTGAAATAACCTTGTTATTTTTAACTGCAAATTGAATGCAAATCAACTTCAAGCAAATCAGTTTTGTAAACCCTACTTGATATTTCCATTCACTTGGAAAAAAATCCATTTTAATGGATAAACCTTTATTAATTTCATGGAGCACAGTCACTCAAATATTCCAATTTTTGTGAGTGACTGCTTAATTTTTATTTATAGCAGAGTAAGAAATTAATTTATCATCACCCCTGGCTCTTTTTCAGATCTGTGTGAAAGGTCCCAATGTGTTCAAAGGTTACTTGAAAGATGAAGAGAAGACAACTGAGGCGCTGGACCAGGAGGGCTGGCTTCACACAGGGGACATTGGGAAATGGTTACCTGTGCGTACTGGTCACACACTGAGTTCTCACAGCAATTGTGTAGTCCCATGTAAACTTTCAAGGACAGAACTTAAATTTCCAAGCAGATCTGTCTTTACAAAGGCTTAAGTTTATATTTGGCAGAGTAAGCTCGGTATGTCAGTGAAGTGTTTGGAAGCGCAGCAGGCCGTGGAAAGCTCTGTTAAAGCCAGACTGCTTGCTGAGTCTCAGTGGTTAAATGACTTCTCTGGGAATTCTCATTTCTTTCTCCTAACAGAATGGGACTCTGAAAATCATTGATCGGAAAAAGCATATCTTTAAACTTGCTCAGGGAGAATATATTGCACCGGAGAAGATAGAGAATATCTACATCCGCAGCGACCCTGTGGCCCAGATCTACGTGCATGGAGACAGCCTGCAGGTAAAAACCAGGCTTTCAGGAGGCCTTACTATTCTCTTTGTAGACAGGAGACAGGGAGCTGGGCATGAACGAGGGGGAAGTGTGAGTGGATCACACCGTAATGTCTCCATCCTGCTCTGGAGCTGGCTGCCAGCCAGGCAGGAGCTGCGCTGCTGGTGTGACCCTGAGCAGCTTGGAGCAGGCTGTGGCCAAAGATCAAGCCTTTAAATTGCCTTTGGTGTCACCCTTTGGGGCTCTAATGCTGTCCTTTGCACTGTGCCTGTGGTAAGCCAGGCAAAGGCAAAGCCACTGCTGCCTTCCCACCACTGCCTGCTCATTCTGACCAACCTTGTCCCATTTATTTGTACACTTGTACAGCTCCTGAAACCATGCAGTTCATCCTCTGCATTCACTGCCCACAAACATGAGCTTTCCCTTGGCATCAGAGTTTGCCTGGGACTTGCAGGGCTGTGAACTGCAGGTGTATAAATGACAGGGGCTCTGTTCTGCTCTGTCTTGTGCCTCTGAAAAATGTGAGGTTTTAATGTCCAAGCACAACACAAACCCAGCTGAGGGTGTTAAAATTGTTGCCAAATGCAGGAACAGTGACAGAGAACCCTTTTATCTGAGCAAAAGGCACAGACACCAAAATATGCTCCACTCCAGCGCGTTAGCAAATTATTGACATAATTAAACACAAAGTTATAAACACATAGAAATTCACTGGGCTTGTGTATTCATTTGAATGTGGTTCAGCCTTTGCCTGCAACTCTCCTTCTCCTCCACCTGCAGGCCTTCCTGGTGGGAATTGTGGTGCCTGATTCTGAAGTTATGCCAGGCTGGGCAAAGAAAAGAGGGTTTGATGGCACGTATGCAGAACTCTGTAAAAATAAGGTTTGTATCTGAGGGCAGGTGTTTTTCTCGCTGCAGCATTATGTGTGCACAGTACTGTGTCTGAATGTGACCTGTCACTGGTCTTCTCTCTGGTGACCAGTGACAGGACCTGAGGGAGCAGCATGAAGCTGTGTCAGGGGAGGTTTAGGTTGGATATTAGGGAAAGGGTCTTCACCCAGGGGGTGGTTGGGCACTGGAACAGGCTCCCCAGGACGTGGTCACAGCACCAAAGGCTGACAGAGCTCAAGAAGTGTTGTTTGGAACGTGGTGGGATTGCTGGGGCTGTCCTGTGCATGGCTGGGAGTTGGACTCAATGATCCTTGTGTGTCCCTTCCATCTGAGGCCATTGTATGATCTATGATAAGGATCCCAGCCCTGTTTACAGGTGTTCTGTAATACCAAGTGACTGCATTGGATCACCTCCGTAAACCCTGATGCCACTGAACCCTCCGTTGGTGTCTGTGGGCAATGATTCTGCAGCAAAGTTTGGCAGATGGCTGAAACACTGTAAATTAAACAGCTGTGTCACACAGCTGGCTTGAAAATAGAACTTCACTTTTCATACCAAGGAGACAGATAATATCACTACACAAAGTTATTTAATGTTTGTACACTTCTCTATTAGAATATTTGTTAATTATGTATTAACTCTCAATAAGACACTTGAACTTTACTCAGAAACATGTTTTTTTGATGAGTCATAGAATCAACAATGAACAATGAGCAATAGAAGGAACAATGAGCAATAACTGCATGCAAGGTTGACTCTGATAGTTCATGAGGAATTTGTGTTTTAACCCAGGAACTGAAGCAAGCAATAATGGAAGACATGGTACGGCTGGGGAAGGAGAGTGGGCTCCACTCCTTTGAGCAGGTAAAATGAAACAATTAACGTATTATTCAGTGTGGTCAGACAGGCAGTTTGTTTGTATGGAAGGGGAATTTGTCAGGATTTATTACGTTACTACAAACCCTTGTTGCAGCTGCACACGATGTTTTTGGAAACAGCTTTATTGCTGGCAAGTTACATTTGTTCCTTTGAAAAAATATATGTGCTGTGGTTCTGCCTCCCAGTCGTGCTTGAAATTTGAATTAAAGTTTTGAACGAAAGTTTTGGGTGCAGAGGTCAAAATCTAAGTCAGGGACATGGATAATCTCCAGACTGACAACCAGAGGTCAAGATAAACGACTGTAGGAGTCTGACTCTTCTGCCTCTGAAAGCCCTCTTAGAAACTGGGTCACTAATTACCAGTCTTATACCTGACCTCAGAATGCTTCTGGTTTCTTTATTTTCAGTCTGGGCACTAATTCTTTCCTGGTGCTTGTGTAAATACTTCTGCAAAAGAGCTACAAATACCTCAGGAGAGATCTGAAATCACCCATGGATTACACAGCATTAAAATCACAGCAAAATTATCCACCCCATTTTAAAATGTCAAACGCTTATTTCTGTTAAAATAATGAACGTATTAATTGTTACATATAATTAGCAAGGGCCCTTTTTCTTTTGTTTACACTGTTTCTGGATGATAATTCTAATGAGTAATTCACCATATTGGAGTGGAGCAGAAGCATCGTTAAACATAACCCCGTTATCCTTCATTTCTCAGTTACCTATTCAAAGTAAATGATAGCAAAAAGAAATTAATTAAAAAATAATAATAATTAATTAAAACCAGTCTGTAATGCACATAATTGTCTGTGCTAATAAGTCTGGTTTGCCTTTGCCATGGTTTTCACAGTATGAAATATTCTCAAGTAATAAATTCTACCAGCAGTTTGCAGTTAATAAAGTATAACATAATAATAGATTAGAATAAAAAATATATGTTTTAATTGTCAAAATTGAGCAGCTTCAAAATTTCATCTCTCTTGCAGTATGTAATCTTGAAACCCAACTTTGAGCCAGATATTGTAGCTAATGTTCCTGTGGGATGGGATCCCCTGGTTATTTGGGATACTCTTTATCATCCCTGTCCTCATTTGCACTTGGATCTCTGTCTTGGAAATGAGCACTCTGGCTTCTAACACCATCAGCTTCCAGGCTCTGAAAGCTGGTGCAGCAAGTGGAGGGAGCATTAATAGCATGAATTCTGATTTTATGAAGGATGTCATGGGGGGAGGAACGGGAATAGAAAATGCATTTGCAGCCTATATTCCTGCAACTCCCAGCCGAGCAAACTGCAAAGCAATCTGACTTGGGGAACCACGAAAGCAGCAGATGGCTGGGGAATTTTGTCTTAAATCAGTGGACTATGACCAGTCAGGCAGCAGTTGTCTGCTTTCTCCCACACCAGCAGGGGAAGGAAATGCTCACTCCCATCTGTGCTGCCAGGCTCCTGCTGTGCTCAGAGCCACTGCCTCGAACAAGGGCAGCCTTGTGAAATGCCGTTTGCGTAGGCTGGGGGATTTTATATCGCTGTAATTAGCTAAAATCCTCTTTAAACCTCATCATCATGTACACACTTCATGCCTGCAAAGCTTCACGATAACTTTGCAAGAGCGAATCAGTGCTGCTTACTTGTGCAGTGGGGTTAAGGTGATGTTCCTGACACAGCTCCCTGCCCTTGCCCTCTCCCCCATGGCCCTTCAGCCGTGTGAAGCGGCAGGGACGACATCACATATGGTGACACTGTCCCTCCTGTGCTGCCTCGCTGTGCTCTGGCCTTGGTTTCACACAGAAAAGAGGTTTATGTGTTCATTTTCTTGGAGAGCTCCCTTCTGTGGGCAGGGGAGGGAAATCCTGGGGAAGAGGGCCCTGGACTGCAGGCAGTGCCGTAGGGAAGCGCAGCATAACAAGTGACACTTACTCAGTGTGATGCCTGTAGCCTTCGCTATAAACATGTCCCTTTTTTGTTGTAGGTCAAAGCCATTTACATTCACTCTGATATGTTCTCGGTACAAAACGGTTTGTTGACACCAACGTTAAAGGCTAAGAGACCAGAACTAAGAGATTACTTCAAAAAGCAAATAGAGGAGCTATATTCAAGCATCTCCATCTGAAATCACGGGAAGAATCTCCTGACTAATGGACTTCATAGCAATATTAGAATAATACTCAAAAAGTACAGAGCCAGAATGACACTGCTGAAATGGATAAGCACCTGAATCTTATATTTGAGCCTTTCATTGTTCTAGGATTTCGCCACTAACCACATTTTTCCTTCTTTTTCTCCATCAGGTGTGATACAATTTCTTTTTTACTCTATGCACAGGGTACTACTAAGAAGTATGCTAAATTGCCACAAAACATACAGACATTTCAATCTATGACTAAATTATGGAAACTTATTAATAACTACAAACATTTCTAATTAAAATAGGGAAAATTTCAGGTATGTCTGTTAATATTTGATTGTATATAACCTAATACATTAAAAACTAAAATTATGGATAATTCAGTAATGTGGTCTACCTCAAACAATCAGTGATTGATGGTGAAAGTCTGTTTTCTCTGATTTGGGTCTCTGGATATCGGTTTATGTACGAAGTGATAGTTTTTATTTTTTCCAGGACATAAATGACATTGATTTGATTTAATCATTAATGACCTAACTAACAACCAGAATAGAAATAGGAAGGAATCTCCTGATATTTGTACTTAATAGACCTATTAGTATATTACATCTAACGGATAAATGTTACCTTGAACTTGCAAGAACAGGGTAGGCAGCGATAGGATAGAGTTCCCTCTATTTCCTTTTCATCCCAGCGCAGTTTATCCATGGCATGCTGATTCTGCGCTCGGGCTCCTGCAGCCCAGTGCACTCATGGACATCTGAACTGCTCAAACTGAGAAGGTTGCAAAAGCATTGCTGGCTCTGAGGCGGCGTTCGGTGGGAGCCCACGATAATCCACACGCTCCCAGTCCCTAATTTATTACTTTACATGCTGCTAATTCTGCGTAGTCCAACTGGACTAACTCCCTTTCAGAAACAGCGCTGAAGAAACGGAGCACAAGGAATAAGCTGTGATTCTGGACGGGGCTTAGCAAAACGAATGGGTTTGGGAAGAGGCCAGCCTGAGGCGCAGCAGTGGAGGGCATCCTTTGTCTGGCCGTGGGAGGGGAAGGAATACTGCTCCCAAAGGCCCATGGGGATGGTGAAAGGCTGTGTTAGCCATCCCTGTGCCAGGTGTCACGGGATGGCAGAATGCTGGATGTGGTGGCAGAAAGGCCTGCTGAGAAAACATCTCCATGCCCAGACGTCTGGGAGCATCAAGTCCCGCTGGCATCACTTCCAGTGGCCTCTCTGGTATAAACAGCAAGTTGTCTGGATGAAACCTTAGATTTCTGTGGTCATTAGAAAGGAGAAAAGTCTCATAAGGAACAGGAACAGACTCTAGAGCTCTCTCCTGATACAAAGCACGGTACAGAACAATGAGAAAACTGTCATGTCAAGTCGCTTGAATACGTGGACTGTCGATGGCTTCTTTCTGCTAAACAGGACCCTCAATATCTGTGTGTATTGTACTAGCTGCTCTTTGTTGCACCAGTGCATACTAGCATGGAGCTGTGCCTGCTAGATCTTTGCTAGGACAGTGAAAGCACACTTATTTTTTTCTCTTAAACTGGAATCCGCTGTAGACTTTTGAAGCTAAAAGTTAAAATTTTTAATCTAAACGGTCTCTTATTTTCCCTCTGAAATTCCGTTGCATGCTTCCAAATGAAATAAATCAAATTAATGGGTTAGTGTTACACGAAGACTGATTTATTGAAGTGATTTCAGAATACAATGATACAAAGGAAACCACATCAGTAACATAATGACTCATAAAGAATGCGGCGATTTGATTTATCAGATGTGCGTTTGTGTGAATCCCTTTTTGCGCCTGATTCCTCATTTGAGTCCAGTGCAATGACTCATATCAGTCCAAAGCAACTACGAAATATGTGAGATCTGCTGGGATCACGCATTCGTTTTTCACCAACGTACGCAGCAGCAGCATCCCTGGGGAATTTGCGTGCACCACGTCTGCAGAGCACAGGAATTACTGTGTCAAATTCGGCTCTTCAGGTCAAGCCAGAAAGGATTCTGATCTCGGCGGAGTCTAGTTCATCTCCTTTTTTGTACCAGCCAACGGACAGTCATTACATACACAAAGCTCCAAAGCAATGGAGAATTAGATTCAGTACAATTTCCTGTCTGTTTTAATGCGACAGGGTTTTAAAGTAAAAAACCCCAAAGCCTAGTCATCCCTATAAGTAGAGAAAAGCTATTTTTCAGTGACCTTTTTCTACCATTTGAGTTTAATTTACTTTTCTCCTAAGGTGATTGCAGGCTTTTCAGGACAACTAAACTCTGTGTGTAAGTATAAAAGATGCCACTATGAATTTATTTACGGCTTAAACGGCTGTTATTATTACGTATATAATGCTGAATAATATATCTGTACTCTTCTTTTGGTATTTGATGCAAAATGTCAGATGCACTAGAGCCAAAGAGATGAACATCAAAAGAATAAGAAAGAAAAAATACAGACTTGGCCACACTAGGATGATGACAAATCTGGAAGAAATTGTGTTGTCACACCAAAAGTGTGAATACTTTCAGAACTTGTGAAAAGTTATATAAATAAACTAAAAGCTCTCTTTTATACTTTCTTGTGTAATCAGATTTTCCTCTGCAGGTCACTCTCTCTCGCCATAATCATAATGATGCTGTAAGAGATTAACACTTGAAAAGCAGACAGTGTAAGGCATGAGCTCAGCACAATCTTGCTTCTCTTCAATTCCAGGAATATTTATTTTGCATTTCTTAAACTGAAACACTTCTTGTGACCACCAAGGAAAAATCCCCAGGGCTGTCCAGTTGTTTGGTTTTTGGTTTTATTCCACCTCAAGATAACTGGTTACAAAATTAGTTTCTATTATTCGTCTTATTTAAAGAGTGGAGACTCTTTTTGCAGAGTACTGTGTTCTCGGACATGTTAAGCATGGGAGGTTCTTCCAGAGCCTGGTGCTCTGCCTCTGGAATCGCTAAGACTCTCATATATCAAAACCGAATTAAAAGACATTTCCCAGGAAGAGAATCTTGCTTAGTTTTGTATTTTGTATGTTCTTTGCTCAATGTATTGCACAGAGAAAATACTGTTCTGCCAAGACGCACCAAGCGTAAGCAGAAACCAGACCAGAGTCTTAACCCCATGTGGGCAGGAAACACGTGGAATAACCTGTCCTAAAAGGCACATTTGCAGTTTAAAATGCTTGACGCACATCAGGTGAGGGAGAGACGGTGAGTTTTTATTGACAAAGTACTATTTTGCAATCTGTCCTCACTGTTAGCCAGTATCTGTCCTCATCAGCGAAGTCCAGTCTCATTTTTGCCATGAATAGGAAATTCTCGCGTATAACAAAATAATCTGACTCAATCTTCTGGAATTAAAACATTACCTTAGAATTTTTTTTAAAAATTTTACATGTGTTAAAAGCACAAACTGCTGATCTATATGTAAATAAATGCTACAAGATGAATGTAAACTGGGAAAGTATACTATTTTTGCATGGTAATAGGTTACTTAAAGACGTCTTGATGCCTTACAGAGAATTTGGAAAAGCATTTTATTTAGAGGCAATTCTGTCGGCGTATTTTTTGTATTTAGCTCACTTTGGTTTTCTCTGGGGGAAAAAAAAAAACGGAATTAAATCTTTGTTTCTTCTTGAAATTAACATTCTTCAGTATTTTGCACATGTGGTGGTTTCTACATCACCTTTGCTCCTGTGAAATAGGGAAGCTTTTCAGAGAAGAGATCTGGATGCTTGTAGTCCAGGAAGGAAAAAGTTTTAGATCCCTGGAATTGTTCCAAAATAAAATGTTTTCTGAGGCATCTGGAGCCCCTTTAAGCCCTTCATTTCAGCTTTTTGTTATGTATTTTAGCAGAGTAAAAGCAGTGAACAAATGAGGTATTTTGGTGAGTGTTGCTTATTCTATTTTCAGCTGAAAGTGAAGGGGGTTAAAATATAACGTATACATTTGTGTAAAAAAAAATCTTAACTGTAATTAAAGATTTTTTGGTTTTGGTATATTAGCATGTATATCAAAGAGTCATCTATGGAAACTTTTGTAAAGAACTAACTTCTCACCTTTCTCAAAAGTGCTCATGAGATTTTCTTGTGGACTGACATACAATAAAAGCTCTTTTCTAAAATCTGTTGTTCCTCCAGCTATACTCTGTCCTCACCATCGTTATGAAGTTGTTCAGAAAGCGTGCCTAGACTGAACGTGTTGTAAAAATAATAAATTATGTAAAATAAAATAATGACCAAAGGAATATTGGAACTTGAGATTGATTTTAGCAATCTCCTACAAAAAAAAAATACAAACATTGTTGCAAAGCTCTCTGAAGATGCAGAAGTCTTTCTGTAATGGTTTCATTTTTTTTTTAGTAATTTTAAATCAGTAATAACATAACCAAATGTACATGCTTGTTTAATATGAATTGACAATTGGGAATGCATAGTATTTTTTCAGACTATGTGTCTAAACCAATAAAGTTTCAAAACATTTGGGCTCTATTCCATTTTTTGCGTGCACTTGCATCTCCTTTCATCTGGAAATCCAGGGATGCCTGGAAGTGTCCGAGGCCAGGTTGGACAGGTTTTGGAGCATGTGGGATAGTGGAAGGTGTGGAGGGCGGTCGAACTGGATGGGCTTTAGGGTCCCTTCCAACCCAAACCGTTCTGTGGTTCTGTGAACTTGCTTCATGACACGAAAACATCGGAGCTGTGAGATCCTCACAGCTGGAACACGGGGCTGGTCCAGTGAAGGGGGTATCACACACGTGATTATTTACTCCGTTTTCATGCCGTGAGGGTGGGCAGGCCCTGGCACAGGCTGTCCAGAGCAGCTGTGGCTGCCCCATCCCTGGCAGTGTCCCGGGCCAGGCCGGACCGGTTCGGACCGGAGGCCCCGGGCCGGGGCTGTCAGGGCCGGGCCCGCCCCGCGCATGCGGGCGGGGGGCGCGGGGGCGGTGTCGGCTGAGAGGCCGCAGCCGGTTCTCCCGGGGCCAGGGCCGGTGCTCCCGCGGCCAG
>VXAY01004345.1:415465-427568 GCA_013399855.1 Oxyruncus cristatus
GGGTTTTATCGGCGGCGGGTCCTCGCCCGTGCCCAGCGGGTGCTGCGGGAGGTTGGGAGGGGGTTTCTTGTTGTCCATGTCCCTCACGGCTTGGGGAAGGCGGGCAGCTGTTCTGGGAGCAGGAGTGTTTCCTCTGGTTTGGCTGCTAGTTAGTCGTAAAAAGGAATTCTTCCCTCTGTGAAGTGGCTTCCCGCCGTCTGATGGCAGAACATCTCGAGTTGGAAGGGGCCCTGTAGAAAGGGCCAGACCAAAGCCTTGCGCTCCTTCGGGAGTAACTTTAAAAACTGCTCCGAGCTGTTCCTCGGGAGCTGCCTCGTTGTAGCAGCTAACCGGTTAAGAACTGCAGACCTTTAAGAAACAAAATGCAGTCCGAGGGGAAGGGGTGGGATTCAAGGCTGACAGAATAACTAGCTGAAGTAAATGGGGAAGGCCAGCATGGGATGTCTTGATCCCATGCTGAGCTTGGTAATTTAAAGGTGAGGCTTTCCTGTTATAATATTTGTTTGTGACAATAGGGTCAAAAAGGTATGGGCATGGAAGGGCAGAATAGCTAAAGGTGCCCTATTAGAAATCTAAATTCTAATATTGAAATTATCATTACTGAACTAAATACTTACTTTTCTCTAGGCCCAAAGAAAAAGGTCAGTGTGAAAACCCTACCAAAAATCAAAGAAAATGTTGAACTCACTGAAGAGACCCCTTCATGCAACCAAAGGTCTGTTAGAACTCATTCAAACACACCATTATTAACATTAGCTAGTAATTTTTATTGTTTTGCCTTGTGACGTGGCTCTTGGAGCTATGCAGTCTGAATTATCAGTAAACTGGTGTTTGTCAGACTTTTTATTGGTGTCCCATAAAGACATTTTGTAGTCGTTGCCTTCCTCTAAGACAGTGTAGCTCTGTGGTTGAACTTAGTTCTGTTCTTCAACTGCAGCTGTCAAGTGAATGTCAGAGAAACAAGAGACTTGGAAAAAGAAGAAGAGGAATCAGAAGACAGCAATGTATCACCCAAGGTGAGAATGGTTTTTATCTGCTATTAATTGGATGATAAATCCGAGAAAAGTGACATGCTAAATACCTGTTTTTATAATCAGATAAAATTTCCTGTGAGTTATGTGTGTGTGCACACACGTTTTTCAGGCTGAACTTAGAATATACTGCCTACACATCATAGTTGGTATTTAGAGAAATGGTTTAGGATTCTGAAATTAAGAATTGGGCCTCTAAGAAAAAAATTCAAAAGACAGTGAAGTTCATTACTCCACTGCTGGTGTGCATGACTTAGATGTCGGGATGCCTGCACTGGCATCTCATCCAGGAAAGATTGTAGGATCAAATGATGAATTTTAGAACTATAAGTCAGATTGCACTTTTGTTAATGGTGCAGGAAAAAACGTGGCACAAATTACTGTGAATAGCAAGTTTAAGGCATGAAGTACCAGACAATGAGTTTCTAAGCATCTGCTAGTGTAGATGACATTTATTTGCATTTCTTTGTCTGCATCCACTTTTCTCAAGTTGTTTGTATTGGTCGTTTAATTTTAGAAATCCTCCATGATCAACACTGAAAGTAAAGAAAGTTTGCAAAATGCTGACATGACTTCAAGTGAGTATAATGGCGATACGTTGTATTATTAAATATACTTCTATCTCTGTATTTTTTATCTATGTGAGAACTAGTTGTGGACATGAGTTCTTCAGTTTACTCAAATCTGCATTTTTAAAAGCTTGTGACTAAATAGCTTGTCTTTCTGAAAACAAACCTGTTGAAGAATTACCCTATCAGAGGCTAAATTCTTCAGGTGTGTCTTGTGAGCCTTGGGCAAGGAAGGTGTCTTCTCTGAGCTTATGGTAGTGTAGATTTGGCTTCAGGATGCCCTTTGTTTGCTTCTTTAACTGCATTATGACTCAGTATAAAGTACTGACTTGACAATATTTAGCTCATCGCAGGAATGAAACTTAAATAAGGAAATCCTGATGGTTTCTACAAGATGATACTTTTCTTTAGCCACCTTTTTTGTCTCTTTATTTAGGTACAGGAATGACTCTTCCCACAGGTGTTTCAACCTTTCTCATTGAGTGTTTAGATGTCGATTCAACTGCAGATTTTAATAATACTAGTGGCAGCCTGCAGAGTTACTCATCCCCTGAAACATTCAGAGACGATGATTCAGGTGGGACTTCTGGGTTTTTTTGAGCTTTATTTGATGTAGAAAATGTGGGGAGGCTGTTGACAATAAAAAGACTGGTGGCCTCTCTGGGTGTGACTCACCAGGTTACATCTTTGCTGCAAGCCAACCTGTCCTTAACATGGAATCTGTATCTGGTCCTCCAGTCCAGAGTGAATCAGGTCCTGGTGTATTTTGCATCACACTTTAAACTTGAAGTATTCAGAGTTGACACAAGCTGTTTATTGGGGATGTCCCACCAAAGTGCTTTGAGTCAAATTCCTTCCAAACTTTTCTGCAGCTATTTGAGCCAAGACAATGCTTTTATTTAGTTCCTATCCTGCAAATGTGATTTCTTTAGTCTGTCACAAATTTAGTGACTGGATTAATTTCAGCATAAGAAGCCTACACTTATGTCTTTTATGTGCAGAAAGAAGTTATTTTTACTCTATGGACCTTGGCAAGTACAAGAACTCTACTCTACTGGACTCCAGCAAAGCAGTGACCATTGATAAGATAGCACAGCTCTCAAATCTTTCAGCAATATTAGGTAATTCCTTTCTACAGTTCTTCTGGATACATACATAAAGAAATTTCCTTCTGATGCAAGAAACTGGTATAAAATACATGATGATAATTTTATGTAAGGCTTGTCTGCATATTGGGGAGCAGCTTCCTGCTGGTGGTCTGTGTTTGCTTCTAATATTGTTCTCTAGAAATTAGTTTGCACTAAAACATTGTTTGGTCTAAGCTGTTTTAGCTTTTTCATTTAAAGTTTCGCTTTTATGTTGGTTGTTTTCTTTTTTTTTCTAGAACCTGTACCAAAGGATTTTCAAGACCAATGCATTAGAAGGTAATCTGCACAGCAGACTCTTTGATGCACCTAAGTGTTCAGGTTTTTCTCTTTTGACTGATGCTTTAAAGAAAGGCCAATATGGATAAGCCTCTGCTCCTGCAAACCCTTCTGTGGAGATTCAGCTACCTGTGTCCTCACTGACTTTGAGACTGGTGCATTAAGTCAGGAAAGAGTTTGCCTTATAGACTTCTGGCTTGGCCTTGCAGCTCTAGGGAAGTTGAGATAAGAGAACTCAAAGAAGGATTTTAAGGAAGAGAAAGGTGGCATTTATTTACCAAATCCCTAAATAAGTTGCTTTTATCCAGTTGCACTAATTCTGTCAGATTCATTCAGCCACAGGCAGCAAAAGGTGTGTGCCCAGGTGTCTGGCCAGGCTTGCTGTGCAGTACAGAGTATGAGGGGTACCTGTTGTCAAGTCCTTCTCTGGCGTTCTGTGCTTGCCCAGGAAGAAATCAGGTTTGGGTGCAGATCTCTTATGTTCTTAAGGAATTGCAAATATCCTCGGGATAAGCTCTGACCTGATGATAAACTATCAAATAACTGTAAGGTATGGTGAAGCAACTCTGTAACAATATTTTTTAAAATAAGCTTTATCCATTTTCACTCAGCCTATATCTTCCTAGGATTTCTTTATTCAGGGTGGGGGGAGTTTAAATGTTAACATTAATTCAGAATAGTTGTTCACGTTTTTTTCCTCTCCTAGAAAGAGGCCATCAAATTGCAATTACAGTTCTTCAGCAGTAGGCATTTCAGCTACTCTGTCAGGTAAAATATGACCAGAAGCAGTTGTACTAGCTGTGAGAACAGAATATGCTACCCCAACTTCAGTGATGGCACAGTTTCTAAACCAGGCTTCTACTGGATCATTTGTCCTCCAGCACACACTAAGCTCAATTGTGTCTAGAAGGAAAAGTGTATATTGAAAAAAATCTTCCCTGTAAATAAGACTTGGCTCTAATTAACGTGTTAGGAGAGGAAAACAAAAACAACCAACCAACCAGAGTCTCAAACCCTGCATTTTTCCATTTAATCACCATGATGCCCAAGGAAAATTGACATTTCTTATTTAACTTACCTAGGAACAGAACTGTTTGTGTCATGCTCTTTACTTGAACTTATGTCATATGAGCTTCACAAGTACTAGTGAGTCCCTGATGGGACTAAGTTCTAGTCTGTGAGTGATGCAATTCTGTGGCCCAGGTACCTGCTTAATTTGGACAGTAATAGCAGCAGAAGTTGCCAGTGGCAAAGAGTGCTGTGGTTATGCAGGTCTCTGCTCCCACAGTGTGTGTGCCCAGCAGTAAATAGCCAGGTGAACATAAGATTAATAAGCAACCTTGTTTCCTTCTGGAATGGGAGAGCAGTAAAGCAGTCCTGATGGTGGGGAGAGGGAGATGAGAACTGTACTGAAGGGAGGAACTGTGTTTACATGGGTGGCTTTGGAATTATTCCTCTTTGAAAACCATCCTGTAAGACATGGGGTGGAGAGTAGCTGTGGTCTTTGTCTCAAAGTTAATTAATTTGTTGGAAATTTGTCACAGGAAAAAAGCTCTGTAAAATCACAGCTGCAAGAGAGAGAACTCCAGACCTAAAAAGTGGTATGCGCTGTGCTTCACCCTTAGGACCGGACAGCAAGGTGAAAGATCCTTAATAAATCAGCAAGGTTGTGACACAAATGACTTGCTCCTGCCTTCTATGGGCAGAAAACTCCACCTAGAGGAGTAGTAGTTCCTGCTACACTTGTGGAAGGGGTGCCTGCAGCCAGAGCAGAGAGTGAGGACACAGCTTGCCTCTCCCTCTCAATAGAGTAACACTCATGGATGCCCCCAAGCTCAGTGGTTCTCAGGCTGGCTTTGCCGGTGGTACTGTCAGTGTGTGGAGCTTGACTGTGACAGAGGGACTCTCTTTTTTAGTGCTTACCAGGCTATAGAGATTCACTTTGTGATACCAAGTAATTGTTTCCCTCTTTAGCCTGACAAGCAAACTGCTAAACCCAAAAGGCTGAAGCGTAAGGAAACAGAAAACAATTCTAATCTGGCAGAAGAAGGTTCATCCTCATTTAGGCAGCTCGATGCCCCAGGAAACACTTCAGCCAAATCAGGGGGGTTGACAGCAGAAGTTGTGCCAACCAAACCAACAGATGCTGTGGTGGTGAGTATTCCCATTGTGCCCTGCTGATTTGCAGTGGCATGAAATGAGAAGTGAGAGTTTTGAATTGTGGCAGAAGTTACAATTAAATAAGAGAAGTGGCAGGAAGTGCCACACCTGAAGTGTCTGTGCTGCTCTAAACTAATACTGGGTCTTAATTTTGGAAAGCACAAGACCGAAAAAAAAAAAAGTTAATGACAGGAATTCAGTTCTTAAATCTGAAGAAATATTAGTAACTCTAAATGGAGTTCTTACAGTATTGTGTACTAAGGAGACATTGTAGGAGTAATAATAAACAGCAAAGACTTTGAATCTGATACTGAGTTCTTCTCTGTTTTTGTTTAGCAAATGACTTCCACCATGCTGATCGTTGAGGAAAATAAAGCCCTAAAAAATCCTGGTAATGCTCAGCTTGCACAGCTAGAGGTGAGTGTCTATCCAGTGCTTTTTTTTAAATGATCCAAACCAAAGAAATCATTCCTTGTGGCACAGTCCAGTTGTGGCTATACATGTTACTAGGCAAATTGCACAACAAACTGTGATAAATTCTATTAGCTGGACAATTAGAAACCCCCCAAGCAACCCAACCTAGGAATCTGCTTTGTATTTTTACAACAACTTCTAATGTAAACCCAGCACTAGTAGCCTTACTTGCACAACCCCTTTAATACAAATGTGATATTGAAATGCCAGTTTGAATTCTGTGGCAGTACAGGTAGTACAGTCCTGCCACTTGCCTCTGCACACTTGAGTTAATGCGTACTAGATTAACAAACAGAGAACATCAAGGACTTGTTGCAGTCCTAAATAATTTTTTTTAAGCAACAGAATGTCTTTTACATGAGCTAAGTCTGAATTAGCCATTACATTAGCCAGTCTGAATTGTTATCTGTTATTTAACTGGGCAGTTATTACTATATATTTTGTATTTTGATGGAGCTGTAGCTCAGCTTGTCGCCAGTGTGCAAAGCCTCACCTGGGGAAAGCCTGTTCCTGAATACCACAGGTCCATATGTAAATTCAGAAGAAATTGTTCCTGCATCTCTGAGCTCAGAAAAAGAAATTATTCCTCAAAGTCCAGAAGAAAAGAAAATTTTTAAGGTTCTAATTTTATTGCACTTTTTAAATCCAGTTTTGGCATTCTAGTATGTATTTTATTGTATATTTAAACCTTACAGTATTAAAACAGCTGAAGAGAATGTTTAAGCTTTGAAGCTTCCTCTCACCCTTTACAATAACATATTAAGAGTACACAAGTAGTCTGAAATGTTTTCTAATGGCATCCCTTGAAATCTGCATGACATCTGATTTCCCTAGAAGAAAGCTGAAAGACTATTTTTTCAATGGGAAGAGTAGTGTGAATGAAATGTCATTAATCTTCTCAGCCTCTGTGTGACAGAGAAGAAATCTGCTCCATTGTTAGACTGTCACCACACCAGAGGCCTCCCAGGCTCCAGCGAGTTCCAGTTAACAGGAAAGTGTTCTCCCCTCCCAAAGGGGTGCCCGAAGGTGAGAGAATAAAGACTTGGTTCGCTGTGCAGATGGTTAGTTAAGTTAGGTTAGTTTAAGGGTGGTTGGTTGGTTGTTTTTTTTTTTAAAGTCTGAATATTTTGAAAAATCACAGGGCTGAAAAGAGTGAAAGATGCAGAAAACTTCAGGTTTCTGACTGAACAGTGTTCTTGTGCAATGGTACTTCACTAAAACTGCACTAACACTTTCTCCTCCAGGGGTCTTTAGGACAGGAATCGATACAGTCATAGGCTATATCATAATTAAGGCCAGAAGGTGCTCTGGGTAACTCTGGGAATATCTGTGCCTCTTCAAGTTACTCCTGAAGTAACTTGTTGCCCAGAGAAGCTGTGGCTGCCCCATCCTTGGAAGTGTCCAAGGCCAGGTTGGAGCAACTGGGATAGTGGAAGGTGTCCCTGCCCATGGCAGGGGGTGGGACTCGATGGGCTTTAAGGTCTCTTCCAAGCCAAACCATTCAGTGGATCTGTGATTGTAACACAACTTTGAGGTTTCCTGCTGCTGTGGAGATTCCCTAGAAAAGTTACCTTCTTCTTTAATAAATTATTATCCTGTCTTTATTTCTAGGGTAAGTCTGACTTGAGCTTTCAGCCACTGGTGTGGTTTAGATCATGCTCAGTATTGCCCCCCACCCTCAAAGTAGTTCAAGTTATCAGTTATGTTTTTCTTTAAAAATCACCAGTTTCCCTTAAGGTTTCTGTTCTTTTCTCCTGAAACCCTTAAGACAGGGGAAGCTTCTTTCTTCACTTCCTAGATTTTTGTTAAACAAAAATGAGAACTGTGAACAAAACTGTCTCATCACTGCCACAGAGGTAAAACCCCCTCCCTTTCTCATGTCTGGTGAAGTTTCTCGGTGTGCCACTGGATGGCACATGTCTTCCGAAGTTTAAAGCAGTTCCTCACAATGTCTGCAAGTTTTCTGCAAGTCGTGTGTCATTTAATTCGATACAGAGACACTGCCTGTTGACAGCTTTCAAAAATACACACCTTTTCATTTGCAGTCTCTTAGCTCCAAATGCTGCCCAACTTCGTTACCAGTGGAGTTACATGCAACATCTGGAATGCAGGGAAGTGCATTTAAGTGTGTGTATGCATGTATTAATGACACTGATGCAACCAGGATGCTAGGTCATGTGTCCTAGGAAAATTGTGGGAATACAGAACGCAGGTTGTACTTGGTAATCACAAATAGGCAAGTGGTGGTGCCAGAACAAAAGGGTTGGGTTTGTTCTGCTTTTCTAGAGGATCCTGGGATCAGGATCACAGACTGCCTGTGGTGGGGGTTTTATGCTGGATGTTTTATTCTCTGCACAAGGAGTCTTTCAGGTGATGCTGGTTTTCATTAGGAATGTACATGTACTCAAAACTATTGTTGTCTCCTCACTGGCAAATGACCTGCAAGATCCAGATTCCTCCAAACTAATGATAGCATGGATATCTAGTGAACATCTCAACAGCTGGTCAGATCAATGAGCTTTCTCTTACACTTGAGAATGTGCCACTTTGCTGACTGTTATTTATCACTTCTTTCTCTTCCCCAGATTCAATTACAAGTACCAAAAATTGGATCTGCTGTAAACAGAGATGAGGTTTCTGGGTCTCAGCAGAAGTCAACAGAAGAAATGACCATCTTGTTGCTGTGTCAGGGTGATGAAACAGAACTAACAAATGGCTGATTTTTTTCTTTCTTTTTTGCACATACGTTGCTTGAAATTGGGTATGATGTGTTCAGTAAGCTTGTAAGTACTTTACTCAAGTACTTACCATTAAATTATTTTGTACAGCAACTAGATCCTATTCTGGGCATCACTCTGCAAGGACTCCACAGAGATGATTCTTCAGTTTGTTTAGGTTTTTGGAAAGCACGACTCAAGAACAGCAGACCAAATTGCATTAACGGAGTTACGGTTGGCTCTTGCTCTGCCAAGATTTCTAGTTTTCTCTAGTAGCATTAGCATTTGAAGATGTGACCTCTGCATAAGTGTTCACACTGGTTATGGGGTGGGTGTGAAAGCATTCATGTACTCTCGGGGACCCCCAAGTCGATAGCATGCTGCCTTTGAACTCCAGAATGCCTTAGGTCTGCAGAACTCTGGAGGTGCAGGACTGTGTGTTCTGCTGTAAATCGACTTCTAACCATGAATATAGGTCATCATCACCCTGCCATCACTGTGAGCTGGCTCTTAGTGATCAGCACTGTCACCATCCTGGGCACATCCACTGCCCAGCCAATTCGAAGTGCTTCCCCTTCCATCTCACGTGTTCTGTAATATCACATCTCGCAGTCACTGTTTCTTCTACTGGCTTCAGACTTAGACAGAAGTAGTAGATGCCTGACATGAACACAAGGGTGGGAAAAACCCTTCTATAGCTGAACTGTGTGAAGAGCTGGATATTGGCATTCTGGATTTTCAGGTTACTGTTCACACTATGTCCACATAATTTCCAGTTCAGCTTGTGGATGGTTAATTCATAAATGTCATTCTCAGTGTGCTGAGTGCCTCAGAAAACACTCTCAAGAGCACAGTTTTTTCCAGTTGAATTCACTGCGGGTTAAAGTAATTTGGATCCCTACAGTGTTCTCACTACACCACCCTGACTCTTTTCTGGACAAAAGGGAAGTTTTTTGATGTTTCAGAATGCTAGTATGGCTTTCAAAAGTCTGTTCCTCAGTGTTACCGCTCTGGAAAATAGTTCTGTATTTCCAGAAAGGGCATGCCAAGAAAACATACAAAATCCACAACTTCAGTTTGACTACATTTGAAAATACCTGTGAAAGTTCAAACCCTGAGCCTTTCCCCATTGCTTTGGGGTAGAAGGAAGTGCAAATAAATGCTGCTGGATTAGTCTATGAAGAAGTATTATATAAACATACTATATGGCTCAAGGTTAAAAATTATGCCATTAAGCTGTTTTTCTTTTTTTAAGCATTAGTAGAATGAGTTCTACCAATAACTCATTGGAGTCCTCTCAGATATGCTTCTAATTATCAATATCCTTGTTCTTGCAAATACTCACTCACTAGTAATTATGCAAGAATCTAGAGCCCCTAGGAGATGGAGGTGGACTTCTTGATGTAGCTTTTAGCAAAACTGAAAGCTACTTATGTAGTAAGTTGTGATTATGATGATTGTTCAAGTAAAGGATGGTCCCAAATAAAGATGTGTTTATTGTAAGGGTATTCTAGAAGTCCTAGGAAAAAACACTTCTTTTACCCCAGATGATCTGGTAGTTTTATACAAGAGACAGACTAATAACTGGCAAATTAATTGGAAAGTGTAAGAGAAAGAAATATGGTCTGTAACGGCAGAGTTGGCTGAATATTGCTGCATTTTGCTTCTGTTTTCCTTTACGTGATGAGGCTGTATAGGAGGGCAGAAATATCAGGAACCACAATCTCTTGTCCTTCCCTTGAGTTATGAAAGCGCTGCTTCTTATTTTCATCTTTTGTCTGACTCTCAGAGAAAGTGTAATTAATTACCAGGCTAGCTCTCTGCCCCAGGGAAGGAAATTCATTTGGAGGCCGGAACAATCTCTACTCTTGTTCTGCTTTTCTCAGAGGAAGTGCCTTTTCCCAGAGTTTGGTTTTCAGCTGGAGAACGACTACATAAAATTTCATTCAGAGTGGAAACGGGCTCTTCCATATTGGTGGCTAAAGGTCATGGGTCGTGGCCAGGGTAGGACAGAGGAGGTTATTTGTGCAGTGATTCAGGAGAGGAGTCTGTTCACTGTCACCAGGGCTGCTCTGTCAGGTCCCAGACATGATGAAGTCTTAATGGCTTGAATGGAATCGCTCCCAGTGAGTCAGTCCATGCAGGAACTCCGATAATCCTTTATCACCAGGAATTGTGCATGGCAGATGCATGTTGAGTAAATGTATTGTACATAAACCTGTAAGAGGTTTTTCATTAACACTGCTGAGTTATTTTTGTTATCTGAAGTGCACTTCTAGGAGACTTTGACTTCAGAGATGATGGAATATGTTGGCTTCTTGCACTGGAGTGCTACAGGGGTACATATACGGGCTGGTGGAGGGTAAAGACCTTGCATGCAGGTGATTCTGCTTTGCTTCATAATCTTCAGACACAGAAAAGAGAGGTTTAGAGCCCAAATCAGCACGTACTGCGTGGACAACGAAGTTAATGTTCTTTGTGTAGGTATGAAAGTTTGCCTACAGAGAGGCTTTTATAGGAAAGGGGATGTTTAAATTTGTACCCATCCTTTTTCTCTCATTGTCCTTCCTCCCCTCCCTCGATTAAGGTCTGACAGTCAAGCCTATCAGAATCAACTGCTGTTAATTTAGGCGTTTTGGAACAGGTTAATATTTACTCTTGAAGGGACTCTATCAGCTGGAATTGTAATGCACTTGAGATTAGCTAAATCTTCATTGCTCTAAATTGTGAAATTATTGAAAGCTGAGTTACATGTCCTGGCCAAAATTTTATTAGTTTGTAGTGTTCCCTGAGGACTTCTTCTATTTGAGACTGTATTTACATGCCCACCTTGAAGCCAGGAAGCTTTTGCCTGGTGAAAGGAAGTAAAGGTTGGTCATGTACAAATCTGTGGCAGGCAGGTGTGTCTTCCATACAGAACAAGGGGAAAGGGATGCATCTAAACATTAATTCCTGTTTTCTGTTAGAATTATCTTCAGCTTCTGGTAGATGAAAAACAGAATTCCTACAGATGGGCCATTGTGAAGACTTGTTGGGTAGATATGTTACACATGCACTAAATTTTGCCTTAAAAAGAATCTGCTTAATTTAATCTTACGTCATAGGTTGTTTTAGTTTAATTCCATTTTGTAGGGAAAGCAGATGAGTCAGTCAGTTTTGTCAGTCCTTAATCAAACTCCCCAGCAGTGTTGTATCTGAACAGTGATACACTGAAGGAGACTGTTAACTGTTACCAGGATTTCTATTTCACTTCAACATTTATTAATAAAGGGTTTTGCAAAAATCCTCAGATCCTTTTGATTTTATAAAATCTATCACACCTTTTTTTTTTTCTCCGTATAATTTGTTTTGGATTGACTCGCTGGGCGTTAAGTCCTGAACGCCGTTTTGTGGCTGGGTATCTCACCTGCGGTGATGGCTTCCTCTGCCCCACGTACACACGTCCCACCTTCCCTGTTGGCTGTGAACGGAGCGCATCGGAGCGGTGCCGTTGTCGCGGCCGTGGGAGGGCAGGGGGCGGCACCTGGGTTTGCTGGGCCCGGCCGGAGGGACGGCGGCTCTGCCGGTGCCCCCCTGCAGGGTGCGATGCCTCGCCCGTGCCCTCCCCCGCCTTCCCGGGGCTCCGGTCCCGAACTTCCGTCCGGAGAAGGAAAACACGGCCGGGCGCGTTTCGGCCGCCGCGGGGCTCCCTCGGCTCTGCCCGCGCTCCGCGCTCAGGCCGCGGCACC
>VXAY01004345.1:430364-446861 GCA_013399855.1 Oxyruncus cristatus
TTTTTTTTTTTTTTTTTTTTAAGGTTTCTTTGTTTCCTGCCCAGACTCTCTTCCTACTGTGGGTGTGTGAAATTTTGTGAGCCTGGCTCTAGCCAGGTGGTATAAAACCCTTCAGAACTGGGTGCTGGAGAAGTTGACAGGTTTACTAATGTGACCAATAAGTTAGCAACTGTAAAATATTTGCTGAGGTGCCAGTTTGCCATTTATATATATATATATATATGTGCAGTTTATTTTACAGAAGAAACCTTAAGAAATCACAGTAGATCCACTACTTATTAGTCTTTTAGCTCTTCAGTTTAATCCAGGCAATTGGTAGGCTTGGCCGTTGGGCTGAAATCTCTCAGCACAGCTTGACATTCACGTGGTGAGCCAGAATATTCAAAACTTTAGTGGTAAAAATCTGTGTACAAGAAACACAGAAACACCTGCAAGTATTCTAGGGAAGAGACAAGCCCTTAAATTCCAAGGTGTAGAGTACCTGCTGTCTACTGCAAATAACAATCACGTGAGTGGCTTTTCCCCGAGGGTAACTTTTACTATAAATAGGAGCTCTTGGCCATATTGTAGCATCTGGCACTGGCGGCTGCTGGTGACAGGAGAGCTCAGCCCAGGCTTGGGCTGCTACAGTTACCAGGAACATAACATTTCAGGTAAGCAGTTTTCTAGAATTTTAGACTGAAAGTATTGCTGTTGTAAAAATACGTGAAGCTGTTCCAAATGGGCTCAGCAGATTGAGCCCAAAGCTCAGTAAATTACTGAGAGGTCTCTGTGGTCAAGGTGTGTGGGCAGTTTTTCCAGTGGTAAGTACAGCTGCAGGGACTGCAGCAGAGGTTCTGCAGGACAGTGTGTCTGTTGGGGTCCTGGTTGGGCTCAGAGCACTGCTGAGCTGTGGCAGAGGGAGAGGGGTGCTCTTGTAGGACTGAATTAAGGGGCTTGTACGTTTCGTAGGAGGGAAACTCGGTGGGCTTTTTTCCATCTTCTGTATAAAGTTCAAATACTTGTTGCCTTCTCTCTTTAGACATCCTTCCTGCCTCGCTGGAGGATAGAGGGATTATTAATCAGGAGTTCTTCTTACACTACAGTTCAATAAAAGCTTCAGTGTCTCTGTTTTAATCGAGGAAGCTCTAAAGAGCCCTCTCAGCCCGAGGGGCATTCCAGTGCTGCTTGCAAACTGCTTTGCTCTTGTTAAAGCACCTGTTGTAGAGGTACAGCTGTGTGGTGACTGTTCAAGCTTGACAGAACCCCTTCCAGTTTCGAGTCTTACCAACAGCGTGGGGTATCTTTGGGCACACTTTTCCTTTAGGGCTTTGCTTTGGTCCTCTGGGTATTTTTGAGAACCAGTGCAGTTTTTTAAGTGGGGAGATACAGGAATAGATGACTCTAAATGTTCTTTACTTATGGAGAAAGCCATTTTTGGTCATCCTGGAAATGTGCTTTCTGGGGGTCTTTGTGTACTATGTGCTGCTCCTTTATAGGGAGAATATTTTGGAGGTTCCTGAGATAGGAAAGGCCTCAGGCTGACTGCAAAGTAGTATTTCCTGAAATCTGTCTAGGCAAGCATCCCCCATCAGCCCAGACTCTTTCTATTCCCTGTGGCAGTGACTTTAAATGGTATCCTGAGATTTGTTTCCTTTCACATCATTTTTGGCAGCAGGATTCATCACGGGAATTGCAATAAACCTAGAGCTGGAAATGGGTAGCTTGATACAAAGATGCTTCACGAGCCAGTTCCTCTGCAGAGCTATTGTTCTTGCACAGTAAAAATGGTACATGCTTTCTTACAAAGGCATAATTGCTTCTTGAACCAGAGGCTGATTTCTTGAAACAAAGTGTAAAGAGACTCAGAAACATTTAATAACATGTAACCAGGGACTTTTTAAAGTGGAGGCTGGAGTAAGGTGAAGGAGGAACATAAAAGTTGTCTGACATTGATTTTTCCAGTCCAAAGTTTTACCCACAAAATGTCTTTTCTCTCAGCAGCAGGTAGCTTTGTGTACAGCCCAGCTGAGCCCAGGGACGCAGATCTCTTGCCAAGCTGTATCAGTCCTTGTGAGCAATGCAGCCAGCAAATTCCTGATCCTAACAGCTCTGCACAAGGCTTTCCAAAGCTGTTCCTCAGCAGTGCTGTCAGTGCATCCAGCCAGTCTGACCAAAACCTGCTATTAAAAAAAATGTGTTTTGATTTTTGTTCATTTCTGGCATTCTGCAAGTTTTTTTGCCAGTATTTCTAAAACTCCTGGAATTTCACCACCTTAAAATCTATCTTCAAGAAGAGCTTTAGCTGGACTTCATTTTGTAATAGCTCCAGCTTTTCATCTTTTCCAGTTATCTGATGAATTTTAAAAGCCTTTGTCCCATAATTTTTTAAGACTATTCAAATTCTTAAACTTCTGAAATGTTATTGTGTTTTTATTAAGCTCATTTCTGCCCGTCAATGTCCTTTTCAGTTTTGGATTTTATAAAAAAATCCAGCTCTTCTGTAATATCTCTGGAAGAGTTTGGTTTTGGCTTTTTGGTTGCATTCATTAGCTTGAGAGTAGCACGTTTTAATAAATACTTCACTTTGATTTATGTGCAGTTTTCTCTATTGCTATCATGACTTTGGCTTGTATTTTGAAATATATTTCTGTTTTCTAAAGTACTTCATTTTGCCAAATTCTGGTTTGCATTTCCTGTCATCTGAGCTTTTATGTACCTTCCAGTGCTATAAGTCAGCTTTCATCTTGGAAGCAGAAGCATACAAACTGCAAGGCTCCAGTGAGCACCTCTGGAGCTTGGCGATGGTTGGCTGGAGGGGTCACTCTCCAAGCCCTCCTTGCCACCACTCTGTAGGTCCCCCAAGTGCTTCTCCAGGTAGGAACGTGCTGCCGCTAAAACATCCAGCGTGTCCTTGAAAATTAGGTGCTAGCTCTGAATAGGGCAGTGCTGCAAGCTGGGTCTGTGCAGTGGCTGGAGGAGCTGTAAGTCAGCGGGTTGGCAGTTCAGCCGGTGGCTATTTACTCGTATTGTCATCAGATCCACAGGAATTACCGTGGATGGGATCTCCAGCGTGTTAGGTGCACGTGAATGCAGGGAATGACCAAATAATTTCTAAACTGTTGGGGTGCTTGTGCCTACCTGACTTTGTGCCCTGGAAAGTTTTCCCCTGCCCTGGTGGGAACTCACCCTGCCTACCCGTTGGTTCACCTCAGCTTCTTCCCGTCGCCTTCGGAACAGGGAACATGGAGTGGAAAACCCTTTGCTCATTTTTCTGCTGCTTTTTTAGAAGAAGCTGAAGCTCCTTATAAAGTGAGCTAATGGGTGAAGGGTCACCCTTATTGCCTTTCCTCCTGGCACGTCCTGTGGTGGCTGGGATCTGGAGAATTTGGCATCACGCGGTCACCCTGCCCGCACTGGACATCACGAGGTCAGTGCTGCCAGCTCGGCCTCTTCCCCGTGGCACGGCCGCCTTGTCTGGGATAGCTGCCGTCTCCTGGAACAGGCACCTTCTCAGTTCCCCTTCCAGCATTTCAACTCCTTCCTCGAAATCAGAAAACTTTCTGAGGAGAGGTTGGAGCAAGTGAATCGGTGTATATGTGGATACACTGGAGGGGAAATGCCTCCTCACACTTGGGCTGTGCTGGCAAGTGTTGTGAGAGGGTGTTTCTGTGAACCTGAGGGTTCTGGTTCTATCCCTTCCTTCTCCAGATGAGGTCGTAGGGCACGAGGATGTACCAAGAACATGGGGTGCACTGTTTGTGCATTGTGAGTCTCCCTTTCCAAAACAATCCCACCTTTCAGGTGACTGAAGGTGTGTTTACACGTGTTGTGTTACAGACCTTGCTGCCTTGGGATGATCAGCTCCTCTGGTTGACTGATGGATTGTCCTTGTGTTTTCAAAGGGCTTTATCCCTTGCTGTCTGTATTCTCTGAGTTAGAGTGTGCTCATGGTGACAGCATGGATGCTGTCTGGAATAAACTTCTGTTGGCTTCTGTTCTGGAATAAACTGGTCCAGTGTGACTTGGAGCCTGAAACTTGTGCTGTAATTTTGGCTGAATGCTGGAGGTGACCACTTTAGAAGCGTGTTTTATGAGTGGAAAGTAATGCATGCGGTGGTTTCATGCTCAGAGGTTGTGTTCCCTCCCATTGCTACATCTGGAGCTGAATGTCTGCAGGATCACATGTCCGTGAGTAACGTTAGGAAAAATGCAGAGCTCAGTTGCAGCAGCGAATCCACAGTGTGGATTCCAGAATTGGCCAAGAGCAGAATTTGTCTCTGAGGACTCGAAAAATTTTGTGTTTGTGGTATTAGATAGAGAACCTTAATCTATAAAATATCTGCTGGAGGAAAAAAAAATAGTTATGCCCATTAAAAACAGGAAGTAATTTTATTTATGTCTAAATGACTTGCTAATGCACTGTCTGCTCCACCTTATACTGAGTAATAGCAGAATTCATATATGGGAAATATTCACATGTGGGAAATATATTTGCACGAAACACACTTGTGATTCTGTTGTGCCTGAGGAACGTGACCATAACCGCTGCATTCAAGAGGGGCAATCCCTGCAGGACTGAGCACTTATTTCTGACAATACCTGCCCAAATGAGTTCTGCTTGATAGAAGTTTGAATGGTTATTTGTAGTCTTTGTATCAAAAAGGATTTATTTACTTTTGCAACAATGTGTTGTGCTGTTGCTTAGTGTTCAAGCAAAGCTTTTAATTGTGGTAATTCTGCACATTTGCCTAAACGGCCTTTTTCTCCTCTGAAACTGATAGCTTCTGGAGATACTATTATTCAGAACACAATACACTGCAGAGAAACTTGTTCAAACACGTGAATTGCAGCACAAAATACTCAACAATCTACATATAAAGTGTTAACAGTGCATGCATGTAACATGCATCTGCAAGTAAAACATGCTTGCATAAAGTTTTCCGTCTTTTTTGAAAAACCGATTTCGTAGTCCTTATCATGTCCCCGGACTTAAGCAGTTTGGCTGTATGTAAAAATTCTTTGTAACAGTCTTGTCTGATATTTTGGGGTGCTAATCTGGGTATCTGCCAGCTTTTATGTATTGTTTGTCCTTGAAACTCTGGCCCTGAAAGAAACCCTGACTTTGTATGGGTGAAGGACCCTGCAGTGATGCCAGTGTCGCTTAGGGAATGATCTGTCACACACCACCGGTGCTGCTCTGGTTCTCCAGGATCTTTCCACAACATCGTCAGTACTGAGTTTGGCCTAAAATGAGTAAAATACATTGTATTTCCTTTACTATGAGTACTGATTGTGCCCTGTGTGTTCGTGGTGTTTGATGCTCCTCCAGATCTGCGTGTGCCTCACTCACGGAGTCTTCAAATGTTTTTTCCCCTTGCTCCAGCCAAAATGTCAACAAAACATAAAACTTGTAATAGTACCAAAACCCCTCTACTCTTTCTGTTTGTGTGATATAGAGCTGGGAAGAAACAGGAGCCAAATTACAGTTCTCTGCCATCTGTTTCAGCTGATAAATGAAGAAACTTTGAGCGCAGTTCAGCCCTGACTTTAGGTCCTGGCCTTGTGCCTGTTTGAGCCAGAGCAGTATCTTCACCCCAGTTCCTGTGTCGTTTTCCACTCAAAGCTTGTGTGAGTACTGCCCAGAGGAGCAGTTGCTTTGCTATATGCCTCCTTATTTTGTTTTATTTTAGCCTCAGTAGCCATGGAAATGGTGGCTCACACAGTGAGCGCTTGGCCCCGCGCTCCCCTCGGTAATTTCGGAACCTTTTGATTGTGTCTGGTGGAGACTGTGAGAAGTCTGACCGAGCTGAGTTTTTCTAACTTCAGTGAAAATCCTGTGCTGTTGGGTGCCTCCTGCCCAGTAGTCCCAGTGAAGCTCTGAGCTGGCTGTGCCTCGTCATAGTCCTGTTTCCAGGGGCATGTCAGAAGGGACTTGGGGATAGCCAGAGTCAGGGCCCGTTGGAGGAAGAAAGTAGACATGTGGCTCCATAGTGTGCCCAGAGAACAGCTGCAGTGTGACCACAAGAAAGGCCAGTCCTGGAATACTGTGAATAGCAGAATATCAAAGCCTTTATCTGCTGAATTATTCTGCTTTCTAGCGAGTAACTGTCTGCTCCATACCCACGTTTCTCTTGTCTCGTGCACGTCCCAAGGAAAACCAGGCCTCCAAAGCCAGTGGGCTCAGCACTGAGTTTGCCATGTTTGGGGGTGCCTGTGGAAGAGGACAGTCAGGCAGAAGGAAGCACGTCACGTGTGAGCAGTTAGATGGAATGAATGAGATTCTTGTCGGGTATTTTTGTGCTCCCCCCACCTCCAGGCCCTGTGAAGCCCTACCTAGAAAATGTTCTTGCCATTTGGAGTTTTGGCTGAATGGTTTGTTTACTCACTCTCATGGAACTTGACACCAGAAATTGATAGAAAAAGCTATGTTAGTTCAGGTGTTAATGAAAACTGAGGGCAGATGATAAGCTGAGGGGTTGGGTGTGCAGGGCACAGGCTGCAGATCACGGGGGCAGCGTGCGCCTCTTCTCAGGAGCTTGTTCTGGTTGAATGGCATTATCTGAGCTTCTGAGAAGCTGTTAAAGAAGAAGCCTGCCAGAATTTTCTTGTTCCTACAGGAAAAATAACAGTACTACCCCCTAAGATAGAGTTAAAGAAATGCCTCAAATGTCAGGGCCGTGAATTGGCTTACAGTGCTAGCTGTGTTTCTATTTAAAGGCAGCCCAAACTCTGACATAAAACTTAAATAGTCAGACAGAAAAAGGTGGTTGGTTTTTTCAGTACTTAAACATATTTCAGCTGCTGTGAGTTACTGGAAATTACTTGCTTAGTAGAAAAGGAAATTGTTCTACTGACAGCATGGAGGGCTAAGAAGCTGTGAAAACGAGCATGGTGGTTTCTTAACTGAGTGTATTTTCTAGTCATCCAGGAGATGCTAATCATGAACTCCTGACCTCTTTTTTTTTTTTTCTTTCAAGACAGACATAATTAAAAAGTATAGAATTAAAAAAAAAATCAAAACTTTAACTTCTTTTGAGACTAAAACAGAATTATATCTTTATAAAGAAATGTTTATCAGACTTCTTTCAGATAAACAAAAACATCACTTTGGTATATGATTAATTTACTTCATATTTTAGTATTTTTTCATAGTGTTTTCAGTGCAGTTATCAATAAATGAATAATTTTGATTAGCCTGAAAATGTAGCTATTTTAAAACATGCTATTAGATTTTCTTTTTGAATTGAAGAAGGCTCACAGAGCTGGTGGATAGTTTGTGTTCATGTGTCATGGAAGACTTTTTCTCACATTGGGGTCAGAAGGTAAGACACCGGGTGCCATGGTTTTTGTCTGTTCGTTTGGGGGGTTGTTGTTTTTTCCCCAATATTTAATATATATTCATTTAAAGACTGATCTTTTTTGTCAGTAGCTAGCAGGACAAATCAGCTAATTTACACTCAAGGGGTGACACTAGTCTATGCCCACACTGGAGGAAAAAAACATGCAGGATAATATAAAATTCACTAATGGCAATTGTTCTCATGTGTATGGACAGAGAAAACAGAGGGAAAGAAAACTTACAGGGAACACCTCCTGCATGGTGACAGTAAAGCAGGGGGAGAGGGGTCCAGTGGGCTTTTATTTGGAAAGAATAATATGAATGATGACAGCTGCTACGTACAAAAAATGAAAGTCAGGCTGGAAATGCTGGGTGTGAAGTGAGTGTAATGAGTATAAACTGGTGGCATTTTGGAGTTGCTCCATGTTCAGGAGGTTACAAAGGTCCATGTGCAAGTGTAGCTGGAAGCAGTTGGATGGTGCTGCTGTGATTTAATATGTACATTTTACAGGATTTAATGGTTTAGTGGGCATGGTGGTATTCGGTCGAAGCTTGGACTTGGTGATCTTGGAGGACTTGTCCAACCTTAATGATTTTGTGACTCATTTTGCTTGGGATTCCTTGGTCCTCCTAATGTTCTCCCTGTCACTGTCCCTGTTTGTGCTCTGCTTTGGGAACCAGTATTTACACACATGCACACAGAGACAGAGGAAGAAGAGAATTAAAGCCCAGCTCGCTTTCCCTTCCATTTTTCTGTTCTCTTCTTAGTTTTGTCCTGTCTGAGCCCTGCAGTGCTGCCTCTTCTTTCTGAAGGGTTCCCCTGGGTGCTGTACTGTCCCCTCCTCCTCCTGCCACAAGCAGTGGGGTGCATCCTGTTTGGGGTTACTGCTGTGTCACATCAAGTGACATGCACGAGCAGGAGAAGGGGAAAGGGAAATGAAGAGCCAAGGGAGCGAGGGCTTTGCCAACAGCTCCTTTCAGAAAAAAAGAAAAAAGGATCCAACAGAACAGCCCAGTCCAAAATGTCCTGGTGGCATTGACAGCTCTTGCTGTCCAGCACGTGAGCCTTTCTTTCCTGTTGATGCAGTGGAATAAATAGCTTCATGTGGTGCTGTGGCTGGTTCACAGCAGGGTACCTGCAGCACTAGGCTTCTTCAAGTTCCCACATCTTAGAGATGCTCCTGTGGACAGTTTAAAATCTGCTGGCAAGCTGTGGTGGCTGGGAGTGTTTGGAATTGCCTTCTCATCAAATCCGTTACCACTGGGAAAAAGGGGTTTATTGAACATGCACTAAATATATATATATATATATATATAATCTTGATTAAGTACAGCCTCTCCCAGTGGAACAATGTAGGTTTTATCAAGTATTTCTGTTGGTTCTTGAGGCAGAGCTGGTTTGGACTGTGTGTTCCAGCTCAATCCCGTGATAAGCAAGGTGTGTGTTTGGAGTGAGTTTCTGTGCTGATACCCAGGGAGGGCACGCCGAGCTGAACCTGCAGTTTCATTATCACAGACAAAGATTTTAGCTGTAAGAAGAGCTCTGTGGACATGTAGGAGCTGTGCTCAGCTGATGCTTAGAGCTTCCATGGATCTGTGCTGTGGGATTCTCAGTAACACTTGACCAGTTCAGTTGTTCTGCAGTGGAAAATCCCTCCATATGGATGGTTGTGTTGAAAAGCTTGGGCAATGGCCAGTCCTGCACTGTATTTTCCATTCCTACCATTCTTGGAAACCCGGAACTGTGAGCATGGAGTGAGACTTAGAGAACTGAGGGGGATAGCAGAAAGCCTGAGGGTGCGGAGTTCCCTGTGGCAGTAAGCAAAGCACAGTAGAGCAAACGCAGAGCACTTCGTTTAGCTTGGTTTAAAGGTTGAGCAGGTTTTAGCTGAGAGCTAAAAACATGCTTATGTGCTCTTCTGCTTCTGGGAACCAAATTGTTCAGGTATCACAGTTTTAGTGCATTTGTTTGTAGGTGCCAGGCTGCTCCATTATTCTGTCAGTCTGTGGTTTGTTGCCAGTATTAAATGGAGTTGGATGGCCATGTGGCTTGTTCAAGCATCTGATTTTTATTTGTCCTCGTGTCCTTATGAGTTACATAAAAGCGAAGTCAAACAATGTCTTTAGTGTCTGCTCTATATAGATCTACCTGAAATAGTTTCAGGTCACCTTTGCATGCTTAATTTGGAAAACAGTTGAGCAGCATGACTCTTGCCTTAGAGAATTGAGCAGTCTGGGCTCCTCACAGTAGTCTTAGGGCTCCTCAGTATCTGCATAAATCAAGAACTCATCCCTTCTACAAAGTAAGTAGAGGCCTGTTTGACTTGTAGAGCCAGTAAGGGAGAGATGTTCAGTCCATGGGCTGGAGCCAAGAAAACTCTTCCCTCCTGAAAAGCAGCTGTAGGATAGATCCAGTCCACCTAGATATTCATTAGTGTTATTTGGCAGAGCTATGAAATCATTCTTAATTGTTTCTGGTTCAGAGCCTGGCAGTAGTCTTGAGATGCAGGGAACTTGGTGGTTAGTAGTTGGGAGGATTAGCTGAGGGGACGGGTTAAGGGCTCCTGGGTGTACAGCTGCCATGGCCGCAGGTACCACTCTGTGCAGAAAGGTTGCAGAATTGGGCCAAGCATTGCACTGGACATTGGGAAGTGTTGGAGATGCTTAGATGGCACGTGACGGTGCCAGACAGTTGTTGATTCACGGGGAGGATCTATCATTAGGACTCCTGGGATGTCGGTATAAATGAGCATCACGTACAGAGAGGGCAGCCTGGGATTTCATTCCATAGGTATTAATTTGTTTGTACAATCATCCTCTGTCTTTAGTTTGCAGTTGTTCCTGTGTAACTGAGAAGGGGTTTTGGTGCAGTCTGAGGGGGCAATAGGGCTGAGTCAGCACTCTGCTTAAGCATGTGCTTTAAGTCTGTAAGGAGTCTGATTGCTCCCAACGAAGCCGCTCATGTGCTTAGCATTAGGCATGTGTTTTAAATAAGTGGTAAAATCTACACAAATGAGGAGGGTGAGACTGTAAACACAAATGTTTAAAATCAAAGGTTTTGTGTAGTATTCTTCAGGAAAAGAGCTTTTGGCATTTAATCCATTTTAGTGACACGCTGAGCTTAAATGTCACCTTCATGGGAAAAATGATCGTCATCTGTTAATTTTATGTGACTGTCTTGATAAATGACCTGGTAACATAGCAAGCTGAAGTTCACTGTAGTCCTCTACAACCCCAAGCTTTGGACTGAGAGCAGCATTTCGGGATTATCCCTACGTCAGACCTCGGTTGAACTGAGTACATAAAAATAATTGTCCGCCAGCTTTTCCTATTACAAACATACACAGTTTGTGAAATAGGTTTACCATGTGCTGAAAATTTCTTTGGTATTTTTAAAGCCTGTTCCTATGGCAACCAGACCCCATAACAGAAAAGCTTTTTGCTACTAAGAAATTCAGTTAACAACAGGAATAAAGGCATAGCAAAATAGCTTGTATTCTTTTCCAAAAGCAAACAAACAAACCAACCCCAGAAGGAAGCCCGGTGTCCCGAAGCAGCTTGGACCTGGATTACCAGATGGAAGGGCACACCCTGCTCAGCCTGGCCAGGGAGCTCACCCTTGGACACTCACAGTGGTCCAGCTCTGACAGTTGGAGAACAATTGGGGAGTTCACAAGCGTCTTCCTCTGAAGTAATTCATGGGTCTTTTTTTTTCTTCTTTTTTTTTTTTTTTTTAATATGGAAAGGCTGAAGTGATTTGATGATTTGGTTTATGGGCAAGGAAACACGAGTTTTGCTTCTCAGAACTGGATGTCCCCTTTGTGCTTTGCTAATACAGAAACTGGCAGAACAGGCATTACTTTTTCTTTGACGTTGGGGCTTGCAGCCCTGTTTCCTTGTGTCTCATGACTGAGTGAATCAACACCTAATTAAACAGTCACATGAGGGACAGAGTAAAATGCTGCTCAGGCACTGATCCCTGTGAATCTTTAGAGAATAACTACTTACATCTGTCTTCCTCCTCTTCCAAGGAACCCTGAACAGCTGCAGCTTTGCTTTTTTAATATTTTTTTTTCCCAAGGAAAGAATATCACATAAACCTCAGCTAAAGCAATGCTGCCTGTGCAGATAAATGAGACCTGGGGTAGGGAGAAGGAAGACTTGGAAGTACTCAACAAAATTTTGAGAAATTGGACTGATTCGAGTTTGTGCGGGGGATGACTTAGCTGAAAGCCTGAAGATGTAGTCCTTGTGCATTTGACACTCCTGGAAATTCAACTGAAAATGTGAACGTTGGGCAAGGAAGTTGGGAGTGATCGGGGGGATTCCTGATATTTTTAATATCAGTTGTAATTTTTTTGCTTGCAGCTCTTTATGAAGGTCCATAACAATTTCTTTCCATCTCTGAGTGGCAAATGCTTGTGTGGAGATTTATTGGGCTCTCAATTATCACTCGGTCACAAGTGCAGCCACCTTAATCAATTACAGGGCCGTGGCCTGCAGCCAAGGAATGCTCCAAGCCCCACGCTGCCTGCACCGGATGACTTTCACCACCAAGGCAATATTTTCTCCCTTTATAAAACTCACAAAACAAGTATTACAGGATGTTTTAATCAGCACAAGCAGATGGTTCCCTGCACCCCGACCCGGCAGAGGGCTGTGCAGCAGGGCCCAGGGTCTGCACTGGGCGGTTTCCTTGGCCCTGGTGCTGGCACTGGATGTAGCAGGGGTTTGGGCACCCTATGGAGTGACATTTCCAGGCTCAAGGTCTCCACCAGGGGTTATCCCGGCTGCCTGCTGCCAGCCCAGAGGGTTTTGGAGTGGAGAAAGGGTCTGGGCAGGTGCCCTGGCAGGGACCTGCTGCCTCCTGGGCATAGCATCACCCACCCCAGCCCAGCTCACAGTTAAAAAGCATGACAGAAAAGAAATGCAGCTGTTTACATTCCTTTAGCCTTTAAAAAATTTTAGATATATCTGTCTGATTAAAAAAAAAAGAAGCTTATTTAGATGTGTTGACTTGGTGCAGAAGTTGCCTGGCATGTCAGGCATAACTAAAGGACACCAGCAATTTGGTTATGCATCTTGCAGCTTTTTTTTTTTTTTTTGAGTATCTCCTGAAGTAATGTATTGAGAATCTCACTTTTCAGTGGTGCCAAAAGAAGAAAACTGCCGTAGTCCTTACAGTTGCTGGGAAGTGAATGAAAATAAAAGCCTTAAAGACACTTTAAGCTGAAGATAAATATAGACAATAGGGTTTTAATATAGGGTTTAAATAGAGGGTTTTAACAGATAAACCTGATGTTTGTCTATTAAAAACAGGAAAATGTTAGGAGTCCTCAACCAAAGTACTCTAGTTCCATCAAGAATCATTCAAGGATTTATTATTAATATTGGTTGATAGCAATAGTGGAGGTACAGTGATCCCTCTAAGATATCTTCATTTTCATGGCAGGAGAGGACTTGCAGTCAACCTTGACTGTAATATTTCTTCTTTTCTCTTCATTGTCTCATCTATTAATATTCTCGATCTCCAAAATAAAAAGTATCAATTCACCATGAGTTCCTCAAGCAAACTTTGCAGTTGATAAATCCAAGCCTGTGAGCTTGATTTTGTTCTGTTGAGTTTGTTTTAAGAGTGGATTTAAGGATTGTTGAAGCTATCACGACGTCTCCAGAACTGTACAGCATAAAGGAGGGAACACAGACTTCCCCCCACAACCCTCCACTGCTACACTACACAATCCTGGGTGGTTTTAATAGGTTCTTTATTTCCAACAACTATGTGTGCTCATCAAAAGCAGTTTGTATTGGAACTTTTTTCTCCCCAGCTTTTCATTAGATGCGCACAATCCTGAGCTATTTACACTTTATTTTTAATAGCTACAGCAGAAGATTCTGCTCTGCACACCCGAGTGCACACAATAAAATAACTGTTTGGCAGGGGGAAAATGCCCTCTTGTCTTGCAGTACCAGTTGGTATTATGGAGGTTTGTTTGGTGTCTTATTTATAGTAGATTGCGATTGGAAATGTGATAGAAAACAAACACCAATGTTCCAGTGGCTTAACCGTGCATCAGATTTTTACTTTGATAGTTATTTTTATTTTCATCATCTTTTATCGTGACTTGAAAAATTACAGCAGTGAAGGGGACGGTCAATCTGCTGAGGTCTCAGCATCCATGCTCTTAAAAGAGAGATAATGTTCCATGTCCTACCCTCCAGGAATGCTCCCGTGCAGATTTGTAGTTGTATGATGCTCCTTTACAGTGCTGGTAGAGACAGTTTGTTCCAGTCATGAGACCTCGTGCTGCTAGTGAAAATCCTGTGAATGGAGAGTTTATAACCTTTGCTTCTCTGTTGATTTATGTCTTTTTTTTTTTCTTATGGCATATGAAAAGCACTTTTTTAAGTGGTTGACTGAAAATGCGATTTCCTTTAAAGAAAAGGGGGCCCAGGTTTTGAAACTCCTGAGAGCTGCTTGCAGTGATCTTTCTCATCATTTTGGCTCTTGCTGACCTTTGGCTGGGCTTATGTTCGTGTGTGCAGGTGTGTGTATGTGCTCCAGGTGTAGACAGAAGGTTCATGCTTTAGTACCTCCACTCTTCCTCTCCAGCAGTGAGGAATTCATTGGAATTTTTTTTTTTTGCAGGGATACAAAAATGCACAAAAAGCACATTTTTTTAGAAGTCTAGCTCAGTGGCAATCCTACTAAGGCGAGTGTTTTGTAGAGAAATGGTTTCCAAGTATGTCTAGTCGGATTTCAAGTAAAATCCTAATTGGTTTTCTCTCTTTTGGTCTGCTGTGGCTTCCAGCTCCTACCTTCGTGCATTACTAAGCAATAAACATTTCTTGGCTCACTTACTGGCTCTTTGTTGTGTGTGCTTCCAACATGTGTGAGGGAAGCCTTCCTTCAGGAGAAAGACTGAAAAAACTCGTTAAGGCACTGAAGACCAAAAATGAATCATTTCATTACTTTTTAGCCTGCGGTTGGAGCAAACTCTGTTGTCTGCTCGGTTTAAAATCAGATGATTTATACCCAAAAGGTGCATATGAGCCTTTGCAGTAGTTTTAAACGTTTTCAGAAATGCCTTTGGATAAAATGAAAGGAGAAATTCTTTTTGGTGCTGTCTGTTTTGAGGATTTTCTTGGCTTACGTATGTTTAAGAACATGCCACAGCCCTGAGGGTCTGCAGAGAGTCCACTGGGCTCAGGGCTGCTGGATGTGGTTGAACACCATCACCCACATCTTTCCCATCTGCAGTCAGGTGGATGTGCATGGATACTGAAATATCTCCCTGGAAGGTGATGGGCTACAGCAAGCGATTTTGATAGTTCTAATTTTTTTAATTTAAGTGTTTTTCTGAACTAGAATAATATTGCCAGCTTCATGTTTCAAGCTCGTATTTATACGCAGACACAAAAGAAAGCCTTCACCCTTTCAAAGAGGTGCCTGGATATACACCTAGGGAAGAGGATGGTGCATATCTCATCTTACAAAGGCCTGAGTGTTTTCTTGGATATGGGTATGGTGTATGAACAAACACTGAGTATCTGAAGTCCTTCCTCAAGCAATAAATATTCACTGATCTGGCTAAAGCACTGTTTACTCTCTGAACAATTTGAGTCTGTCTCTATTTGCAGAGGAATTCCTTCCAATATTTTTCCTGGTCAGTTGTTGTATGGGGGCTGGGTCCACTTTCAAAGCACTTGTCTTTAAAGCGCATCAGGTTACCCTGAGGTAAAATGGAAACCTTAGATGTTACTCCTGTAAATAAATGTTTACATAATGCATGGCACTGAACTTCTCAGCATTGCACGTCTAAGAAAAAAGGTCACTTTTGACATCAGTAACCTTTAGAGAGTGGTGCCTTTGCCACACAGGTAAAGAAAGTTACTGTGCACAGCACATTCCTTCACTAGATCAAGAAGGTAGAAGTCAGATGTTACTGCTCACATCTCCCAGAGCTTGGCATTTTAAGCTTTGAAGGGGAGGCTTGGGTTTAAGGTATGGGTCTCCTGTAAACAGCACATGCCCAATTTTGCTCATGTGAGTAATTCCATTGAATTCTCTGGCACTTGTGGTATATGAAAAGCCAAGTCTGTAATGTATGTGTTTGTGGGGTCAGGGCCTCAACTCTTTGTTTCTAAATGAGAAACTTCCTGTAAAGCATTCATGGTAACAGAAGATAATGGTGTTATCTCTCTTTAGTTTTGCCACTTTTGTGTCAAAACACTTGCCCAGCACCAAACATATTACCTTCCTATAAAACAGCAGCAAAACTGCTGTGGTGTGAATAGATTAAGGATTTCTGCCTGAACTTAATCCAGGTGTGTAGCAGAAGAGGGAGCTTTGTGTTCCCCTGTGGAATGGATTCCACAGGGCAAACAACATCTGGACTCTTGGGATTCTTGGGTGCTGGGGGCAGAGCCCATGAACAAGTGCATCAGCTCACCCACTCTGTGATACATCGACAGTCCTGTGCTGTGGGTTGTGGGTTGCAGTGGAACAGGAGATCCTGATGATAAATGCATTTTTGCTGCTTTTCTTTTTAAAATATTGTCAAAACCTGTAGGTTTTCAGACACTGCAAAAAAAAAAAAATTGAAGTAGGATTTATGATGTTGCAGCCTTGTGCCTTCATATATTAGTTGAGTTTTATTCAAGGAATGCAGAATTAATAGCACGAGTGATAAGCCCCACATATGCCCGTAACAAGACTTTTTATGGCGTTTGATGTGCATTGCGTTTTTTGGATTGCACAGTTCCTTTGTCGCTTCCCTGTCCATTTCTCTCATTCCTCCCCTGCCATTTAGAGGTAAAAGTTTGCTCAACGTCAGCTGCTGTTGTGATGCCCGCGCAGCCTTCCTCGCATGGCAGGAGGAGTCGGGGAACCTTGTTTACGGCTATGGGGCTGCTCGGGTTTTCTTTGGGGGCATTATTTCACATATTTAATTCCCCCCCTCTGTTGCCATCCAGTTGTCTCGCGTGTTCGCGGTGCCTCCCGTGTAATATTAATGAGCCCTGGCCGAGCGCACAGTGCGCCCCTTGTTCGGGCGCCGCCGGGGATGGGCGGCGGGAGGCACGGCGGGGCCGCGGCCCGGGGCCCGTCCCTCAGGGAGCGGGATGGCGGCGGGCGCAGGTGGCCCGCGCTGACGGGCGGTCACATGACGGCGGTG
>VXAY01004345.1:447063-506599 GCA_013399855.1 Oxyruncus cristatus
CGCAGGCGGGCGCCGCGTCCCCGAGCACAGACCGCGGGCGGTGCGCATGGAGGGGCAGGATCTGGGTTATGAAACTGCGGGGCAGCGCGAACGCAGTCTGGTGCAACCCCCGGCGCCGCTGCCCTTAAGGTGGTTTTCGTGATCCTGTTGCTAGGATTAAGCCTTTTGCATTGCAGCATGGAGAGTCTTTTGTTTGAGTTAAATTCAGACCTCTTGATATGTCACCTGACAGTCTTGTGGTTTTGGATGAATATGGCTCATTGCTATTATTAACCTGAGTTGGCAGCCGGGCACAACAGGAGTTTATAGGGATTTCGAAAAGTGGAACTGCTCGAGGGACAAAGATGCTTCCCAGGTACGGTTACTGCACACTTCTTGAGATTATTTTGATTTTTTGAAAGCTTATTATTTTCCCTGTGATGAAAATATTTCTTTTCCAGAGATGTGAAGCTTTAACAGACCTATTTTTTAAATTATTCTATTATAATTTCATGCTAAATGGCACGAATAATTTTTTTCCCTGAATTGATTCTGTCTGTTGTAGTTTTGCAAAGGGAAGTGCAGTCTGCTTGAATGATGTAAAGCATTGTCTTCAGTGCTAGTGAACGTAACTGAAATGAGCTGTGTTTCGCTTGTGTATGGTTTTAATTAAAACAGGTATTTCAAAAGAGCATGGAGCTTGCGTGTGTGTGTGTGCAAATATTTACATGCATTTGCCTAAATCAGCTAAAAGCCGAGCAGGTGATCCTTAAAATGACGTAAGTGAAGTAGTCCGGAAAATATTTTATGAAATTACTAATACTGATTGTAAATTCTGAAGCTGTGTGCATTGCAAAGTTACTCAACATGCTACACATCTTTAACAAAACCTTCCCACCAACTTATTTTCAATATCGCACTCCAGATTATGATTAATGTATTGACTAGGCTCCACCTAACCTGTAAATATTTTGTCTTTTTGCTTGTGGAAAGGTATCTGGCTCATGTATTAGACTTGAGAGTATAAATTAGGTATCTTAATGAGAGTCAAGTGACTGGGTAGAAGGGAGAAAAAAATGAAAACAAACTAAAGTCAGCTTCATATACAGTTAAAGACCTGGCCGTAGCCAAGGAATGTGGAAGGCAGTTGATGTCCAGATCCAGGTTTGTTATACTGCCTGTGAATACCTGGCTGGTGCACTCTGTGCCTGGTGTACAGTATGTGCTTAGTATAAGCAGCACAAGTTTCCTGGAGCTCAAGAAGTGCAGCTATTCCAGGTGAGGATTGCTAAGCTGGTAAATGACTGAGACAGACTTAGGGATGGAGCAGGGAGCTGAGCTCCACGGTGCTGCCGTGCCTGTGGACGGGTCACCCTCCTTCAGCAGAGGAAAAGGGGAGCGCTTGGGTGTCATTTATGTCAAAGAAACATTGTCCCCATGTGATAAACCTGAAACGTGTCCCCGCCGGGAGCAGGCAAGGGTGGCTGTCCCTGGGGTGATCCGGAATGTGTCTGCTCTTCCAGGCTAGCCAGAACACGGGTCCTGTGACTTCTGCGAAAGCCTGGCCGAGGTCGTGGTGGCAGAGGGCAGAGTCACCCGAGTGCTGGGCGAGCTCCTTCGCAATCCATCCTCCAGGGCTCCTCCCTGGCCCTGCTGAGGCACAATCGCTGGTTTCTGTGCAGAATCAGCAAGTGTTCACCACCAGTCACTCAGCCCTGACGTGACCTCAGCTCTCGTAAAGACAATTATCTTGCAAAATTTTTGCTAAGTGTAGGCCCCGTGGTTTCTCTGCTTTAGGGATCTTCTTCCTCCTCGCAGCCTTATGGTTGTGTTATGTCACCAGCACTTAAATGGAGTCTCTCTCTTAAAATGCCAACTTTGCAAATTGGTGGTGCTGCCTGGATCATTCTTGTCACGTGAATCCTGAGAAAGTTTTTTTGTATTTCAGGTGTTATTGCTAAAAAAATAAATAACCTGCCCATACTTTTTAAAAAAAGATGGTCTTCAAAGGTGGAAGCTTTGTTAACATGCAGTACAGTTCTGTTTTCATTGCTTCCAAATTAGTTGTGCTCTTTCAGAATGGTCTGTGCAGCTGTTTTTCTACCATAATGGTGAAATAATAGGTGAATTATTTAAATGCAGTGAGAAGGTATTAAAATACGTACAATACCATCTCCAGGTATCCTATACTTGACTTGTTTTGTATCTTCTCAAAGCCAAAAGAAAGAAAACCCAGTAACAGATAATAGAAATCTGCAGAGGAGTTTGGGCAGGAGAAGGGAATTCCTTGTTGGAAAAGGCATCTCAGTCAGGGGTGAGAGGAGTATGATGTGGTGGTTGCATTAGGCAAGGTTCATTTTCCTTCTGATCACCCTTCCCTGCAACAAAGCAACTGCAGGATCCTCAACACTGCTGGGCTGTGTAGGTACAGGTGAGCATGCTTTGATGTGGATGTGATCTCTGTGGAGTGTGGAGATCATCTGCATCTGAAACCCCAGTGCACCCTGTGGAACACTCTTGTACTTACATCAGCTCTTCAAGACAGGCACAGGCTCTGCCAGGTGCTTGTGTGGAAGTTGGCTGGGTCTGAGCACCACTGCAACAATGATAAGAGGTGGAGAGGCATCTGCAGGAGCTGGAGATAAGCCCTGGAATCGCTGTGCCTCTGTTCTGATGCTCATCCAGCAGGAGCCTGCGAGGGGAGCAAGGTGGACCCGCCGGCTGCTCTGCCTGGCTGTTCTGTCACCCTCTAAAAAGGTGCTAACATGAAAACCACGCAGAACAGATAAGCTGGCATAAACTATAAATATCATTTGCGTAGATGCATTTAAAAATAGTTCCAAGTGATTCATCACCGGGCAATTTTTATAACTCTGGGTAACATAATGTAGGAAAACAATAGTTTGATAGTTTCAACTTACTTTTTCAATGTTTAGTCACGTTCTGGTTTTGAGCAACTTGACTTTTTAGAAAACTCTTTTACAATTCCTACCTGCTTAATATCTTGATCAGTTTGCCTCAGTTGCTTTTCTTTATGACTTCTAAAATATCTGTGTTTATTAAAAAGTAGTTGATACTATCTAAGCTGTGTTAATATAAAATAGTTCTAAAACTGAAGTCTCAGGCAGAAGAAAAAGTAATACTAAGCTAAACCTTTCATGTAATGAAGAAGTGCTGTTCATATTGGAAGTGGGAATGAGGAGGAAGGGATGTACTTGCATTCAATTACAGGGGAAAATCCTGTATTTTAATTGATGGAGGGGTAATGAAGGATTTCTGTGTCTGTCGTTTCACCTATTAAAACTTGCCCAGAGTGAAATAATACCAATTTATGATCATTCAGTGCTTGCTGATAAGTGTCAATGGCAGTAGTAAACTCCAGGAATTGGATACACAAGAAAATCCATCCTTGGAGAGCCCTTGGAGTTCTGGATTGCCATGAATCTCACAGTACAGGTGTCAGGAAGCACGTCATGGATCTGTAAATGTCAGCGACAGGTAATATTCCTAGTGATTGAAGGTAAAAAAGGCAAGAAAACAAAAAGGGTGAAAGAGCTGAACAACAGTAGGGTTTGAGTGTGAATATGCATTAAAATACCGTTTTTCAGGCCCTGATTTTGTTGTTATTATTAGTTTCTAATAACGTCCATCATGTGGAAGTTTTCCATTCTGTCCCAAATAATTCCTTCCTTCTGCGCTTTGTACTTGCACTAGCATCAGTGCAGGGGTTTTGGACTCCAGAAATCCCTTCCAACCTTGACCAGTCTGTCCTGGTGTGAGATCTGGGTTTATGAGATTTGTTTCTGAGACATCTGATACAGATTTATACATCAACAGATTTCTACCCCATACAGGTATTTCTGGACATGTCATTCTAGAAGAATCCCCACGTGTAGTGGAGATCTCTCTGGGGCAGTGTCCTGCTCAGAAGGAGTTTGGTTTTAGTTTTTCTCCCCCTCCATGAACTCACAGCACTGTGTGGAAAACGTCTTTCCACTGGCGAAAGATACTTGGGGTTTTCTTGGTGGTGGTTTTTGTGTTTGTTTGTTTGTTTTTTTCCCTGGATTTGTTTTTGTGTTTGCCTTTAAATCATTTTCAAGGAAAGATCAAAGAATGGCAGATAGGTCATGCAGGAGAAAGTCCTCATTAAGAAACTGTCGTTCCAGAGCAGTGGGAGAGATGGAGACTCACCTTTCATTAACATTGCCAGATCATTTGATTCTACGTCTCCTGGTTTTCCTGTAAGAATCTCAAGAAAACATCAGTTAGTTAAATGTCAAAGTTAGTTACCATTTATAAACAGAACTAATTATATTCAGAAGATCTAGGTCAGTTTTCATCTGCCTGAAGAGGAGCGCTGGAGTGCTGCCCTGGTATATTTGTTTTGAGAACGCGCCCTGCCTATTGCATGCAGGAATTTCTACGTTTCTGGGGATAATCTATCCAGATATCAAGCTTAACGGTATTTTAAACCTGCTAACAACAAAAGCAAAGCTGCTCTGTGTCCTGCTTCTCCCTCGCCGGTGGGGGTGAGTCGGAGGTGCCAGGCTGCCTCTGTTTACTGTCTGTCTAAATGAACTTTCCCCCAGCTCTCTGAAAGGCTCTTCTGGTTTGGGAAGTGGCCGGCTATTGCCAGGGAGTGTTTTTGCAAGGCTGAAATGTGCTTAAGGATGCTATTATGTAACAGAGATAACGCTTCTTTGGAATTATCACAAATTATGATGGATAATAGCTACTAAATGCTTGTCTAGAGAAAGTTAAAATGTCATGTGAAGAAGCTGAGAAGTAAACAAGCTCCTGTTACCTTGATCAGATACGTTTCTGAATACACCGAGAGTTTTATATTTAGCTTTCTCTCCTCTTAGTGTGTAATCTGCTCTTGGAGCTTTTTATAAGTAGACTTTCCTAAGATCTGGAACAGCTACTGCCCTTCTTTGCCAGTAATTTCAAAGTCAAATATCAAAAGTACTAGGTAATGGAAGACATGCTTTTGTCTGAGTGTGAAGGAAATACAAATGCGTTGCAAGGGTGGAGCAAGCGATAGCACCTTTTTGGCAAGCAATTCCTTGTTATTGTCACACACTGTTTCTTTAAGGAACCACAGTGGCCTATCTGGAAAAAAAATTAGTTTCCAGTCTTCCCCTGATTTCATTTAAATACATGGAGGCTGTTCTTCCAGGAAGCCAGTTTATCTAGTGGTTCTCCTCACCTCTAGCCCCTCATGCTCTTACCAGTTACCATCCCCCAGCATTAGAGCCTTTAAGCCTCCCAGCTGGTAACACCCCAGACAGGTATAAAACCGGGGATTTTGGTTTCTTTTGTTTTATGAAATGCAAGATGGGGCTCATTAGCAGAGACCCCAGTAAAAGTAAGCTGAGCTCTCAGTTTTTCACTGTGCTTGGGTTTTGGTACAGAATTTGCTCAGCTGGCTGTCTGCTCTTCGTTGTGGGCATGTCCCTCTGCTGAGGACACTTGGCTTTAGGTGCCCAAATGAGAAGGTGTGTGGCTCTTTGACTCCAGATCTAGACATCAAGTTATTTCAGGTTCAGGTTGCTCAAGGTTTTTTCTTGTAACAAGTTGATTTTGACATTTGTTGCACATGGGCTTTTCTGCAGCTTCTGTTTTTCTCTCCTGTTGCTAAATGGTGGGGCTGGGCAGGTTAGGAAATGGATTTCCTCTCTCAGGAGGCTGAATAAGTGTACATCTTGATGCTTAGTTTCACCCCACTGGACTATACTAATTATAAAGCCTGTGTACCTGTACTGGGCAGTCTTAAAAGCTTCTGATAGGCAATGATGACTTTGGTGATCAAATTGATTTTCTGCTGTCATAGGAGATGTTGGGTCATAATTCATCATTGGTGTATTGGTCACATAAGGCGTGGGTGTAGAGGAGGAAACCTTTTGGGTGGTTAGAGGGAAAAAATTCCCTGTTGTCTTGGAGTCCAGCATGCCAGGTTTGCCCTAATCCATATTAGGGGTGTCTTTTTGCTGAAATAAATGTACAGCTGCTTCTTGTAAATTGGGAGCCTGTGTGCTTCCTTAATGGCTGGAAAGTTCCAGCGCCTTGTTCATGGCTTCTTGGGGTTCCATGCGAATGCTGCTTGCCTAGAAGCCAAGGATAAGGAAGCTAGAATTTCACTTGATCTAGGAAGTGGCTCGTAAAGTAGCTGAAAGATGATTCCTGCTGGTTTCATGGATAGAGCTGGTGTCTTGTTTCCTATCTTCCAAGAACAGAGAAGGTATCAGTGAAAATGGATTCCCAAGCCAATGGGCAGCAATGCTTGGTGGGCTTTAAAGGGATGGCTGGCTTTTTAAAATGGAAACTTAAGATGATGGCTACGAAGCACCCTTAAAGGCAAGATGATGCAGTGATTCTCAAGGCTGAGCAAGTTCTCCCTTTGCAGAGCTCCCCTGGAGTGGTAGCACTAGGGAAGGCAGAGGCTCAGGAAAGCTCCTTCCCTTGTCATTGAATGCAAAACCAGTTTGGGAATAGGTGTGGCAGGACTGCTGTGTGTGGTTTGCTGACCATGGCCTGCAGTCACAGTGGCTTAAGTGGAGAGAACTAGGTGGTTAAGGTCCCTTCAACCCAAACCACCCTGTGATTATTATTCTTGGTGGTTTTTTTGGTCTTCAAACACAAAAGCTGAGTTCTTCTATGACTTCGATTTTAAATAGCTGGCACTTGAGGAAAACATATCACAAGACAGAGCACAAGATCTATTAATGCTGCAGAGATCATTTTATGTGGTTGTAGTGGATTGGTGAAGTTTATGACAGTGTAATTTGGCACCTGTAGGGGAAAGAAAAAAAAAACAAAAGGCACAGTTCTGGCTGCAGCATCAAAGGGTTTGATGAAATGGCATCGCATTTGCTTGACTTTGTTTTAATCAAGTTGTATATACAGATAATGTAGAAATAACAGTGTAATAAAGAGTTGTGGTAATTGATCCTTCTGCTCTTTCCTTCTTTAATTAAAGCTGGCCTTTGCCCGAGTTTGACCCAAGTCAGATCCGACTGATCGTGTATCAGGACTGCGAAAGACGGGGACGGAATGTCTTATTTGACTCCAGTGCTAAAAGAAAAATAGAGGATGTTTCAGTGTCGGTGAGTATTTAACTGATTTACATGTTTCTAGTCTGTATTTTCTGAGATGGCCAGATTGATAAAGCACATGTGTTCTGTTTTATTCCCATTGACATTTAAACGTCGGTTATATGCAGGGCTATATTTAAATGCCTCTTAAGTTGCAAATTATTCAGGCTTCAGTAATTTCACTCTTACCATCTTTAAGTACTATAGTGATCTCTGTGTTCTGAGGCTCATCTCCTTTCTGCTCTTTCAGTGAGAAGGATTCCTTCCTGGGGCTGCAGCAGGCAATGCTGGGGGTTAAGGCAGGGCAGGAACTGATATTTATGGACCTGCTTTTGTACTGTGGTGGGGTCTGCATTCATAATCAGAAGGTCCTCCCAGTCCCGTGTCTTCTTGTGTCCTGTTTGTTTAGCTTTTGCCAATTGTTGTTTGTATGCTTTGCTGACAGTTATTTTTCCCCACAAAGTTACTTGAAAACTTTTCCTCTGTTTTTCGTTTTGGCGTGGTTTGCATGGTAATCTCTTAATTGAAACTGTAATGGATGTGGTCAGATGAGGATACTTCCTTCTAAGGGCTCTGGCCAGAAGATTAATTTCTAGCCACAGTGCTATTGTAAGAGGTGGTGTGAGGTTGGACAACTTATTTTGCTGCTTTGAACTTCTTTTTTACCATCTCTAAAAGCATCCGCAAACCATTTGAAGCTCTGCAAGCAGAAAGCATGGTGTGAACTAAAATTTATGATTCCAGTTGCTTTTACCTGTAGGACCTACTGAGGTCCTTCTGTAAGCAGGAGTACACAAAATAACTCATTACCCCCAAGCTCTGGTTTTCCTTTGGCCATTGGAGTACAGCCAGAAGATTGTTCATCCAGCTTTGCAGACTCTTCCAGCCTGTTGCTGAGAGCTGCCAGCGTGATGCTCCTCACCCGGGTCCTGGGTGCTGCCTGTGCCCAGTACCCAAACGTCTGACGTCACGTGGTGTCTTATCAGGCACAAACTTTGAGGCTTCTCCATTGCTTACTCCAGTGCTTTTATAGCCATGAATCAAGATCCCAATTCCCTAGTTCTTATAGAGAATTTTTGAAGCAAAGCAAATGTATCTTTCTTTTTAATTTAAACTTGTTAGAATGGTTTTATTAGTTCCTGTTCTTTCAGGTGTTCTTGCTGGAAAAACAGCTTTTTAAAGACAAGAGATCTTTACAAATGGTTTATTAGTATGAATTGCTGGCTGTGCTTATCATGGTTACCTCATTAGTTATAAAGTATTACTTCATTAATAAAAAAGATGTACAGTGTAAATCCTCTTGCTGTATTTAAATTAATTTCTTGAAAGCCTAAAGCCTCCTTAAGATAGGTGTGTCCTTGCACACTGAACTTGCAAACTTCACTGGTTTGGGTTATTTCAGAAAGTTCATTGACTGTGGCAGCTCAACAACAAGAGGATAAATGGCTGATAATGGAGCTGATACGGTTCCATATTAATCTCTCCTTCCTTTTTCTTTGCTAAGAGGGAGGGAAACAGCTGTAGTCACCATCTCTTTGAAATGAGTACACGAGACTGGTGGAGGAAAGCTGTTCCCAGGGCACTTGAAATAGCCAGAATTCGTCTCTGGGAACTTGATATATTTCTTTTTTTTTTTTCCTAATATTAGGAGACTTTGAAAGAGGTTGTATTGAAACCTTTGCTTGCTATGACACCTGCCTTCTGCAGCACTCGGATAATGTCATGTCAGGCAAAACTTGTCTCGTAAAACCAAACTTTGCAGGTAAAAACGTGCAGGAGAGTCCTCGGCTGGGTTTGCTGTGAGCTCAGCCCAGGCCTGTGCAGTCAGCAGGACGTACTGGCCATTTTTAAGGAATTGCATTGTTTATTTTTCTCGCTCTTTATCATGATTTTCCTACCAAAGACACACCCTGCCTATACAAAGCTAGATCTTGGCTCTAAGCACATTCCAAGGCACCCTTGCCCTTTTGCAGCAAGCTGTGTGTGGGCTGGGCACTCTCCCTTCTGAAAGGGTGTCTGTTGAGCACCCCACAAAAGCCAGAGCTTTCTGCATCTCTTCCCCCTGACATTTCCTAACAGGATTTATACCTCTGGATTTGCAAATAACACTGAGAGTGGGGGGGAGATCTGCTAAAGTGCCTGTCGGTGCCCAGACTGTTCTGGTTGAAGGCTAATCAGTCTAATGTGGAGAATCAAGAGGGTTTCAGTTTGCTTTTTGTTGCTGTGCCCTTCATGCATAAGAGCAAACCTTTCCAGACTCAGACATTTCAAGAAATAAACCAGTAAGCTCTGACTTTTTGATGAGTGAAAACTGCTGAATTTGTGCTCACACGAAGCTGGGCTCTAATTAGTTAAGCATTACTAGGTTCATCTTATCCATGAGGGAAATGTGACTGTAACACAAATAAGGACTCTGTGTTTTCATTGGATGTTAAATCAGCCTCTTCGTGTCTTCAGTAAAGCTAAATATTAGGTAAACAAGACTTTGGGGAGGGTGTTGCACAGAGGGACACTGAAGCAGCTCAAGAGTTTTCAGCATGGCCATGATGATATTTGAATTGTTTGGGAGAAGTCGTGTTTTGCTCAGGTTTTGCTAGAGTTAAACTTGGCCAGGGAAGCTGAGCAGCAGGCTGGTGACTTGGAGGGCTGGCAGCTCTTCCCAACACCGGGAATGTTGGCCCCGGGCTGTGCCAGGCGTTTCCACTGAGGCCAGGCGGAGATCCACCCCGGGCAGCTGTGGGCGCTTGGCATGGGGGAGGCAGAGAGATCCCCTTTGTGAGTCCTATACCTTTTTTGGTGCTGAGCAGGAGAGGTCCTTCCCCGGCTTTCAGGGGATGGGCTTATTGATCAGCTGGGCTCTGGAAGTAGAGGGGAAAGGCTGCTGCCTCCCAAGCATCAGAAAACTGGGACTCCATATCTGAGTTCTTCCAGGATATCCCAGAAGAGAGTGGCTGCCCTTTCCAGCCCTGTGGCAACAGGTCATGAGCAAAGGGATCAGAACAGGCATTTGCACATGGAATGTACCAAGGCAGTGTGGGGTACAAGAAGCACACATTACTGATGCCTTTATGCACAGCCTCAGTCCTCACCCAAGCATCCACATCCCTTGGATTTTGGGGTAACTTCTACAGGCAAGCTCACGGGTTTGAGACACTGTCTCCTCTAGAGAGTTATTTCTTTTGTTCCTCAGACCAGTAAGTGTCTCATTTCCAGTGACACTGTATGACTTGATTTGCAGGTGATAGTGTTACAACCTGTGACTGGTTTCTACTAGGAGAGTCATTTCTGTGCTTGTCTGCTCCTGCCCTCCAACACCTCCTCTCCTGCTGTCCTGTCCCCCCTGCCAGCCCCTGCACGGTGCCCCGTGAGGTCTCATACACGTGCCCCGTGGGCTCTACCGAGTTCCCAAGGCAGGTGTGCTCCTCCTAGAGCTGTGGGACCAGGCCTGCTTTGAGTTTCAAATCAGGCACAACAAGCAGCTCCTTTTCCTGGTTAAGATTCAGCAGCGGTGAGGCCTGACCGGCACTGCCCCGTCAGCCCTCCCTGCCCCGTGTGCGTGGCCTCCCCACCCTGGCGCTGCATCCCCGCTCCACTGGGGCTGGCACTGCTGTACTGGGTGCTGCTGAGCTGTGCCCCCATAAATGCCAGCGTGCAAAGGCCAGCTGAAGTACGAGGAGTTTGCCTCCAAGGGCCAGCAATTGACTGGGATAAGGATTAAGGATGCCATGGAAATGGTGCCACGAGGGAACAGTGGGGAAATAAAGTGAAGTAGGAGCTGGGAAGAGGAACCTTGTGTCACAGTGTCCCTCAGAGCAGAGAGACAGAGTTCAGGGACAGGGATTAATTGTCTCGTTTTACTGTTTTCCTTTTTGTGTTGTCCACTGGGGATTTATGACCCCGTGGTTACCATTTGGGGTCTGGCTGGAGAGAGGTGCTGATGAACGTGTGAGAGCTAAAACATTTCCTAAGCCTAAAGATCAGCCTAGAGGAAGGTGTGAAGTCCAGGGAGGAAGGAGGGGTGTCAAGGGGCCATAAGGAAGAGCCAAACTGCACCGTGCTGAGCAGGGCTCTAGAGTTTTCGTGTGTGGCAGTAAAGAGGGAAAGACAAGGAATCGGAGAAGGGCAGTGACTTGTTGCCAGGACCCAGAGGCAGAAGGGGATTTTCAGAAGCAGCGTTTGTTTTGGTTTTTTGAAGAAATGAAAGAGAAAGAGTGACCTGGGATGCAGAATTGGAGATCTAGAGGTGCAGTAATGAACTTGGGTTTGGAGAGTGGAAAGTTCACTTTTTCCATGTAACCTAGTTGTCTTTATATTCAGGATAATTTCACTGAAAGGTCACATGATATTTGATCTCCTACAGCAGCAATTTCTTTTACTTCAAATGTCATATTTATCCCCAAGTAGAGAAGTGGCATGCTGGTTGAAACAAGCCAGGATTAGCCACGTGTTCTAATATACTTCAGCACTGGATAAATGTTGAACAGCAAATTGCTTTGAGGGATTAGTAATTGGATAGTGAGCCTTTTGCTTTTAGGTGAGTTGTGTGAAATGGAGACTCTGGACTCTGTCTGGCTCTCGGGACAGGTTTCCACTGAGCCAGGCTGAGCAGATGGATAAAGCTGTAAGCACAGAGATCAAGTCCCACCTTCTTAGCTCTGCTTATTCTCTCTAAACAGAAATGGAAAAATACTAGTGGAGTGGGGGAGCACGGGGTTGTCTTGACTTTTTTCAGTGACCTCTGAGTAACAGAGGAACTTGACAACTCTGGAAATAAAGGGAGTTTGCAGCACTTGACAGCTGCATTTTAAGAAAGATACCTGGATTTTTACAGAAGCACTGGAGGGGAGAGATGAATGCCGGTTCAGGTTACTCCCGTGTCCTAGGTGGATGCAGACATTTAATTGCACCTTCAGACTAACAGACATTAATAAAGCAAAAGACTTAATTTTTCTGTTTTGGAATAATTTTTGAGCTTTGCTGGAAAACCTGTTTTGGAAGTGAGGTGCAGAGCTCTTGAAGAGTGGCAACTTTGCTTGGAAATACAGATTTCTCTATCACTGCCACCACAATGGTATTTGAGCACCTGCTGTTCAGAGAGGTAGAAAAGAGTAAAGCATACGATGACATTTCTCGTTCCTCCTGTCACTCACAGCCCTAACACACCTACACACAGTCTGATTTAGTTCAACACACCAGGCTCCTTTCAACTTTCTTATTATCCCCAAACCAAAACCTGCCCAGCAGAAATCCAGCACTGGGCATGTTTTTTTGGAGGAGATTATTGACCTTGTAGCAAAGAGTCAAAGGTCTTTGCTGACAGATGTGGAGAAAAGAGACTCCAGAAGAATAACAGAGGAAGAAAACTCCTTTGTACCCCGTCATACTAGAAAGATATTTTACTCTAAGTTATCTTCAGAACTACCTGATAGGTCTCCAAGACTTTCAGCAAACGATAACCTCTAATGTAAGAACTGGGACTGCCAGAAGTCTTTGGAGCTGGGTGGTATCTGCAGTGAGCTGGCAGAGAGAGAACAAAGAGCGTGGCCCCAGCAGGGAGAGCAGTGTGGCAGCCAGGATCCACAGCATCCTTCCAGCAGATGTTCTGCTCTCCAGCAAAACAGGGCGTTTCAGAGCACTCTAGCAGCACCTTGCCTGGGGAGCTGATTTGATGCAACTGTGTCTAATTCACAACTTTGAAACTTTCCCTCGTACAGTTCTTAAATAATTAGGTTACCTTTTTATTTTTGGAAACCTGGCTTGAATATCTTTGGACTACTATATTGGAATGCAAGTAACCCCACTCCTTTGATGCATAATATCTTGAGATTTGTAGCATCTAAAATTTCATTGGCATTTGGAGTCAGAAATTGCAGAGGAGAGAGTCACTGCAGGTACTTGATCTCATTGTCCAACAAGTTCTTCTTAAGCATATGCTAAATTTGTAAGAGAGCAAACACCAAAATTCATCCGTGATCTGCATTTTAGGAGGACTTTACTGTTCACAAGGCTCTGAAAAGTGGTGGCTGAAAGACCCTGACCTCCTTTAAAGACTCCTTGCAGGAGTTATGGTTCATTACACTCCACTGCAAAGACCAAACAGCCATTTTGCTGGTTTGCTATTTAAATTAGGCAACTGTTACTTCAAGTTACCAGACTCCCCAGTGGATCTGGGGAAAGCTACTGTGCAGAATAATGCAGTGATAATGAGAATAAATGATTTTATAAAGTAATTAATTTGCAAAGTTAGCCTATTTTTTTAATGCACAAAATATTTATTCTCTTGTAAAGCCAGTAAATGCATTTCTTCATTCTCAAGGAAGCTTAGTTCTAATTGTAACTTTTTAGAAGGAACTTTCAACATCTGATGGAAAATGCAAGCTGAAATGTGGTTTGCCTGCAAAAGCTGCTGTAACCCTGTGGATTGTATGTGGTTTTATCACATGATGCTTGCCTAGCCTAGGACATTGTTGTTTGTGTCAGAGATAAAATGCAATTCTAGTTCACGAGTTCCTACTGAAGTCATATGATGATCATTCACGTGTTCCAGCCATTGTGCACTGTGCTCAAGCCACAGATCCTCACCAGCCATTAGCAAATCCACATATTGCAGGAATTCAGCTGCTCACCAGGATGTTGTAAGGAGAGGACATTACAATGTGTCAGGAAGGCACAGGGCTCGGTGGGCAGTGAATGCTCCCCTCCCTCTGCATGGAATTACTGATTCCTCTGCGCATTTTTCCTTGAGGCTTTCTGTGGCAGCAGCTCGGAGGGAGCAGCAGTGCAGGCTGCCTCGTGGGGCTCCGCAGTCCTGGACACTTTCTGCTGCTTTGCTAAACCTCACCCACAATTAGGGACAAATTACAGTCACCTCTCCCTAAAAAAAAAAACCCTGGACAACCTAGGACGGAGGCATGGGATTCCCATCATGTCCCTCATCAAAATCCATCCACAGCAGTAAGGCCAGTCATCTTTTTGTACAGTTGTTCCTGATTATTGAGCAGAGTCATGGAATTACCACCCTGTACCTTGCCTATTTCACACTGTTCTTTATGCATTTTCCTTTTTTACATAGCTATTAAAGATTGAGGCAAATTAATGTTTTTGAATGAAAGGAGAGCTTGTGACGTGGGGCTGTGAGTCCAGAGGTGAGGCTGTGACATACAACAGCAGTTCTGGGTTTCCATCTGTCCCCTGAACCTTGCTTCCAGCAGGATTTACTTCCAGCTTGCTCTTACCGGTTTGCTGATTGTGTAGGAAATGTTGACTGAGGAAGTCTTAGGGCAGAGTTGGTGTGGAATTCCGAGCAGTGTAGACTATTTCTGTCTCCTAGTGCTGCCCACCAGCAGATGTAAATAATGCCAACCTTATGTGGGTGTGCTGAAGTGTAACGAGTGTGTGAAAAATACATTGAGATCTTTAGGTGAAGAGGGGTGGCAATGCCAGTGCTGGTATAAACACCATTAACTTATGTGGATGCTGATTCTGCTTGGGCTGCTGAGATTCACAAGGGAAATCACAAATGTTTTTAAATTGTGAATGAAACCGTAGTGGAGCACCTCCTGTGCCAGTGATTGATAATACTGTGTGTGGGGAGTGGATGCGGATCCTGCCCATCCTGTGCATCAGCCCCAGCTCCATCTGGGCCCTCCAGACTCCCTTTTCTCCTGTGCTTTATCTGAATCTCCATCAGAATGCACCCTTTGGATTGATTCTTCATCATTTTATGAAACTTTTCTGGCTTCTCTGTTGATGGCTAAAATGGAAGAAAAAATTCTCCAAACAGTATGATTATAGAGAAGGTAGAGAGCAGTTCTTTGGTGGCAGCTGTCAGGTGCAGGGAGTGCATAGGCACAAACACACACACAGAATTCTCACACTTCTGTAACTTTAACTGATTTCTATATCTAGTGGGTACATCCAACTCAAAAACCATTTTTGCCTCTGATACCACCCTCAGCCCCTCCAAGGGGTCTGGGCCCTCTGTCTTGTTTTGACTACAATATATCTTATTATTCTGATCCAGGTGCACGTTCCAAACAGGATGTCCATGCTAAAATCTTTCCTTGGAAAAATTGTTAAAGAGAAATTCATTGGAAAGTAGCACAAACCAGGAGAAAACACTTTAGTAACTGTCTAAAGTGAAAGCAAGTTATACAGCTGTATTAAAATCTACAAAAAGACTAAAAATCTTTAGGCATCACTGTAAACTGTAACTTTTTCAGCTTTGTTCATTTTCAACCTCACAATTCCCTCATACTGAAAACATGAGGAACGTGTCACCTCTGTGCCACTCTTTGAAAAGACTAGGGCTTACACACAGCTAGGGAGAGAGTGTGCAAACCAGCATCTTTTCTCTCCACTTATCCCTGTAACATGAATGTCCTGAATTCTGTGTTACTCTTACTTGATTATTTGTAGTGAACTGCTCCTTCCCTGTGTGCCCATCACTGCTGTGTCACCTCTGCCCTGGCGGGCACAGGGACCAGGGTGAAGACAGCTGGAAACACTTTTGCTGCCATCCTCTCTCCTAATCCTGGGTCTAAAAAAATAATTTGTAAAGCTTCAGAGATGGATGCCTACTTAGGAAAACGGAGTTAGAGCGACCTGTTGTCTCATGGCTAATTGGAATTAAAGGAGCTCAGCTTTCCTTTGTACAGCCAGGCTGCAACAGACACAGATATATGTTCTCTTACCTGTTTTTCTGGGCAATAAGCCTTTCAGCTCTCAAATATCTTACTTGAACAGGTAAGTACAGTGCTGCTAACAGTGATTTCAGGTTGTGGATCTCAGTGTGTCACATGTATTGTCTTTATTTCAGAAACTCTGCAGTGATGCTCAGGTGAGAGTGTTTGGGAAATGTTGCCAACTGAAGCCTGGAGGAGACAGCTCTTCTTCCTTGGATAGCTCAATCAATTCATCCTCCTCGTTCTCTGATCCAAAAGAACAATGCCCAAAATACCAGGTGAGTCACTTTTATTTCATAACCCATGTCAAATACCACGAGCAGGTGAGATACCGACTGTTTTAAAATGCTGGAAGTGAGAGGCTGGCGGTGGAGCGCTGTTCCCAGTCAGAACCAGGCTTTGGTTGTGACTCTGGAATGGTTAATGCTGTAGCTTTGGGTTTGAACAAGCCTGAAACCAACCAGCTGGTTCTTTCGGGATGTGTCTTGAGTGGCAGTGATTTCTCCAGGGCCTTTGTTGTGTCTCATGACCCAGGTGTTAACACTCATTCAGCGTGATCAGATTCAGCAGAAGTATCTTGATGTAGATGAAGTAGTTTATTTTACTTTATTGCTAAATGCCAGGGAAATGACAGAGAGACACACTTTCTGTGGGGAACGTCTGTAACAGCTTTATACCAAGGGATTCAGTGCTCTTGAGTTCCATTTTACATAAGAGATTTTGGCCGTGCGAGTAGCTAGAGTCATCTGACACAGATGTATTTCTGTCATCTCTCCTTCCATGGATCACAAGTGTTTTATATTAAGCCACCCTAAAATAGAACTAAGCCCTTCCACTCTTTGTAATGAAGTAATTGTGTGTTTGAGTGAAGCTGCTATCTCCACAACCTGCTCTGAAGTACAGTACTACTGGTGTCTTAATCTCCCGTAGATAGAAATGAAGAACCTTCCAGTGCTGACTCTCCCACTGTCACGTTAGCTCCTGCTATATTTGGAGAGCTGTGTATTCCTGTTTTCTCTTTCTCATCACACTCTTTTCCACAGCTTTGGTGAGGTGGCTGAAGATCTGTTTTCCGTTCCTCCCTTCCTGGAAGGGCATTTCACTGCGTTCTGAAAGGAAGAGACATTTCTGTCAGCAGCTCCCTTCCAGCACAGAGTAACCTCCTTTGTGCACTGTGTGCCCAAGAAAAACCATGTCCCCACTATCCAAAAACTGGGCAGGCGCTGTCCAAACAGTGGTCAGTGTTATTAAAGGAAATTAATTTCAGTGGTTGGCATGACAGTGTATTATAAAGCTGTGGAAAGTTTCCCCTTTTAAGTCCCCACTTCCTCATGTGTATCACTCAGTCTCACTGAGCTGAACTGATGTGTGGCTGCGTGACTGTGCCACAGACTTCCAGCTGAAGTTGGTCTTCCACAACGTATTTGTTGTAAACTATCTCCTGCATTCATCAGACTCCTTCCAGGCTTCCCCAGCAAGTGAGCAGAGAGCTGTAAACACAAGAATTCTTTAATGCCCCATAAAATTTTGTATGAGGTATGCAGAAGGGCCAGAGTAAGTTTGTGCAGACATCACTCAGCCTGGCATTTCCTATGTTCTGACTGCTGTGTCTGTAACCTCAGAGGTTACTTAATGTATTTGCAGTATTTATAAGTTGTTTGGTTTGGGTTTTTTGGGTAAAGCTGTAAAATGGAAGTTCAAATAATACAATACTGTGGGACTTAAATATTTCTTTATGTTTTATGGTTTAAATACACTCAACTATATATGAGCAACTTTAATTGCAATGTGAAACACAGGGATTTTGTTCCAGGCTTCCATATTTGTAATTATGTCCCATCCAGATCCCTCAAAATATGATCAGAATCCATTAGGATGAAGCTGGACATGATTCCAAGCTTGCCCACAGTCACTTGCACATTATGGCACTGATGGTGCCTCTTCTGCTTGTTGGTGCAGGCAGGACTGAAGGTCCTTCAGATTTGTTGATCACAACATTTGACGTTTATTTCTTTACTTCATTTTTAATTTTCAGATGTCCTTAGTTATTGACAGGACAGTATGTACAGTAGGGGGAATATTAAATGCTGTAAATATATTCAGAAATGTAATTTCCAAATCGTGCACGTGTTACTGCCTCTAATATGCTAATGTGCAATCACAAACACTTGTGGGTATTTTAGGATCGGTTTTTATGTGAGCTCGTAACCATGACCTAGGGAGTTGGTTTGTGGCCAGGCTGTCAGTGCCCCAGGTTGTGCCCTTTTTGCCAGATGCTCCTTGGCTACTTTTTGTTTGAGTTTTTAATATTTAACCCCTTTCCTCAGTTGATTGCACTCTACTTTGGTCTTGAGTGACCTTTATTTTTCAGCGTTAGAGGCCCGAAGAGTTGAGCTGTAACAGTGTTTCCATATTAAATGCATTAAATATGTGTCTTCTGTTATGCAGGGTAAAATTATTGTTATTAAGTGTAGATGAAATGCCAGACAGAACAGGCCATGGGCACATCTTACCGTGCTCTTTGCCTTCAGCAGTGCTTGTCTATCTTTCAAAGGAAAGGGAAACCCCTATAATTAAATTTGAAAGCAGCTGATTTTCACTTTAATTTGGTTGCCTGACAAAGAAAATCAATACTTCAAGATAAAGGGTTTTTCCTCAGCTTTGGAATTAGATTTTTATAACAGCAGAAAGTTGAAATCAAAACCAACCATCAAGGGCTTGACATTTAATCAGAATTGTGTCCTTCATTTGGAGATCTGCAACAGATTTAAAACCAACAATCATAGTGTGTGGCTGTAGTAATTTGCAGTGTTCTTAAGTCAAGATTTCATGATGCTGGCAAACCTGTTATTTCCTAGGGCCATTAACATCTATGCTGGGATTTCCTTGGAGCTGCTGGGTCACACAGACTGGTTTTGAATTCTGGTTTTTCCAGTACTGCCTACAGTGCACCTGGGCAGTGGGATATCCTGGGAGGAAGGATGGAAATTTCACCAAGGCCCAGCTAATGATCAGGTTTTGCACTGTCATTGAACACTAACAAACCTTGCAATTGTATCCTCATTTTTATAACTGGTTGCTGCTTTTAGTCATTCTTGCAGGGATAGCAGATTTCAGAGGTTAATAGTATGGCTGTTAAAGTATCATCATCTTAATTGAGAGTGCTTGAGAAGAGCTAAAAATTGAGATGTGTTGTAAGTGTATTGCCTTTTGGCTGATGAGCATTTCCTTGTTCCTGCCCTTGTTCTGCGGGCGAGTGTGAGCAGAAACCTGGAGTGGGATGTTAACAGCCCTCCTTGCTGCTGCCTGTGGTGGGAACACCCTGTCTTTGGTTGTGCTCTGGGCTCACTGTCTGACACTGGCAAGGCTTCCCAGAGGACCTGTGGCTGCCCCATGCCTGGAAGCATTCCAGGAGAGGTTGGATGGGGCTCTGAGTAACTTAGGCTGGTGGGAGGTGTCCCTGCCCAAGGCAGGGGGTGGAACTGGGTGAGCTTTAAGGTCCCTTCCCACCTAAACCATACTATCATTCTGTATTCCAATCCTGTGGAGCAATCTGGGTGAGGATCCTGGTTGTTCAGAGCTTGGATAAGGAGTATGAAGACATGGCACTTAGCATCTTCCAAACACAGGGGTGTTTCTGTGACTGGTTTTGGGGATCTTTGGGAAGGGTTGCTCCAAGGAGGTGGAGTGCTATCACACATCTTGAAGGAAATGTGTTGCTCTCTTGCACTGTACCAAAGTACTCACCTGTGAACTGGCTGAGCTCTGTGAGTCAGTGATCACCAAATTTTAAATTAGTCGGGGCAAGGCACAAGTGGAGACCCAGCACTAATACTCTGCCAGCATGGAGATGAGACAGCCCTGGACTAAGGGACAGTAATCTCAGCCATTGAAAGTACACCGATGAGATGACTGTCAGCAGAGCAGTCATCTCCAGTGGATTGCCCTGAGTGACTTTTTGATTTTGGGGTTTTGTTTGCAGAATTTGGCCTAGCCTGCGATGCAGCATAGTGACATCCCTCCTTGGTATTTAGCCTATGTGCCTTACAGCAAGCTCTTGCCAATGGAGAAGCAGGAATTGCACAACTTTAGCCTGGCATCATGATGCTGCAGCTCTTTTCTGGTACCATCACAGGAGCACCAGGGAAAGAGCCATCCCATAAAAATACTATCCAAGGATAAGTTGTGAATCAGTGTTTGCCAAGAAAACACTGGTCCAACTTGGCTCCAATGCACAGTCTGTCTAAGACCTCCAGTGAACTGGTGATTCTTCTTGTCAAGGAGAGGCAAGGTTTAAGCCTAATTGTTTTTATTCAGCAAGGTGTGTTATCTCATTCTTAAAACTTTAGTCCCCTGGCTCAATGCAGTTGGAATCTGCTTCCCCAGATGGGTTAGGTTTCTTGGATGGTTTTAGTGGTTGAGCTCACAGCCAATATGAAGATCACTTTCTGTGCTAGCATTACCTTCATTAAACTGTTCAACTCAGCATGTTCAACAGCGTTCTAGGAAGATATTTTGCATGTTTATCTTTTAAATAAAGAATATTTTCCCCGTCTTTTATGCCCCCTAATAGAAGTGTGCTTCTAAAATGCTTAAACCCACATGTTGTTGGGTTTGTTTGTTGCAGGGTTCTCGGTGCTCCTCAGATGCCAACATGCTTGGAGAGATGATGTTTGGCTCTGTGGCCATGAGCTACAAGGGCTCCACATTGAAAATTCACCAGATCCGGTAAGATTAACGTTTTGCTGCTGGCGTTTTCAGAAGACTCACTCCTTAGTGCTGCTGCCTACTGAATTGAGTGGCACAAGTGCAGAGTAAAAGGCATTTCTGTGTTTGCCATCAGTTATTCTGATGTCACTTTTGAAACAAAAGGCTGTTGTGTCGGGTGACGGCCTATAAAATCGGAGGGGGTGAAATGGGAAGCAAAGCCTGCCTTGGCACTGTGTTTGTGACTGGCCTCTCCCCTGCTGTCCTGCAGTTCACCTCCCCAGCTCATGCTCAGCAAGGTGTTCACAGCGCGCACGGGGAGCAGCATCTACGGCAGCCTCAACACGTGAGTCCCTCACGAGCTGTAGCTATTACACGTAAGCAGGGCAACGTCAGAACACACAAGACTTTTTTTTGGACCCTCCAGGTTCTTTCTCTAAAAAAGTAACTTCTTGTTACATCCTGTCAGTAGTGTCCTCACTTCCCCTCACGGTTGTCTTCACCTCAGTTTGCTCTGAGGGAGTGAATGAACCATTCCTTCCATGCTGATGTGGGGAGGCTTGATATTGTAAGGTACAGAAGTGCCTGCAACCTGGGCAGTTCAGTCCAAGATGAAGAAAAAGGTGTTACAAAAATATCTGGCTTCAGAGTTTAGTTTTCTATGTGTTAACTGACCCACCTGAGAACAAGGCTTAGGCTCTAGAAGCTTTTTTTAGTGGAAGCCTGTGTTCTTACCTTGTCTGTTCCATTCAGGCTGTAATGAACTAACATTTTGTTCTACTGAAATGCAAATCACTGGTTTTGTTCTATGTTTTATATTTGTTATAGGTTGCAGGACAGTCTTGAGTTCATTAATCAAGACAGCAATACATTAAAGCCTGACCACAGTACAATTATGAATGGACTTCTTGGGAATATAGGTAATTACAAACAGATTTTATTTGATGATATCTTTAATTGAGTAATCACAGATTCTATAATATGCAAGTCTTTTAAATAGAATCAAATAAAAGCTAAAGATGTAATAGAAAATTAATGTTGGTGGAGTTTGGAGGAGAATGAATCAGACTGTTCAGGGAATTAGCAGTAGTTCAGTATACGCAGCTGTATATGTGTATATAAAATACTTAATAGAAATATTTAGATATACTTCAGTGCAAATACAGAAAACGTTGGAAAATAACATTCTGTAGAACTTCCAGAGCAGCACATCTTGGGTCAGGCAGGACTGATTGCGCCTGGCTCAGCTCCCCGGTTTTATTTTCGTTAATAATTCTCATTCTGCTCTGTACTCTGCCCACCTGAGCACATGTGGCCACGTGTTTCCTCCGAGTCTCAGTTAACCTTGCACAGCTGTGCTGCAGCTTTGGATCAGATCAGACAGAGTGTCTTTGTGTCCTCTCCTCTCCTCTGTCTGACCATGGAAGTTAAGCAGTGTTGAGAAGCCATCTGGTGTCCTTGGTTCTCAGCCTCCGTGGAAGAGCTGTGGGTGGAGGCCTCATGAACATTAGATAACAAAGAGGGGAAGGTCTTGGCTCTTCCCTTTGGGAACAGTTGAGATGATAGTAAAGATACAGGGCTTCAGTGCTTGGTTCCAGTAGTAGCCACCTGATTCAAGGCTCTGTAGCACGTCCTCCCTTTCCCTTCATTTTGATTGTTGACTGTCCAAGCAAATGTCCGTTGTAGGTGGAATAAGGGGCCTCTTTTTACAATTGCTTTCCCGAATATTGCTGTATGTAAAATGTGCTTTTATAGGGTTGGAAGTAAGGAGTGGATTTGATGACTGTGTTACTCTTAACTGGGTTTCTGACTTTGATGTGGTCCCAATTCTTGGGGGTGTTTACTTCCCTCCTTCACACTGACTTTGATAAGACTGCTCCTAGGCATGGGCTTAAACGCTTTTCAGGCTCATGAGCTGTATACCTCATTAAAGTAATTCCCAATAGTCCATCTATAAGGGAAGCCAATTAAAGTTGCCAGAACCTTTCATCTATTAAATGTTTCCTGAATTCACTAAGTCAGGATAGTTTAAAAGGTGGCATTTTTCTTAATATTCAGTATTCCTTTCAGACTTAAATTGTGATTTTTCACAGTGAATGAGGTGCCTGATCTAAGAGAGAGGAGATCACCTACTGTCAGGGTTTGCTGTGGTTTGTGCTTGGCAAAAGTTTGCTGTATCACCAGAGAGATCTCAACTGCAAGTTCCAATTGAGATAATGCAGCTCTTAGGAGAGGCCTTGGTGTGATTCAGGTGCAGGCAGTGCCACCTCTGTCCAGCTCTGAGGGGAGGGTGACTCTTCCCCTCCAAGCAGCCCAGTGGCTGCCCTGAGAGCTGCCCAGGAGGTGTGGGCACCTCGGAGCAAGGGTGTGTGGCAAGAGGCACGAGGTTGCCTGCGAGAAGAGGATGCTGAAGGTTTCTTTGTGATTGAGCTGCCCAAGTTTTCAGCAGCGTTTGTTTACCGTTCCCGTTTGAGCACAGAGGAAGCCTGGGCCAAGCGGGGAAAGGAGTTAATCTGTAACTGCAGCGTTTCTACCAACTGTGCTCAGCAGCTCCTGACTCACCTGTGGCAGGAGAAGGCTCGATGTGTTTTGGTTGGGAACTATTTACAGCGTGCTTTTTTTAGATACGCTGGTTGAAAAAACAAACCAGCAGCCCTGATCATGTGTTCCCTTTAATGAGTGAAGGCCTGGGAAAGTGGAAGGGAGCTTTGAGGTGCAGCCTTCGTGTTTTGTATAATCTAAAAACTTTGAGTGGGCATTAGTTTCAAATGTAGGAGAGGGACTGGCAATTAACTCATTAAAGTGCTTTTCCTGACTTTGTGTACAGTAAATGCACTGTTTTCCTGGTATGTCTGCAACCCAGTATTACTTTTAAAATGAACTACTGAGACTGCTAACATTTATTTTCTATGTGATCATTTCACTTAACTGACTGTTCTCAGAACAACTACTTCAGCCCATAATTTTCTGTTGGTTCTACTCAGATGAATTCCTGCCTGCCTTCTCCCCCTTCCCCTCTCCTCTTCAGCACCAGTGTTCCCAGCTACCCCACCAGTGTGGATGTTAAAACAAACATTATACTCCATGATGAATCTCCTGTTTGTGATCAAGTTAGGCTTTGAGCCTGCATAAATTAATCATTTTTCAACCTTAAAAAAAAAGCCCTTTTGAGAAGCCTCCTCCTTGTATGGGAGACACTGGAAAGCTGGCTCTATTATTTTAATTCTATAAGTACCGTGCCGTCCAACTGTAGGACTTACCCTCACATCAGCGTTCTTGTTAGGCCTCAGAGCTGTTCTCTGCCTACGTTACTCTGCATTTATGTTGGCTCATATCTTCTCCCTGCCCTGGCCCCCTCCCTAGGGACTGTTCTGCTTTACTAACCTCGTTCTCTCATGTGTATTTTACGTTTTGCCGTGTAGGTCTTTCCCAGCTTTGCAGCCCCAGGCGGGCATTCTCAGAGCAAGGTCCGCTCCGCCTCATCCGGAGCGCCTCTTTCTTTGCAGGTTTGCAGTGTGCTGTGTGCTGTGGGCTAGTCTAGCTGGGTGACAGACTGGGGGCATTTGTAGTTTGGCCCTGGAAATAAGACTTCTTTTTTTTTTTTTTTTAATACAAAATGGACAGTGATGTTTTGCTCTCTTACCTTTTTGGATACGTTCCTTAAATCCCCAGAGGACAACAGGCATTTAATAGTCCTCTTTGGGGCTGTTTGTGTTGTTTTGTTTTGGAAACCTATATATTTAAATATGGATTTCATATTTCTGGAGATAATATTTAACAGTGGTGTCACGCTATTTTGATCTGGTTTCAACCAAACTGTAAAAAGTAAAGCTAACCTAAATTCACTCAAAATGGACATTTCTTGCTTTTAGTGGCTGGGTCTTATTTCCATGGCTGAGTAGTTTTATTTCACACACACATTTGTAAAATATATCACATTTAAAGACCATTGAGCCTGAGACACTTTTGATCTTGTGTGTATGCAGACTCTGAATCTGGACAGCCTTTGGCTTAGTTGAACAACCAATGCACTGCTCACAACTCATAAGTATTATTTTCTTCATGACAGCATTGTAAATCCTTATGAAATTACATTTATAATACCTGAGAAAGCTGGTATATGAATGAAGTTGTGTTTATTTTGGGTTTTGGTGGTTTTTTTATCCATACACTGAGTGCTACCAGTGGGACCAACATCCTCTTGGTACATAAAAATTTCATTGAAAATTATCTGTGTAAAGAAACAAAGTGTACTAGTTTCAGTTTGCACTGAAATAGGTGTATGGACTTGAGAAAACCACATACAGGCTTCTCAGATAAGTGTTTTGGTTTGTTCAGCTAAGCTGCCTTTCTTGGTGATGGCCTTGTGCAGTGCTGTTGATCTGAATTAATGAGCATGTTTTTGTTTCATTAATTACATGGAGATCTGCAAACAAGAAAGGAACTGTATATTCCCCTGCTAATTGGTATTCCTTGTTTTACAGTTCACAGCAACCCTATGGATATGCCTGGGAGGGAGCAGAATGAGGACAGAGACAGCGGTATAGCAAGATCTGGTAATGGCAGTTGCGTGTGTTAACCCTGTACACTCCAGGAAGAGTCAGGGATATTGGTCACTGGGATCTCTGCACATCATCAAATAGTGCTGAAATGGGATTGCTGTGGCTTGTTGTGTGTAGCAGTAATGATGCCTCTGTGCACGAACAAACAGTGCTTTAGGCACCTCTCAGGTAACCTGACAGCAGGACCAATTATTAAAGCGAGGCAGATTAAATACTGAAAGGAGCTTGCACCATTTCTGAACAATACTTGCTGTCATCTCCCTTCCAAATCGAGGGGCAGCCTGGTCTAGTGGAAGGGGTTGGAACAAGCTTTAAGGTCCCTCCCAACCCAAACCAGTCTGTGACTTTGTGATTCCCTGACGGTGATGGTAAAACGTGAATTTGCCTCCACAACACCCCTCTCCTCCCCTCAAATTTGGGATGTTGGGCACTTGGGTTAGGATTGGAAGGGCTAAAGGATGTCATCATTATTCCTTTCCACAAAGAATTTATTTCCAAATACTCAGGTTGCTGAGCAAGGTACAGCCAGTGTGTTGCTTATTATGTAAAGCTGCAGGACTGTCCCACCCTTGTAGTGCTTGTATGGCTTGTTAATGTCATTATAAACTGTTTATTTTTAGATAAGAAACACAGATAAGCAAAAGAGAAAGCACTCGAGAAGCAACCCCAGTATATCTTGAGGAGCTTCATTTAGTTGCTGGTGTTATTTTCCAAATGCTCTTTCTTCTGAGGAGAGATTTTTATTTATTCCTCTTGTTCTTGCAGCATCTCTTAGCAGTCTGCTCATCACTCCGTTCCCATCCCCGGGCTCCTCGTTTAACAAAAGCTGTGCTAGCAGCTACCAGCGGCGTTGGCGTCGCAGCCAGACTACCAGCTTGGAGAACGGGGTCTTCCCTCGATGGTGAGCTGGGAATTCAAATGCTGGTTGCTGCCCATACATTTTCCCCCGTTGTCAGCTTGATTCTGCTCTTGCATATGTACATCTGCGCTTGCTGCTGCTCTCCGTGGGGTATTGACAGAGGTGTAAGTCAGGCTGATCTTTTTTAGTCTCTGTTTTCCTCATGCAGTTCATTGTTTTGCACTAACTGGAAAGCCTTCAGCAGCATGTAAATCTGTAGGCTGTATTTTTGAGGATAAGAAGCCCTAAAATCCTACTCAAAACACAAATTCTTGGCAGAGATGGGAGAGAACTAGAATACCATATTCTGATCCCACAAACACTTTGAATCCGGTTCCAGCTCTTGTGATTGCAGGATCAATTAATGGTTGCTTGTAAAAAATCACAAAGGGGGTGTTATCAAAGGTGATGATTTGACAACACATGCAAACAAAAGGTGTTTGTTGAAGTTAAATGTTCAAGAACTGAATTACACGGGAAACCAAGGTACAGCTTTAAGCAGTGGATTACATTAACTTTCTCTTTTTTTCATGCTCCAAGGTCCATGGATGAAAGTTTCAACTTATCAGATGACAGCTCTGGTCCAAGCCCGGGAATCGTTAGGAAGAAGAAGATAGCAATTGGGGTAATTTTTTCACTCTCAAGAGATGAAGATGAAAATAACAAATTCAACGAGTTCTTCTTCTCACACTTCCCTCTTTTTGAGAGTCACATGAACAAACTGAAGAGTGCAATAGAACAGGTAAACACAGTCACTTTGGATTCTTGCCCTTGTACTGCTCTCTGTTCCCCCAGCCCTGTCAGATTTAATTCCTAACTCCTGTTGCTAGTTACAAAAGGTGGGATCAACTTGCTGTAGGACTTGCATCACTGCAGTCAAAACTTTGGCCCCTTCTGTGCCTGAAATGATGAAATGCACAGAGGAAGCAGAAGCTGCAAATGTGCCTCACCTGTCTTCCCTCGGATAGGAAAGCTGGCACTTGTACCATCATTTATGACTTAAAAAATTTTTTTCACGACCAGTTGCATGAAAGATAAAGGCAAACACATGACTTTGTTGTCCATTTTCTGTGCTTCTATAGCTCTGTGTTACTTATCTGTTTAATGATTGCTTTCAAGGCTATGAAAATGAGTCGGAGATCAGCTGATGCCAGCCAGCGGAGTTTGGCCTATAACAGGATTGTGGATGCCCTTAATGAATTCAGGTGAGCAGTGTGACTCCTGCCTTTTGTGCCTGTTCCTTCAAAAGCAGAGTCTGTTTTAGTGCAGGATAAGTAACTTACAATGTGTAAAGTCTCCTGGAAGTGTAAGTGATATCAAGCCATTCTGCTCTGTCTGTGTTTTCAGATTTTGCCAAGTGTGTGTATCCATCAGGGCCTAGTGTGAACAGGACACACAGGATCAATGTTTTCTGTGCCTTAGGTGGTGATGGACTCACAGTGACCTCTTAAATTATCTTCTATGGCCCGTTGAGAGGGGGAAAAGCACTGCAAAGCCATGTTTGGGAACCCCACCTCAGTGTGTATTTTCCTGATATGTGAGCAAAGCTCATCGTGCTCTAAATTGTGCTCTGAAGTGTTTCAGATAACCAGCTAGGAACAAGGAGAGCTGTCTTTTCCCACTGTAAATTGCAGTGCTGTAATCTCTGGCTATCGGTACCTGCAGAGCCTCTCTGTTCAACAGTTAATACACAAAGTAACACAGATAAGCACATCCCTGGCATTTAGCTGTATTTTCTTTCCATAGTTGAAGTCATGGGGGGGAGGGAATTAAGATGAAATCCATCTGTTTTGAGTGATTCATCTTCTCTCAGATGGGAGTGGCAGGGTGCTTCCTTTTACAACCACTGTAGAGCTACTTTTGAGAGACGTTATTGAAGACAGTGCTCTGATGTTATAAAAAGAAAATCCTGACATCAGGATGTGTTTTACTAACAGTGAGGGATCCTGAGGGCTCACTTACTTTTCTACAATTCCTCTTAACTACCTGAATGCCGTGGATTAGGTGGTGCTGCAGGATGACGGCACACTATATTTTTTATTTTCTTTAGAAGCTCCAGGCAGTCACAAGGAAGGGCAGAGGACACGTTCTGTAGGGACAGGAGGCAGGGAAGAGGGAGCACGTGGGCCTGCGGTGAGAGGTGGATGGGATCAGCTGTGCCAAGAGAGGGAGCAGAGGGAGCTCGTGACTGGGAGCCGCTGATCCTGCCCAGGGGCCCGAGACGAGTTGAGCAACTCGGAGCAGCCGCTGTGGTTCCTCTGCTCCCCCAGCTCTGCTCTGCCTCTGCTCCCTGCTCTCTCCCTGAGCCATTCCTCTGCCTTGCCACCCTCTGTTACACCACCTCCCCAGCTGATTGCCCAAATTCTCCCCCAAAACATTCCCCCTCAAGATACCTTCAGCGGACTTTGCCCGTTCTCCTTTGTCCTTCCAAGTTAAACAGTTCCAGCAGGCTGGGGAGGAACACCTATCCCGAGTCAAAAGTAGGAATAATAACCCTGAAAACACAAGCCAAATCCCCCACGCTGCCTTTGCCTCCCGGAGGGAAGCTCAGCAGTGCAGAGCTGGGATGGGATGAGGAAGGTTGCTGTGGACAGGCTGAGGAGGAAAGTGCAGACTGGCACTCTCCTGCACACCAGGAGCTGGGATCATTCCCATGACACAGCCCTTGCATAACCAGCACTGGGAGCATGTGTCCAACCACCAGTTTTATGCAGAGGTTTCCATGGTGATATAAATATTACTCCTTAATAGTGTAACGAGGTAAATTAAATCCAGTTTAATTTCATGGAAATGAATTTCCTGGGGCAGCAGCCTTTGGCAATTCTAGGTTTTGTTGGGTTTTTTTTTTAAGGGATTGCCTTCAGAGGTGGGCAGCAGGCGGTGCCCCCAGCCCAGGCAGGGCCCTTGTGCCCCTGTGACATCCCCATTTCTGTGACAGGCAAGAGCCCCTTGCTTTTCAAAGCCATGCAGGATGTGTCTGGTAAGAAGCAAGAGGTGTATTTAAATACTGAAAGCTGGATGCAAAGATGCTTTGGCACGGGTTCAGCAAACCCATTTAGGACACTATTATCTCTTTAGGCGTCTGCTTTCCCACTGAAGTCACGGGGAAGTCAGGAGCCGAGTCCTTTGGTGAACCTGAGACTTGTGTTGATTCCTGCCCTCTTAGCAAATTGTGCTGCGGGGAAGAAGGGTGCTGACTTCAGTGGGTTGGCGATTCTAAAATGTATTCCCATGCTGGTTTAACTCATTGCAGTCTGGTTGGTTTTGGGGTGGGTTTAAAGGAGAGAATCTTTTTTGTTTGTTTGTTCTTCTTTAAAACCCCCACATTTTCAGAGGTGCCCAAGAGTAGCTGATGTGCAGTCTGGTGATCAGAATAACCTCAGATCAGTGGGGCATGGGGGATGTGCTGCTGTGCTGATCAGAGAAGGGAGGAGGGAGTGTGCAGGGAAGGGGCTGTGGTTGTAGGTCACCCCACTACCTGCAAGAGGAATTGTAAGGAGCTGCCTGCAGGGTCAGCAGGCATTTACCTGCTGCCACAGGAGGATAGAGGGGGAGAAGAGAAGACAGCAAAATAGACCCTTGCTTTGCTCTTGTTGTCTCCTGTAGGGAAAAACAAAGCTGCCTTCTCTGGAAGGCCCAGGCTGCTTCTGCAAATGGATGCTGTTGATGAATTTGACATCGATTTGGTGCCCAGCTCCAGGCCTGCCCTCGCATCATTAGTCACTTTACAGCAATTTTTAATTTTCTAAAGCACTGATGGGTTTAGCTATTAACACCTGACTTAGAGGCTTAGAACTCTCTGTGGATGTCAGCTGTGCAGACACATGACTTGTGAAATAAGCTACTGTACTTGCATAAACATTTCGGCTCCCCCAGTCCCCGAGGCCAGCCCAGCACATTGATAACACAGATTATGCATCTGACTAATACCTGTGTGGCACAGACGCAGGCTGGCAAGGAAACACTGATCTCAGGGCCTGGGGAAACACCTCTCTCTGCTTTCTGGCAGACAGATTTGATCCTATTTTCTGCCAGTAATTTTTAAGCAGCTTATGCTGCTGTGAACTGACTGGTGCGTTTTGCTCGGTGGTGCCAGCATGGGCACAGAGTCGCAGGGGCTCCCCTGTTCTGCACTCCCTGCAGTGGGGATTGCCTTTGTTTACTTGCTCCTTTTTGAGGAAAACCCATCTTTGGAAGGAAAGAATGAGGATAGGGAGCAAATGCATGTGAATTAAGCTTTATTAGCCACTGGTGTTTTTATTTTGCCAGTGTGTTGCGGCTCCTAAATAGCAGAGCAGCTCTGGGGGACAGTGCTGGGGGTCCGTGTGTGTTCCTTGGGCAGGAAGGGGTTGCAGCAGGATGCTCTCATCCGTGAGGAGCCGTCTGGCTCGTTTGGTTTGTACAGCACCAGGGAAGGATGTCTCAGACTGGTGCTGAAATCCGGGCCCCAGGCCAGGGGGGTTGGGGGGTGTGTGGGTGAGGGGGAAGCAGGGGCAGCCGTGCTGTGCCATGGTGTCTGCAGGAGCAGGGCTGCTGGCCTTGGGGCCATCTGTGCCCGCGGGGGCAGACCCCGGAGGGGCTGAGGAGGGCTTTGCTCAGGGCTTCCCCTTGGCTTGGCAGTTGGCTCTCCCGCCCTGTGGGATGTGAAGGTGTTTCCTGAGGGGCTCCCCCGGCCCCTGTAGCCGATGCTGCATTGCTGGGGCTGAGGTGCCTGTAAGCTCCGGGCTGGAGTTCAGCCTCCCAGAGGCGTCTCCAAATATAAACCAATTTAAATGCGCTGGAACCCTCAAAAGAGCAGAGTCTCTCATTAACTGAACTTTCCCTTGCATGCTGGTGTGTGGGGGAGGGAGGGAGGGAAGGGAGGGGGCTGCTGCTGCAGATGCCTGAGAGGAGAGGGGCCAAGGGGGTTTTTAATGGTTGTTGTTTTTTAAATCCAGTTAACTTCCCTGTAGTGTTTGGGGAGGGTTTCTTGGTTTTTTATGTTTTGTTTTGTTTTCGTTTTTGCCCTTTGCTAACTGGCAGGAGAGCGTTTCCCTGGGTGTCTGCAGAGCTGGGAAGCAGTTAATCCTTGCCCTTGGTCTCTGTGCCATTGCTGCCTGCGCTGGCATGGAGGGTTCCCTGCACTGCAGTCACATGCCTGCTGGCCAGCGGCCAGGGCAATCTGATCTGGCTCGGAGGAAACACTATCAGCTGCAGATGCAGCCAGGGTTACCAGAATAGTAAATAACGAATCACAAGACTCGGGCTATCTTTTCAACGAAAACAAATATTTTAATATGTTGGTTTTAGTATAGAAGTAGTTTCTTTTTCCAAAACAGCCGAGCTGCAAGAGGCTTGGCTTGGGTTAGTTTGCATAGTAAGGAGAAATAAGCTGTATTTTGTGTTAAGTTGTGCTGTTTATCTTCAGCTTCTCAGGTCAGCTGTGTCTGGGGATTGTAGGTTTTGAGACTTGTTTTGAGCTTTGAAGTCCCTGGACTTGGGGTTTCTCCTTTTCTTGGGGCCTCTTTAACATGCACTCCAGTTAATAAGCTGTGAACAGAAAGCTTTCCCTTAATAATCCCATGCCTAGTCGGGAGCTTGCTCCTGCAGAGGAATGAAATCCCAGTGCCCCAAGCCCCTGTGCTGCCAGAGACCCCCTGTCCCCTGCGTGTGGCAGTGCTGGTGCCCCGCTCACGTCCAGTCTGGCAGGACTTTGTGCCCAGTCTGTACCAGGCTGGGCTTTCCTCCCAGGACAGGACCAGGAGCAGAGGGTAACATGGAGCAGCTCCGAGGCTGCTCCGGGGTGACCCAGCAGCCAGCAGCGCCTCTGGGGGCTGGGCAGTGCAAAGGTCACTCAGCTGTCCCTCCCTCCAGCCCACTGACTGTTGTCTGGTGTTCTCATCATGCTTGTGGCAGTGGAGGGGCTGAAGCTGTAACCTTTGAGGAAGACAGGGTTGATTTAGACTATTGTGAGCACACAATGAATTTTGTATTTGATGAACACTGGTGGAAAAAATAAGGCAGAAAATGGCACTGCCCCCTCACCTCCTTCCCTCTGGAGCAGCCCCAGTGACTCCAGTCACCTTCACTGCCCTCTGGGGAGCTGCTCTGGGGTCTTGTCACCACCCAGCTGCTTCTCTGCCAAATAACTGGGGGGTGACTCCTGCCTCCCCTGGGAGCCCCCGTGCCAGGGCTGGGATGTGCTGTGCTGCTGCTGCCGTGCTGCTCTCACTTCCTGGGAGTTTCACTTTAAACACTAAACCACAGAAGATTTGGCAGCTGCTGCTCGACTGTGTTTGCCTGCCTGTGCACAGCCATAGCTTTACTTCTCGAAGTGTCTATAAATTTTGAGACCAAGATATGCAGAGAAGATCTTTATAAATCAGGGGGTGGTACTAGGGATAATGGGATAATGTAAATCTTGTAAAGCAAAAATACCTCCTCTAGAAAACATAGTGCATTAAGTGGAGAGAAACTTGAATTGATCAGTCATTTCCCTTGTTCTTTTGGGTTTTTTCGGGTTGACATTTTTACTGTGAGAAAAATACAGGTTCCTGTGGTGTTGTAATGTAGGCTTTGTACTTAAAACTAAACCATAATTTAGTTTAGATTTTCAAGAGTTTAATCTGAGGGGTTTTAATCTGGTGTTTTACTGCAGAGCCAAATTTTTAATCACACATTTACTGTCCTCTGTAGAGTCAAAAAGGATGTGGGTGAGTGTGTAACCTGAACAGCCATGGGGTGACTTTGGCTCTCATGCTCTCTATTTAAAGCTAAAGAGGTGAGCTGCTCCCCTGCTCTACACATCACACTTGGGTGGGTTTGGCCTGGAGATACACCAAGTTTTTAAAGCAAGGAGGAAGTTAAGGTATAAGTCAGATATAGATAAACTTGTCCTCGTCATAAATAAAGCAGAAGTATGTTTTGAATGAAGTGGAGAAAGCAAGGAGATCACAGCAACAAGAAATCATTCCTTCTGCAGTCAGAGCAGGGCAGCTCTTGACTTGTGGCAGGGAGTGTTGCTGTGTTTGGGATCAGTTCAGGTGGATGCAGGAGGAACCTGTGAGGTTCAGCTCTCCATGGTGAAGGGTGAATTCCTACTATGGAACGAACAACATGGTTTGGATAATGGTGGATGAGAGGAATTTCTGTCTGCTAGGAATGACATCTGATGGAAATGACAGCTGGAACTAAATGTTGCAGTGAATTCTTTAAGCTGGGATCTCTGCCTTTCATTGTTTTTTTTTTGTTCAGCCTGCTGGATGTTTTGGTTTTGTTTTCTAGAACGACTATTTGCAACCTGTACACGATGCCCCGGATCGGGGAGCCCGTCTGGCTCACCATGATGTCAGGGACACCCGAGAAGAACCAGCTCTGCCATCGCTTCATGAAGGAGTTCACTTTCTTGATGGAAAACGCTTCCAAGAACCAGTACGGTGGATTTTAGTTTTTAAATCACAGATGTGATTGTGCCTTTTTATTTCAAACCGCATTTCAAATTGGTTGTTAAAATCCTGGTAATCAAAGAATCAAAAGGCCATCCATAAAATACCTTCTTTTTAAAACAAAAAAGAAATAAGAAATTGTCTCATTATGTTTCTGCTTCCCCACAATCCTTTAAGTCTTGGTAGAGGCTGAACATCTGAAACATGTCCATAGGAAGCATGTGATGGGTGTGGGTGTCTGGAAGTGGGTGAACATACCTTATGAAATGCACTGATCTACCTTTCAGAATCAGTTGTCATATGATGAGCAGGGTTAGACATTCAGGAAGAGCTGTTTCTGTAATACTGTCTGACCACAAATTGCTCTTAAACCTTAAATCATTGTAAAATGCCACTGGTGTGCTCATTAGTGCTCACCTCTCTGGCCTCAGGCCCCAGCCCTGAGCGGGTGTTGAAAGCTGAGAAAGAAAGTTCTTGATGAACTGGGGAGAATCTGATAGATTTACTCTTTTGTCAACACTTCATCCCCTTTCCCCAGGGCATGAGTAGGGGAAGTTTTTAAAGCATTTGGCTCCACTGAGGTCCTAAAACGAGCCCAGATGTGTGTTGGGTGGGAATGGCACCGGCAGACCAGCTGTTTGCTCTGTTTGCAGGGTGGGAAGGGGTGGCCTCACGGAAGGGGCTGCTGCTCCCGTCCTCCAGCTCTGCCACCACCTTTGTCATCTCTTCTCTCCCCAGATGGGAGGGTGACAGTGGTCAGTGTGGTCCACCTGCTCCTGCCCCAGTGCAAGGGGAGAAACCACAGGGAACTGTGAGGGGTTCAAATGTATTTTCTTAAAATCAGTTTCTGCTTCAGTGGAAGCTTTTTCCTGGGCCATCCTGATCCTTGCCATTCTGAGCCCTATACATCTTGGTTACATTTAAATGGTCCTTTATTTGGGTTTGTTTGCTTTATTTTAAATATAGTAAGATTTACAGTGATGGAAGCAAGAGGAAATTAAGCTCTGTATCCTTTCCAATCCAGTTTTAAATTTCCTCTTCTCCATTGGCTGTCTCCAGTGAGGAATTGGCTACATGGAAGCTGTAGGGTTCCTGATGCTTGTGAACTATTCAAATGATGTTATTTTGAGGCATTTGACTGTTTTCCTCCCCACACCTGAGCTGCTGAGGCCGCCAGCACCATCTGTTGGCGTGTGGAGGCTCCTGGGCCCTGCTCCTGCCAGGAAAACTGACTGGGAAGGGAAGTTCCCTCCACGGAGCAGAAACCATGCTCTATCATTGCAATAAATCAGATAGTTAAGGTTTTTCAGAAAGGTTTTTAGCCTTAATTTGTTAGCTAGTGAAAAGTGTTTTGCCAGCATAAGGGCAGAGCTTCTCTGGCTGAGCTGCAGAACTTTGGGGGATGTTATTTTTGAAAGGAGCAGCCATGTGTGCTGAAACTGCACACCAGTTCTGTGAAAGAACACAGCACCCAGCTATTTTACAGGTTTAGTAGTGATAGCCTTCCTTCTCTTCCACAGTCACAGGGCTTATGGGTTTGGGATCTCCTTGGAGCACAGAGGCCACACAGTATCACTGCTTTCTTATAGTGAACAAAATAAGTTGGTTTGGAGATGTTTCACAGCATAAACTTGCAAAATAAGAAGTCTTGTGGTTATTGCCAACCAGAGGAACCGAGATGCCACAGAGTTAAAATACTTCATTTTACTTCAAATGCGTGTTCTAAGAAAGAGCTTTGCAGGGGTGGGAGGGAGGGCCCAGCCACCCTTCTCTCCCTGGAAACCAGGACTGAAGGGATGGTCTGTGCTGACTTTGTCAGGCTGTTTCTGCAATCCTTGATCCATCTAGACTGTGCAGCTGCTGTCAGTTCAACATCCTGAGTGTGTACCTGGAAAAAAACCCATGCTGGACGTTTTGCTTTCAGGTTTTTACCAGCTTTGCTGACTGCAGTGCTGACTAACCACCTGGCCTGGGTCCCCACCGTCATGCCCAATGGCCAACCGCCCATAAGGATCTTCCTGGAGAAGCATTCTTCCCAGAGCGTGGACATGCTGGCCAAAACCCATCCCTACAACCCTCTGTGGGCACAGCTTGGTACGTGGCAATCACCTCTAAACCAGCCAGCAGCTTTACAGGATTGGGTTTATAATGCTTGTTACTGACCTCCCAAGTTATTTATTTCTGAATTCAAAACGAGACAAAAGTGTGTTTCCAGCTTAGAGGGGGTCGCTGTATTTTTTAATGTGTGCTCTAGTTTTTTAAGGCATCATGCATTGGAAAATGTTGGCCAAAAAGTAAAGCCCTCTTTAAGTCACCAAGCGGGGTCCCTTAAGGTCACGTGTCCTGGTGCTGGTGGAAGATTCCAGCTCTCCCCCAGCCCTCTATCTAGAAGAAAAATTCATTTTTAATTTTTGGGATGCTGCTATCAATAAACCTCATTCTAGAAAGAGAAAATCGAGGAAATGCATCTTTTGATCAGAAATGAACACACTCTCAATACAATGGATTGATGCAGAACAGGAAATCATGGCTCAGCTGCCTCCTGGGAAGGTGTCAAAGCCCAGTCAGTGTAGCTGGTCATACTGTCTGCTAATGGCAAGTAGAGGAGGGGAAATAAGGTCAGAATGCTCTGCTCTGCACACACACTCTCATGGAATTTGTTAGGGAAGAAAAGGGAGAGTTCTGTGAGGTTGTCCTATTCTGGCACAGGCCAGAATGGCCAGGGAGTTGGCCAGAAGACTTGATTTCAGAGCTCATGGGACTTGAACTGTGGTTAGAGTGGCATTTGGGCCACTTGTCCCCTCATCCCCCCAGTGCCCTAATACCTCCAGAACCCACAGGCACTTGTCCAGGTGACTCTGGAGTCCAGTCAGAACACCCCATCCAACCCATAGCAGAGCTCAAGGAGGGGAACAGAAGGAGCTTGGCTCCAGCCATCCACCTGCCACGATCACTTTTTGCCCTCATTCCTGGCATAGGTTTGCTTCTTTTACAGCTTTCTGTTGTGGGTAAAAGTTCAGCCCAGTTTCCAGACTCTCCAGGGCAGGTGGATGCAGATGCCTCCTCTCTCCCATGGCTATATAAGGATCCCAGGAGAGGAGCCTCCAAAGCTGGAGTGAGGTGGTCCCTGATGTGTGAGATCAGATGTCCCCCTGACCAGTGGCTCACCTTACAGACGATACCAACAGCATCTTTGGGATTCTCTCTACTGCAAACAAAATGCAGCGTAGCTGTTGTCACTCTGCCGCTTTAGTATTTCTCTGTTGTTGACCTGGCCTTTGAAAACCGGCCCCAGCAACTGCTGTTAGGAGAATAATTTATTGCAAACATGCCAAATAACTGTGTGTTTATTTCCCATCCTAGGGGACCTGTATGGGGCTATTGGATCACCTGTGAGATTAGCAAAAACAGTTGTGGTTGGCAAAAGGCATGACCTGGTCCAGAGATTGCTTTACTTCCTGACTTACTTCATCAGATGCTCTGAACTTCAAGAGACACATCTCCTAGAGAACGGGGAAGATGAGGCCATCGTCATGCCCGGCACTGTTATCACTACCACGCTGGAGAAAGGAGAAGTGGAAGAGTCTGAGTACGTGCTTGTCACAATGCACAAGAACAGGGGCAACCTGCTGCCCACGGAGTCTGAAGAGACGAGAACTCCCAACTGCAGCTGTAAATACTGCAAATGTCCCCCTTCCCTCGCCCAGAACATAGAAGGGGTTCCACAGCACGAGCGAGAAGACACGCAGAGCACTCCTCAGGGAGAGCTGGAGACCTCTTCCGATGAGAACAGAACCATCGTTCCTGATGACGGGCAGGAGGATGCTGTGGATGTGAAAGCCCCGAGGCCCTGCGTGGACACCAAACTGGAGACGGTGGTGTGCACAGGGTCAGCTTCTCCCGAAAAGCGCGGGGGGACAGACTCTGGTTTGGAGGCCACAGGGAAGGCGTGGAGGGGCGAGGAGGGGCTGGAGCCGGGCAGCCCCGCGGGCGGGGGCACTCGGACCCCCGGCATCGCTGTGGAGAAGAAGCCCCCTGACAAGCTCTTCTGCGACGCCTTCCCGTGCGCCGCCGAGGCCCAGACAAAGGTGACTTTCCTCATCGGAGATTCCATGTCACCTGACTCAGACATCGAGCTGAGGAGTCAGGCAGTAGTGGAACAAATTGCCAGGCATCACAGCCCGCCAGCAGCGGAGGCAGCAGTGTCTGCTGATCAGAACTGTGAAGCTAAACAAACTGTTGAGGACCAAAATAGAGACTGTGGGACAGCTGAACCCTTTCCTCAAGTTGCTAGTGAGCATCAGAGCTGGAACCCAAACCCGTGCAGTGCTGAGAGCATGAGCCTGTTTGACGAGTATTTCACTGATGACAGTTCAGTTGAAACCCGGACTATTGATGATATTCCAGGGCAAGCAGCTCCAGACCTTCTTGCTCACAACAGTAGTTTAGAATTTTCTAAAAAGCTGTGTACAAAGGCTTGCAAACCACCTAGTGAATTTTGTAAATTCATGGACTCTGTTCGACAAGAGACCTACAAAAACTGCTTTAATGAGCAGGACCAAAGAGAGAAAATCTCTATTCGTGTCCCCCATGGGGACAGAGAAAATGTAGAGAAAAAAGTCGCCCCGGGAATTGATTGGGACATTCCAAGAAATGAGAGTTCAGACAGTGCCCTGGGGGACAGCGAAAGTGAGGATACAGGCCATGATCTAAATAGACTGGGCAGTAACTATTATGGAGGAGAGCAAGAAGACTGGGCAGAGGAATATGAGATTCCCTTCCCTGGGTAAGTACTGTTCAGCAGTAACACAGCCATAAAAAGATGGAACCTCTGCTCATGTCACACGTTCGGAGGACTGTAGCCTAACTTGGCATCAGGGTTGGAAAAGTGTCTCTTGAGCTTGCTGGTTCTTAAGGAATATGACAAGATCAGTGGTCTGGAAAAAAGTATTAATTGTGCATTGTGATCTTGGCTTGTGTTCTCTGGTTCCATGACTGCAAAAGCTGACATTAAACTCCTTAAAAAGTGCTTGAATGGAAGTTAGAAGAGCTATGATAAAAGTGGGAATGCAACCTCTCTGCAAGCTGAATTTGCTGTTTATTATTGTGCATCTCTTTGATATGCCTTTTTTGCAGGTCAAAATTAGTTGAAGTGAACTCTGTCCAGCCCAGTATTGCCAATTTTGGAAGATCCTTACTAGGAGGCTACTGTTCATCTTATGTCCCTGACTTTGTTTTGCAAGGAATAGGAAGTGATGAAAAGCTGAGGCACTGTTTGGTGTCAGATTTGTCTCATGCTGTGCAGGTAATTAAGCTATATTTGGTAAATGTATTTCTCACAGTAGGGAAAGGTAAATGTTTCTCAACACACAAACCTGCTGGTAGTGGAAATATTTACCGTCGCAGCTCCTGGCACGTTTCCCCAGTCCCAGGTCACCAGTTTTTTCTCCTCTCTCAATTCATGTTTTTTGAAAAACGTGAGTATTTCACTGCCAATCTGGATCACAAAAGATTAGAGTCCCACTGAAGCCAGCTGGGAGGCCTGTGCCTTGGGAAGGTGGATCTTGGTGCTAACCTGTAGAGGAGTCATTGTCTCCTGTAGGCATGGCAGGTGATGGTTGTGTGCCCACAGCATGGGATGGTGTTAAACAAGCCCAAAAGCTGAGGTTGTGCATCTCTTCCTGGGCAGGTCTTGCTGTAGAGGTGCAGAAGCTCCCTTTGCTCCCTCCTCTGTCCCTGCACGTCTGACCAATGTGCTTGTGCAGCAGAACCTGTTCTCCACGGTGAAGCCACCAGGAATGTTTAGTATTCTGGGGACATTTCTCCTTTGGGATTGTAGTCCATGTGTCCAGTGGTGCTGGCTTCACTGGAAAAGGGGAAACCAATGTAAAGATAATTGTCCAAAGGGGACTTGTGCTACTCACATGTGCTGGAGATCATCTCTTCTCCACAGAAGCTTTTCCCTGGATGAACTGGGGCGTGACTGGGAAGCGTGGTATTTCTTACCTCTTTTAGTCCCCAGGAAGGGAGTGGAAAGCAGACTGTCACTGAAAAGTGTGATTCTGTTCCCCTGTAGTTTATTCCCAAGGGAATGGGGGAAAAGACCCAGATGTGCACAGACTGGGGAGCAGCTGCTTTCCTGAGAGCCTCCAAAACATCTCCTTTCTCCATCTTCTCACATTAATAACGTGCATCAGACCTGTGGCTCTTCCCCACATTCCTGTCTCCTTTCCTTGTGCCCAGTTCCGCAGGGAGTGAGTTTTGCTCCCTGGGTGGTTGTTCCAGGGGCTGGTTTGAGCCAAATGTTTAAGCCATTTGGGAAGTGTAATTAAATTTCAGGCAAGAGAGGCAGCATTGTGAGGTACCTGCTGCTGTGGGACAGATGTGGCTGAAAGGCAGCCTGACTGAGCCAGATTTTATGCTTCTCTTCAAGTACAGCAGTAACTGCATCCCAGCACTGTGTGAGGTCTCTGTGGGACTCTTTGGAAGGAGGTGCTTCCCAACAGTCCAGGCCAAAAAATGTGTTAGGGAAGGACAGTGGGTTTCTAAATACTCCCTTTTTCAACCCCCTTTTGACGGCCTGGGAGAGGCGCAGCACCAGCTGGAAGGAATGGCAAGGCACAGGCTTGGTTCCTGACTCCCTCTGCTGGCCTGCCATGAAGGGAAGCCAGGGACAACTGGGAGTAACCCGACCTTGTTAGCACAGCCGTGCTGAACAGCAGGTTGAAACCTTCAGTTTTAGGAGTTTGAAATATATTTTAGATATGTCAGAACTCTTTATAGCAAATACCAAAATATGTAACTGTCAGCCAGTGACACACTTTCGAGGCTTGGAGAGAAGGTAGGATAGCCACTGTCCTTCTGAGGCTGGGCCTGGCTCACAACCCCCACTGTTTAATGGATGGAGTGCAGCGTGGGCACACATACCTGGGTTTTAGAGGAAGCAGTGTCTGGGATGTTATCCTGCTGTGCAGGGGCGCTATCCTGCTGTCCAGGATGGTGATGTTTTGTGGAAAGACCATTGTCATTTGTCATCCTCAGGGTTCTGCTCTTCTTTTCTGTTCCCAGCACCCTGTTCTGGACGAGCCCATTGCAGAGGCCGTCTGCATTATTGCAGACACGGACAAGTGGACGGTGCAAGTGGCCAGTAGCCAGAGAAGAATGATTGACAATAAACTGGGAAAAGAAGTGTTAGTCTCCAGTCTCGTCTCCAACCTGCTTCATTCCACTCTTCAGCTTTACAAGCATAATTTATCTCCAAACTTTGTAAGTCTGAATGGCAATCGAGAGGGCAGTGGTTTTAAAGCACCCTTTAAGGAGGTGTAAGATTCTGCCTAGTGTTTGTATCTGTAGCCACAGTTTTAGTAGTCAGTGCATCCTCTGGTGTAGCTGTTTGAGCTGCCTATTGAAATGCCAGTCTGTAATCAAAACAGCTGCCTCATTAATTCTGATTTAACGTGTAATCAAAGGCTCCTGCTCCAAAGCAAGAGTCCTGCCAGTGAATCTCTCTCCTAGACACAAGCAGAGAACAGGCAAAAGGCGTGTGAGGTCTGTGCTGTTCTGCTCTGAGGCTGCTTTGGTTCAGATAGAGCACTGTCTTCCCTGACACAACTCCCTTTGCTTTCTAGTGTGTGATGCACCTGGAGGATCGGCTGCAGGAGCTCTACTTCAAAAGCAAGATGTTGTCTGAGTATCTCAAGGGCCAGATGAGAGTCCACGTGAAGGAGCTGGGCGTGGTGCTGGGGTACGGTCACAAACACCCCGGGTGTCCTGGTGCCAAACCTCTGTCCGGGTTTGTTCTGAGCACAGCAAAATGGATTCCCCAGTGGGACTGGAACTCACAAGTTACCCATGGCCACAGGCTTCTGCTTAGCCATTGCTTGATGCCAAGGATCCCCCAGCCTGTGTCTTCCCCCCGGGCAGGAAGATGGGCTCAGCACTCTGGAGCTTATCAGACTCCCTCCTCGGGTGCTCAGTGACCACTGAGCAACATGGGCACCTGATTCCCAGGCTGGCTTTCCCTAATGTGGCAGAAAACACCCTTGTGTCGTGTAAGGCACGTAATACCTCTCTGTGGGTGTGGGGCACAGGCAGAGGAGCTATTTAAGGGGTGTTTATAGGAAGGCAGAGGAGTACAGGGTGAGCAGGAAGGCACACGGAGCACGTGTGGTGCTGGAGCTGGGGCAGCAGCTGCAGCTGCCACTGCTTCAGCCCAGTCCTCTGCTCCTGCCCTGTGTCCCCCAACTATCACTCCCTTTACTGTGAGCTTAGGAAGGAATTGGGTGTTTTTCCTCCCTCCATTTGCTTCCTCACCAGTTTGTTGGTGCTGTGAAAACCCCCTCAGACAGGGAGGAGCTGAGGCAGCGCTGACAGGGCGTGAGCAGCACGGCTGGGGGGTGCTGGGAGCAGTCTGGCAGAGTGTAACCCATGGCCCAAGAGCAGAGGCTGGGCAGGCTCTGTGGGTACTGACACGTGTTCAGCCCCACAACGGTTCAGGCTGGAGTAAATGTGACTGTTCTGCTTCCTTCCAGGATTGAATCCAGCGACCTCCCTTTGCTGGCAGCTGTAGCGAGCACTCACTCTCCGTACGTTGCCCAGATCCTACTTTAACATGCCAGAGGCCACAGACTTAAACTTTTTGCCTCTCTGGAAACAAAGTGGAAGACAATTTGTTCTGGCTCCTTTCTCTTTGCAGCAATTAAAACAAACTGCTCGTTGAGCTGCAGCACCTCCATATATGACTGCACAGTGTGCAAACAGTTGGAGACTTCTCCTCTCCCACTCGGCCGTTTATAAAAGAGGATAAAGAAAGGAATAAAGAAAACTGAGTAAGCCAGAGCTTTCAGCCACGGAAAAGTGAAGATTTTAGCAGAGCTGAAGATCTGCATTTTTTAGCAGTTTCTGCCACAATGGCTGACTGTGACTTACACTGGGAAAGGGAGGAAGAACTGCTCTGAGAAACACATGATGCCATCACCCCTTAGGAACTGAACAGGAGAGCACAGCTGCTGCCTCCAGCCCGGCCTCAGCTGAGGAGGATCTCATTGGGATCTGTAATTCTCAAGCTGCCATGATTTGTAAACAACTTCTACTTTTCATGTCACAGTCCAGTTCTGGATACTTCCCAGAGGAAGAACGGGCCTGGTTTGTTTTGTAAAAGGCTTATTAATGACAGTCAGCTCCAGAATTTATTTATGATCTTTCTCCTGGGAAGAGGGAAAAATGGGGGACAGAGGGGGACAGGGAGGAGGGAGGAAGAGGCCAACAGACAAACTAGGGATGGAGATTCTTTCTTGGCTGGATGCTGTAACCAGTATTAAGTGTTTATAATGTTTAAATGTTGCTTTATACTAAGTGATGCTTTTCTTCCACAACGTAATCAAAATGTTAAAAACAAAAATAATCTGAAGAGAATGTTTGCTGAAATTTCCCCACAGGGTCCCCAGAATGACATGACAATTACCTCTAACTTTTTTATGATCTGTAATGTTCTTGCAACACCATATTCTTTTTACAGCAGTCAGTCAGCCAGCTATTGAAATAATGAACTAGAAATAATTGTACCAAAGCACTGGGGACAAAATGAGTAGACTATTACCCTTAATTGCTCAGGTAACTAATTGATACATTTTTTAAACCATTCTACAAAAAAAAAAAAAAAAAAACATTGATTACACCATAGTGTAGTAATATCCAGAATATTTTTTGACAAATATACCCTGCAGATGACTAATCCCTTTTCTACTCACTTGTGTAATTACCAGCAGGAAATGTTGTTTATTTTATTCTCAGCATTTCTCTCTTACTCAGCCATCACTGGTTTGTCATTGTACATACAATAGTTGTACGAGTAGCTGATGGACCCAACCTGGTGTAAGTCATGTAAATAGACAGTGGGAGGTGGATTATGTTTTCAAAGGCTCTACTACCTCAGTTTAACTGGACACTTCATTCTAGGCTTCGCTTTGTGTATTTGTCCTGGCAGCCAATTAATGTTGCTGATTTTTAGCTTCTGTTTTCATTGATTACGTTCAGTATATTGAGTTTCACGGATTTTCCTCACAAGTAGGAGACACGTATTCACTTGGTGTCTAAACTCTGAGAAATTCTGTAAATGCATCGTTCTGTGATCATCCCTTCCATAGTACAACACGCCTGCTATTGTTGTTTGCAGAGTTACTTCTAATACAAATCTCTTGTAACCATTTGATAAACTTGAAAACAATAGGGGAGATCCCTGCCCCACCACTGTCAGCGACAGAACTCTCCTCCCTTCCTTCTCCGGGGCCAGGATTGCCCCAGGGTGGTTTTTCAGTGCTATTTCAAATCTGTCCCTTCGAGCTCTGCTCCAGGGAAATGGCACAGCAGAGCCGCCCCCCTCCCAAGGGGGACAGTCCCCGGCAGGAGGGTACCCCAGCATTGGCCAGGCAGTGTCACTGGGAGCCTGTGTGCACAAACTCTGACTGCTGCCGGGGAGAAACTCGTGCCTGAGGTGCGATCCAAGGATTTGTTTCTCCCCTGGTTTTCAAACGTCCTTTCCTCGCCACACAACTGTATCACATCTGGGTTTTGGAATGAGCACAGAGCAGGGCCCGTTGTGTAAACACAGCTGTAATGAGCTGTCGGGCTGAGCTGGGCGTGTGGCTGTGGGACTCCTGGCTGGATGTGTGCTGTGGGCAGCGGTTCCATCCTGAGCTGGGCACGGACTGGCAGGGGTGGCCTGGCCCTGTCAGCGCTGCCGGGGCTGGCGGTGAGGGGGCTGAGGCTGCGCTCCCTCCTTGGGTGGGTTTGTCTGGAGCAGTGCCCAGAGAGCTGGGCAGCTGCCCCCTAACCCTGGCACCCCCAGGACTGAGCTTGCAGTGACCCTGACAGGAGAACTGCGACCTCCCCTGAGCCATTAGTGGGCAAATTGTTGGGGTGGCTGTGAAACGGGTTTGACTCTCCAGAGAGGCCCTTGCAAGGCTTGAAATTAGTATTAATGTGAGAGGAGCAGGAGGGGGCTGTTGAGTGGCACCTTCTGTGCCATCCTGTGCCCACTGCTGCTCGTTAGTGGTGTCGATGATGTGCTCAGTCAGTCCCAGGCGGAGCGGCCTCGGATGCAGCTTCCTCGGCATCCTCCCCGTGCCGGTCCCTCCCCTTGGCACCTCTCAGCAGTATTGTGGGCAAAGCAACCAAAACCCTCGTGGCATGGGAAGTTTTCCTGTGAGTTAACTTTTTTGGGTACGTGAACAATGTGGTACGTCTGTCTGTTTGTTAAATATCACAAAAAGGGATTTTTACAGGCTGTAGCGTCGACTTTTTAAAATATATCCCGATTGTTTTATGTGAATAGAAGACTAATGTTTGATTTCTTTTTTCCACTATTCCCAATCTCCATTATTAACATGTCTTAATTTTCTGGCTGAAAACTAAGTGTACTAGAAACATAAATTAGCAAATTTGGTTTTGTTGCAATTGGCAAACACTGGGCTGCTAAGAACAAAAACTGTTTAAAAGAACAGATTTTACACCTTGCATATGTTTTCCCTATTAGTTCTTAGAGATGTTTTATGACAATTTTTTGCTTTCTCTAAATTATTTAGATGGTGGTACTTGTAAAATGCTGGGTAAAATGTACATACTTGTTATCTCTTCTGTTTTTGTATATATTTCCCAAGATGTGCACTTGTATTATAATAACCATTCCCAGTTTTAGGGGAAATTTGTGCAATAAATACAGTATGTCAATTTACTTCTGGTACCTTTTGTGTCCCTTTTTTATGCATGTGGTATGAGAGCCTGGGTGAGTGTGGGAACCAGAACCATCTCCTGCTTGACACTGTCTCCTCTCCCTATCCATTTTGGGCTGTGCTTCCTGGTGCTTAGTGCTGCTGCAGCTGTTCAATTTGGGGAATTAAATTGAGGAATTAATAGTTTCAAATAGGAATTTGTGTTTGAACTTGCTGTCCCTTCAGTTGTGAATATCATTGGCTCCCAAAAAGTGATAGTGAGACAGGAGGGAGGCCCTGGGCATCTGTACGAGTGCTAGACTTGGCTTGAGAAGAGACACAAGCAGACAGGGCTGCTCTGTGCACTGCTTAGTGCATTTGTTGCTGAAGTGACCTGCAAGGCAGTTTGTCACGGGAGTGTTTGCAATTCCTCTCCTACAAAGCATTGTGTTGGTGCCCATCTGCCTGGGTCTAATCCCTTTTCTGTCTCTCTGGGTCACTGCACAGGAAGGAAGGTTATTGAGGAGTCTCTATAAGGTTTTATTAAATGTAAGTGCAGATTATGATAACAGTGCTGCCAAGAAAAGGGAAGTGGTAATCATACAACAGGAAAAAGAATTAACTTAGGAAGACGTAGCAGGGCACAGAAATGAGGCTTTAGAGCATCTCAGTTAAATCAGGTGCTCCCAAAAAGGGGAAAAAGAACAAGCAGGAGATAAAAACCTTTGCCTGAAGCAGCTGCAATTTGTATTTATGATAAACATTCTCGTGGTTTCCTTCCCCAGTATGTTCCTTCCCAGGTTCCCCAGCACCCCGAGGTGCAGGGCTGGCACGGGGCAGGCCGAGGTCAGTGTCCCCGAGCCCTGTCCCAGCTGTGGGCAGGGGATGCCACGTGCGGCACAGGAGCCTTCTAGGATTTCCACTGGCACCTGCCAAGTCCTGTCCTGGAAAAGGATGCCTGTGACCCGAGCCTTTGGTTTCATCTCTGGGAGGAATGAAAGCCCAGCAGCCAGGTCCGAGTGCTGTCCTGTAACACCACGGAGAGCTGCCCCCGTGAGCAGGGATGAATTGCTCAGCCCGTTCTCCATTCCCGCCCCAAGCAGCACCGTATCCAATGGCTCAGTGCTCAGTGTGGGTGAGTCAATGTGGGTGTCATTAACACAGAACCGTTGCCTTTTCATACTGATAACACAGGGGTTCATTGCTGGCCTGGTGTTCCTGTGCCGTGATGGACTCACAAGGCAGAACCTGTGGTTCCAGAGCAGCGCTGGAGGTGAGGAGAGGGCAGCTCCAGCAGAACCGGCAGCAGGAGATGCTCAGCTTTAGCTGGGAGCAGGTGAGGCTGTGCCGTGGGATGCTGGGGACGTGCCCTGTGCGCTGCCAGACCTCCTGCAGGGCTCCTTGGGCCCAGTGCACCTGACAGGGCAGAGAATTTGGTGTTACCCGAGTAGATGGTCATGAGGTGTCTTCCTGACAGGAATGGGGAGGGTCCTGGAGTCATGTGCCTGTGGGGGAGTTTGGCAGCGATGATGTGAGCAGTACATTCAGCAGTATAATCACTGCAGCATCCAGAAAACGCTGATGTTAATGCCCAGAATTGATTTCCTTTTTAACTCTCCAGCTAGACTGGGACATCGCACTTCCTAGCCAGTATTTCTAATGTATTGTTACTTCTTTTCTGTAATTCCCTTAATTTTCCTGAAACAAAGGGGAAAGCTAATTTACTTTGCTGAGGCAAAGGCAGGAAGGGAGCCACAGGCACCTGAGTACCACAGTGTCTCTCATCCCTTGCGTGATTCCCAGGGGTCTGCAGAAGAGGGGATGATTCTTTTCTGTGTGGCTCAGTGCAGAGTAACCACAGGATGATTTCTGGATCCAGGGGTGGGGAGCAGCTCGCTGTGTTGGCTGCACAAAAGCAAAGAGCTCCTAATAGCTCTCTGCTGAGCTGCTGTTGCTTTCTCCTCTCTTAAACATTTATCGTTAAAAATTGGCCTTGTAGCGGGAGGTAAAAATGAGCAGAGGGCCTGGAGATACACGTGTCCTGTGAGTGTCTGTGTTGCAAGGAACGTCCCTGTTTATGTGCTGCAGCATTCACATTCTGTTCCAGCCATGCCCTCATTTATTTCATGGTGCAGGAGCAGTTACAGGCTCCTCACACCGCCCCTGCAGCCTTCCTGCCTTCCCTCTGCACAAAAACATCCTCGCTGTTGCTACAGGCAAATCTAAATACACCAGTGCTTGGGGTTTTGGAAAGTGTTGCCGTGTTGGCTGGGGATGCTGCTTTACTGGAATCAGTGCTCTTCTGCTTTGACAGTCAAAGAACCACAAGTTCAAATCCTGAGGGATCTGTCCAGGCTTTTGGAGCAGGATCTGATTCGCGAGCAGCAGAGGCTTTGCTTTGGGAGCCTGCTGGCAGAGGAGCTGGGGGGTAAATTGACTGTGCCCTGTGTGTCTGGTGGCTTCCTAAAGGGGTGTTAATTCTCCCCTTGCTGGGGGTCAGTGGGAAGGAACAGACACTGCAGGGCAGCTCAGCACTGAGGCACAGGGGTGAGAGGTCCTGCCTGAACTGGCACAGAAAGTGCCAACATGGAGCATCCCATGGAGGTGTGGCTCGCCCCAGGAACCCGGCTGAGGAGCAGGCACGAGGGGTTGTGTGTTGGAGAGGTGCTGGGGCTCTCCTTCCCCCAAGGGACCACTGCTGGGCAGCGTTTCCTGCCTCAGCAGTGTCTGCTGGCCACGGGCTGGACCTGTTGTGTGGCCTCTGGAAATGAATGGTCTCATGTGAGCTGTCACACCCCTGTCCCCTGCTTGCTCTTGCTCAGGCCCTCTGCTCCCTGGCAAGGAGAGGGCCTCCCATCTCCTCCTGGAAGCATAGTAGCAGGAGGCAGCATGTTACTCCCATGTCTCTGTTTATTTTCATTACCAAAAATATTTGTACAGCGGCAGAATTTGATTTCTAAACCTCTGTGTGTTCCAGCTGTTTGTTCCCAGCTGGAGCTGCAGACATCTGCTCCCAGGGTGGGGATCACTGTCTGAGCTCCTGCCTTCAGCTGCACTCCCGAGAACCAGCTGCACCCGGGCACGGAGGGTGCCGGTCACCGGTGCTGATGGCACAGAGGAGGAAGATGCAGAAGGCAGGCAGGTGACAGCAAGGAGCTGGTCCTGTGGTTTGGGATGTCACTGCTGAGGAAAGGCTACCTGGAGCACATCAGCAGGGGTTTTGGTGAGGCACCTGGAGCACATCAGCAGGGGTTTTGGTGAGGCACCTGGCAGCACCTCCTGCCGTGAGCTCAGAGGCCACGACGGTGACACGGCCCCTTCCCGGCCGTGACGTTGGTGCCTGTTGGTTGAACACCAGCGCTGGGCACTTCCCCTGCCCGGTACCTGTTGCTCAAAGCCCTGTGGGTTGAGCAATGCCCTCGGTGGCCGGTAGCTCTGTGGGCAGGGCAGCTCGTGCACCCAGATCCGGCCCATAGGCACCCATGGGATCACCACGATCCGGGCTGGGGCGGGCGTGGGGCTGAGTAACCAGCCCAGTGGTTTGCGGGGCGAGCCCGGCCATGTGGCTGCTTCCCACCAGGATTGGGTGCTCCAGTCCTGCAGCAAACACCTGCTGTTGTTTGAAGGCCAGGTCTCCCCACAGCTCCATCCTGAAGCTTGCAGGACAGCCCAGCCAGCCGCCGGGTGCCCACCAGCACCGAGGCCGAGGGACGTGACCCCGGGCAGAGCTGCCGGGCAGCACCGACGAGGCTCCCGGCCCAGCAGCTCCTTATTGCAACATCCCAAAGGAAGTATTTGGGCCGTAGGCCGGTCCCGGATTTCCAAAGCAGCACAGGAGATAAGCAGATGCCTTTTTCTTGTGACACAGCTGCTCTGCCTGTGCCCCAGCCCTGGCCAGGCCCCAGGCGGGGAGTGGAGCCCCCGGTGCAAGGGCTGCTGGTGGGTCCTGGGATGATTCACCTCTCACTGCATGAACACCTTTGTGCTTCCTGTTTGCTGTTGTCTTCCTTAAACACCTGCACCTTTGGTAACAGTTCTTCTGTAGACAGAGCTTCTCAGACATGAAGTTATAGACCAAGAAAAATCTTCAGCCTTTATTATGTGGGAGGGGAGGTGGCAGGAGGGAAACGTCCTGCTCTGGCTCATCCTTTTCCCACTACAAAATCAGAACCTCGTGTGAATGAGAGGGAGCCCCTTCTGCTGACGGAGGTCACTGGGGAGCCCCGTGGGGCTGCAGTGCCAGCGCTCAGGGCCACGCCTGGGCCGCTGGGTTTGAGCCCACAGAGACACTGTTGAACGCTGGTATTCTTTGGTTTGCAGATTTCATCTATCCTGTGCTTTCTAAACCCCTGAGCGAGGGGAACTCTCTCTGGCCATGGTGCCTTCGGCTGCTCCCACTGTTCAGTTTCTACCCCTGTAACTGGAGTGTCTGTTTAATCCGGAGCTTGCTTTGCCTTCCTCGCTAACTCCTCAGCATGAGTTCTGGTGGCGCTGGTGGGACAGACACGGCTTTCTCTTCAGGAAAAGCACTAAGGAGGAACAGGGAGCTGTGCAGGTCACGTGCAGCTCTGCTGTGCTGGAGCAGTTGTGACCAGCACTGCTCTCACCAGCATTTCCTTCTCGAGCAGGATGGGCTGAAGCCGCAGCTCTGGGACAGACGAATGTGTCGCATCGCTGGGGCCGGGTGGGAGAGCTGAAGGTGCAGTTTGGCCAGGCCTGTTAACAGAAAACAAACATCTTCCTGAAGAGGCACTGAGAGGGATAGTGGTGTTTCTTATGGAAGCGCCTGTAGCCGGGCTGAGGAAAGAGGGGTGAGAGCATTTCCTTGAGAAATGAGCTCCTTACTTCCCAAAGGCTCGTTGTTTTAGTTTCCTCGGCTAATTGAAAAAATTTCTAGAATGTTTCCACTGAAGTCACCAAAAGAAAAGTGGTTTATAAACAGGCCAGAGCCAGCACAGAGAGCAGTGGTGAGAGCACCTGGAGGCACAGCCCAAGCGTGGGCAGGGTGATCCCAGTGGGTGCCGTGGTTGACTCCTGGTGCTGACACCAGGCCACCGGTGGGACCTTTCCTGAGCAAACACCCCCGTCTGGAGGCTCTGGGGTGGGGATTGCAGAAGGTCCCTATGCTACAAAGGTGTCAATAAACAGTGACTTTAGGGCAAAGGGTACAAAGGGATGTGCCCTTGATTTTCCTGCCAGGGATGCTTTTCACTTTGGAGAACTTCGATGTGCTTGCACAACTACATTCAGCAATTCTTCTGTAATTACTTCAGAATTACAGCCACGAGCAATTATAGTTTTCAATAGCTTAGTGAGTGCACTGAATCCTGAGAAATTAGCTACCACATTTTCAAGGAGTAAATTTATTAATAGCAGCTCTAACTAGAAATCTTGTCTAATTTTGATCACTACCAGAAGAGATGAAAAAATAAGGGCTCCTATTTGCATGTATTAACAATATGACTGATAAAATTTGAGGGAGATATTCTGGGCGAACAAGAAAATTACAGCTGTGCTGCAATAATTAATGATGGTGCACTTTATTCTCCAAAGCTGTTTTTCTTGTACAGTTTAACTAAAGGTCTTGATCTCTGTCATTTCACACGACATTGTTCTGAGGCTGGTCAGGCTGTAAAAGCCATCAGCCTGGAGAAGAATTTATTTTCAAAATACAGCTTAAACCTCTGAACTATTTCTTAAATTATAGGTTAGTGAAAAGCAAGCTCTTCCCATGGGAACAGATACAGTTTTTTAAGAACTGTAAGGCTTGAACTGATTTAGAATTAAAATCAAGGGCTCTGTCCTGGGCTGGTGAGACCCCCTGTGGCTCCTGGCAACCACAGCTCTTCACAGCTGTGAATTCAGACACCCATTTCTAGGGGGAAAATAATCCTTAACCTAAATACAACTTTCCAGAGATGATGCAGTTGACTGCTGTGTCCTCGTCTGCTTTTTCCCAGGCTGGCTGGCTGGGAAGCTGCTGACCCTGCTGGATCTCGGGCTCCTGTGGCAGCTCATCCTTCCAGTGAAGGAATCACTGGCTCGGCTGGAGCCCACGCGGGGTTTGTCCCGCGCACGTCACCAGTCTCAGCAATACGGGCTGAATTCCTGCGTCTCCAGGAGAGGCAGGGGCAGGTTTGGAGGAAATGTCTTTGTTGGCTGTGTCTGTCCTCTGCCCTCATCACTGCCAGGCAAAGCAGGAGAGCTCATGAGGCGTTTCTGATTAATCTGTGATTCGGCCATTTGCTGCTCAGGCTGTCAGCCCAGGAGGCAGCTGAGCAGCGCTGCTGGAGCACGTGGTGGGCTCAGGACCTCAGCAAAGGAAACACTTTCCCCAACAGAACCCTCACCCCCTCCTTGCCCACAGTGTTCAAACTAAATGGTTTTAAACTAAAGAGGGTCAATTTAGGCGAGATATAAGGAAGAAGTCTTCTGCAATGAGGGTGGGCAGGCCCTGGCACAGGTTGCCCAGAGAAGCTGTGGCTGCCCCATCCCTGGAAGTGTCCAAGGCCAGGTTGGACGGGGCTTGGAGCAACCTGGGCTGGTGGAAGGTGTCCCTGCAGGGCTGGGACTGGACGATCTTTAAGGTCACTTCCAAGCCAACCTACCCTGTGATTCTGTGATTCTAGTACACTTCATCTGCTGGACCACTGTTGCTGGTGGGCTGTGAGCAGACACTGCACCTTCAGGTTTGGGGTGTCCCTGTCTCCTCTCACAATCTCACCAGACCCCAGGAGATGCCTTTACTGCTGATTCCCATCCTTTACTGGCGAACCCCATCCCAGGCTTCTGCTGAGCTCTGCTCTCTTAGTTTCTTATTGCAATACTCTGCTTGCCATTTTTATTGCAGACTCTTTACCATGTGTGTGCACATCCTTCTTTAGACCACAACGGAAAAAACTCGGGTGGTTCCTGCTACCCCAAGGTCTCCTTAACTGCAACCCCACAAACTGTTTCCATTTCTCTTGGTACCTTCTTTCAAAGTGCATCACTTCTGTAACACCTCCTAGAGATGCTGTTTGTGGCAGTCACTGTGCTTCCTACAGGTCACTGCAGGAATTTCATCGTGTTCCCCTTTTTAATTGAAATTGCAAATACGTTTCCAGACACGGCTCTGCCAATACCCCGACAGCAGCCTCTGTCACCTCTTCAGTGTTCTGAACTGGGGAATGCTTGTGTCTCAGCTTTCACCCAGGTGCAATGAAACGCCTAAATATCTAAAGAAATTGTGTCTGCCTTGATGTCATCACTGCTGTCCCACCTAATAAATATTTTCCTGATTGTTGAATTCACAGTATCACAGTAAGAAACCAAAAAATCACCAGTCCCTTCCCTCTGAGCAAGAGAATTACTTCCACGTGGGTAAGCAATCGTAGGTAAGTGGTATTTGTGTACTTAGGTGGCATCTGGTTTATTGGGCGGAGCACTGAGCCACACACTCGATAACTTGCATCACCCTGTGATTCATACAGTCATCTGACCTTCATCTAACTGCTGCTCTGCTTTTATTTCCTTTGCTCCCTACAAGTTACAGTAAAGGAAGTTCTTCCTGTGCTCCACACACAATGCTTCCTTTCATGCAGGGAATGGTTGTGCTTTAGTATTTAACAGAACAACCAGCAGAAGCATCTCTTGGAAAAGCACAGGATGGAGCACCTCTTCCCTCTGCCCCCACAGGACCCCCTGCAGACCACAGGCACTCCAGGGGTTGTTGTTGGCTGGACACACCTCCCCTCCTGGGTGAAACCCCAGCCCCTTGGGGTGGGGTGACGGGGTTTGCAGGGAGGGTCCCTCCCTGTTCTCTGTGTGGAAAAGTGAGCAGGTCTTCCAGGAGGAGTCCAACTCTGCTGGCTCTGGCTGGGGCTGGACCTTCAGCTCCTGCTCTGCCCAGCGAGGCCGTTCTCTGGATCCACACTCGTGTGCCTCCCCTGCAGCTGAGGAAGGACATCTCCCTCATGTCTCAGCTTTCTGATGTGTGAAGGGAAAGGGACTCTGGTGATGTCTCAGCAGGAGCATCTCAGCTGTCCACTGCAGAGGAGCTTCTGGGTGGTGGGAAGAGGCCACCACAGGCTTTGGAACGCTGCTGGGAATCAATATCCCCTGACACAGAATTACTGCGTGACGTTACCGAGGGCAGGGTCTCCAGAAGGAAGGGAGGAAAACCACATCGACTGGAAGAAGAGTCATCTGCAGATCTTTTTAAAGTTAAAAATAGTCAGGATTTTGTCTGCAGAAGACAGTTTGTTCTGTTATGCTGCTGGCATCATGTGAGCAGGCCGTACGCTTCTGCATTTGAAGGCTAAAACTGACATGCTGAAAACAGGAACTTTCTGGATATTCCGCATGCCTGAGATTTAATGGTTTCAGTGAGTGGCCTGATATCATCTCCTCCATACGGTTGTGCTTGGGTGGGGGAACTAAACATCTCATTAGCTCTGTAGGGTCATTAAAAGCCAGAGAAGAGATCATAAGGAATAATAAGGATGTATGACATCCTGCGAAGACAGCTGATAAAAGCAGCCGCCTCTGCCACCGAGCGCTTCAAGGTGAGGGGACCCAGTTTAGCAGCATGGAGGAGCTGAGTGCTTGGTAACTCATGTCAGCAGGAGCTGTTTATCCTCTCTTCATCAGGAAAATCAGACCGACAGCATTGAAATGGGACTAAAACCAGAGGATGATACAGGGAATTTTGGCCTACATAACTTTGCAGTGAGTTCACCGAGCATTCCTGGCTCCCAGGCCTGGACTGAGGCTACTAAGCTGTGCAACATTTCTTCATAATCAAATTATAGTTTATACACACACACAGAGCACAAACACGCAGACCCGTATCTGCCTCCAAATGAACAAAATGTCTGCAAAGAGTGGAAAGCCGAGGTGATGCTGCTGAATTGTCGCTCTGGCCTCAGCTACGATAGCAAAGCTCGTGGTTGCAAAGTACCCTGACACCAGCAGCAAGAGAACGGTAAGAAATGCGAGTGTTCCCCAGCCCTGGTCTCGATTCAGATGCTGTAATAGTTCTCGTAGGATTTCACAAATAAGTAGCCTGTATTTGATTGCATAAAGCAGCGAAATCGCATGTCAGGCTTTTATTCCCAATTTCTTAATCTAGATGATTGCCAGTTAAGAAAAAGTCTAGACCCTTGGCCTGTTCTTTGGCAGAGGAGAAGTTGTTTATTATTTTTCCACATGCTCAGAGAATTACTCCATTTACTTAAAAAGGGGAAGGACTAAAATCCTATTTACTCTAATCTTTATCATATTTAAACTGGCTGTTCTCTGTAGGCATGTCCCCTTCTTTTACTAGCTCAATGTTGTTGGCCAAAGTGTTGTCCCCTGACAAATGTCACAAATGCACAGAATGGTCACATTGAGTTATGCAAGTGTTTGGCTTTTTGCCTCTGAAAATAGCTGCTCAGTAGAAAAATACAAATCCCATTGCATGTTCTCTCTGGGTTATAACAGGTCACAGACACAAAATCCCTGCTGTTTGTGAAATATTCTTGCAGCTTATAGTTGTACAACATTTAATGACCCAAAAAATTAATGAAAGAGACATTGAATGTTTGGAATAAGACATGTTGAATTGGTAAGTGATGCCAGATTACTGGTGGGGAATTGTCCATGGCAAGAGCGTTCTTTCTTTTTGTTATTTCTTTTTTAAGTCTTCATCTTTTTCTGTGCCCAGCCCATTCTTTTCCCCACCCTCCCCTTTCTAATGGTTTTTGGCATGAGGTTTCCTGCGGCAAATGAAGAAAATCTTTCAGCTGAAGCTGTAACCTGATTATAGGAACAAAGAACATGCAAATGGGGCAGTCACCAGACTCCAGATTGCCTCCTGTCAGGGCAGGTTTTCCCCCGCCGCCCCCACCTTAATTTTTTTCAGGCTTGAGCATGGACATCTGTATACTGTTGCTGGATACCTCCAATATCTAGACAGGCCCATATGCTCTTTTGGGTTTTGCCAACAGAGTGCCGGGGCTGGAATCAAATATCCGTAGGTTGTGTGCAGTAAAAATAAAACGGCAGCAGACTGACAAAAAAATTGATAAAAGAGCCTGTTTCAGACAGAGCTGCTCCTTTGCTGAGTGTGTATCTGTTTGGGGCAAGAACTCGTGGCTTGGAGCAAACCAGCTGGTTTTTAGATGTTATTTTACAACAATTTTGAATGGTTTTGTCAGTTCTTATTCTGTTTTACCAGGCAGTGTTGATACTGTTGTGCACTGTACCATGCCTGGGGCAGGTCGGATGCTCCAGTGACTTGGCAGCAGTCCTTTCTCTCCTCACCCCACACACATTGGTCAGGGCTTGGTAACTGCAGCAGGGTGGTGGCAGGCCCTGGACAGACCCTTTCAAGTCACTCAGCAGCGACAAGGGAGAGGAATGTCCTTCTTCATACCTGTCTTTTCCCCTCTGGACCAGGAAGAGAAACGAGGAAGATGGGAACACACATGTCAGGGTCACGGGGCAGCCAGTGCTCTTCCAAGACAAACAGCTTTCACTGTCCTCACTGGCAGCACTCAGGGAGTCCATATCAATGCCAGTCTTTGTGTTCGTAGAAACCTTAGTAAATGAATAGCAAATAACCCAATTCACTGCTTCCTTTTGCAGATCGCTCCTGACTTGGGAACTGGGATTCCAGAAGGGATCTGCTGTGTCACTGGCCAAGGATTACCTGACACGATGGTCATGGTGGGATGTTCCTGACACACTGTGCATCCGCAGGCATGAAATATTTGTTATTTCAGAATTTGCACCTGCCCTCCATGAAGCCTTTCCCGTGGACATTCCATAAACTGCCCTCAGTTCAGAGATGTGCCCTTCAGGTGGGAGCTAAGACGTAGGAAATGGTTACTCTCTCCAGCTGAGCTATGGCTCAGGCAGCTCCAGGGAGCAGCTGGGGCTTGTCATTCCCTCTCTTTGCATGTTAATATAATCTTAAAACCTTTAAGTCTTAAGACTGACTGTATTCCTCGTCCGTTCACACCAGCACTCACCACGCTAGAGACCATCAGCTGTGTGACAGGGAACATGAAAAGCAAGGAAAGTCTCCCCTGGAGGTAAAACATAAGTATCTCTACTTCTGTAACAAAGTGCTGCATCCCCAACTTAAAAGGTGTTAGGCTCCCCGTTTGTTTCAGTCTGGTTGATAACGCTGGAAAGTAATTGTTTGACTGTCACAAGGAGCTTATGTGCACATGGCTTTTACCTTTCAGGAAAAACCTGTACGTGGAAAGAAAGCTGAGCTTGTCTTTAGTCAGAGAGAGGAGAGATGTTCTCTGTTTTAGTTTTTAAAAATGTTATTACGATACAGCAGAAAGATAGAGATCTCACAGTTCTGAGGCTTCTTTTCCACCTTTTACCGTTGTCCTTTGCACTGAAGCTCCGGGAATATGCACAGCGGGGAATTTCGCCTCAGAAGGGGCAGAATTAGCAGTTCAATACAAAATAACCACTTCATTTTTGGTTTTGATTTTGCACATATAATTTGGTATGTCATATTTAATTTCAGAAATGGAAATTTTAAGCTGCAAAATGCTGTTTTAGCCAGGAGATCAATGTCCTTATGTGGCTGCCTGAGCAGTGTGGAGCCATTTGCAAAAACATAACTTTCCTGCAAAAGGTGAACTTCCACAAAATTCCCAGTGATGCCTTTGCCTCCCCGATTTCACAGACTTTTATTGAACCATCACAAACATGTTCTACTCAGGAAGTTCATAATCAGAATAAGCATATATGGTAAAACTGTCTGAAGAGGTTCTTCCCCTGGGAATCCCAGAATATTTTGTTTTCCTCTAGTCAGGCAGAGAATTAATTTGTGTATCTTCCTTGCGGTGTGTTAACCACATACTTAGCTGGTAGTTGTTGCCAATGAAATGCATGAATCTCCAAAGGGAATTTTTTTCCCAAAGCTCAGAAGCCAATAGCCTAACAGCCAGATTGGAGAACAAGAGGAAGGAAATTGCCAGGCTGTAATAAAACTCACAAGGAATACATAGAATCATAAAAATACAAGTTAAAAATATTTCAGTGCCTGTTGATTGCGAATCTTTGCCGGTGGGAGAGGTGAGGAAGTTGAGTTTTCCCCTGAGGAATCTGGGATGTGCACACCGTGGTACAAGGCGTGAGATTAAAAGGCGTCCTCGGGAGTGTCAGTGAACCAGAACAATTGAGGGAACATTCAGGGAGGAGGAGAAGCACTCCCTAACTCAGCTGGTCTTCCCAAATTCACGGATGTTTGAAGCAGAGATATTTAATCTCCTGAGACTGAAACTCATCCGTATTAATAGCAAAGCACCTCTGATTCTTATATGTAAGCCTACAGATACTGCTAGTTTTCAGTAAAAAAACTGTGTGATAAGTAACGATGCTTTATTCGGGCAGAGTGATACAATCCAGACAAAAGGGAAGCAAATTTTCCCCTCTCCATGGACAATCAGCATCCTGCTTGGCCGCATCCTTCAATCCCAGACCCAAAATTACTCACTTGTGAAAGCCTCTTAACTGTGTTTAACTACCCCGGCTTTACCACCGGGAGACATTGGCTGTAACACCAGTAAGCACTTGGGATCATGACACTCGTTTCCATTGTTCTCCAGATATTTGGGAAAATAAACCCGACAGCTAAAATAACCCCTGGAATAATTGCAGCTATTAGAGCCATTACCTACCCAAATTCAGGTATTTTGGGAGTGAGGAAAGTCTTGTTTCACGGGTCAGTTGTGCCAAGCAACTAAATTGGAACGGCAGCTTGGATTCCTATGGAATACCTCTGGCTCCCTTACTGCTCTGTGCCTGTAGGATGGTGTACAATAAACAGGAGAATTTGTGTGCAAACGTAAAAGGACTTTTTAGGCTACTGACTTTATTCCCATATTGCGTGTCCACCTCAGTGTTCTGTTCATTGCAGGAATGCTAAGCAGCTAGAATAGGTGGTAGAATGAGTTCCCTTCTAAAAACCAAGATTAGGGCTTAAATTTTTACAGATCCATGAGAACTGGAACAGCACAGAGTTCAGAAAAATCTGGGCTGTTTCTTTCATTAATTTTTTTCCAGCCACCTCCACCTGGGGAGTATTGGCTAGTTTTTTACATTATCTTTAAATATAAACTGAGCTGATAAAGAAAAATTACTTGATATTCTGTTACATCTCTGGTTAAAAAAAAAAAGGAAAAAATTAAGAAAAAAAAGGATTGTAATAAAGAAGGATTCATGCCTGAGTTCTTTTCTTCTTGCTTTTCCTCAGTTATTCAGGATAACTTTTTATCTCCAGCTTTTCCATTTCGTTTCCTGGCAGGGAATCTCTGAAGATTCCCACACTAGTGGAAATAATATTTTATGTACTAAAATTGAAAAAGGATAACGTGTTCTGCCAAATAACTAGTACAAACTTTTGACCTTTGCAATGATAATAGACGTGATATTTGGAAATGCTACTTTTACTACGGAAGTTAAAAATGAAGAAAAAAAAAAAGGAAAGAAAATGAGCTTTGCCAGACTTTATGGACTGAAACCAACTCATTTTTGAGAGCATCTTATGTTCTCTCTGTCGTGGTTGCAGGGTAATGACTGTGTGATGTTAAGAGTAGTTGCTTTTAAGATCCAGGCTGTCCATCCCGCTGTTGTTGTGCCTGCAATGGTACCAGGCACAGCCCCAGCACAGTCTACAGTAGAGGAAATGTCATATTTCCTCAGCTTTTTCTTTGAAGAAAACACTAGAAATATTATAAAACAACTTGGAATGGACAATAAAGTCCTTGAGCACAACAAAGATGATTGTGCCGTAAAGGGCAAGTGGCAAAGAGAATGGGAAGGGATGGCTGGAGAAAGGGGAGAAACAAAAACACTCTTGTTTATTAGGAAGGAAAGGGGAAAAAAAAAGACAAACACAAGTTGTGTGCCTGCATAGCTTTGATCTCCTAAATTTACAGAATTGGACATGGGGTAGGAAGGAAATCTTCCAAGGCGTGTTTAATACATGGCGGCTTCCCGGTGTCTCCAGGGGCCGTCGATGCTGGGAACGCAGGGCTTGGGAGAACTTTGTAAACCCCCACAGGGCTCCCAAGCTGTGCCAGCAGCTTCTTTATATTTAATATAAAGAGCTCCCAATTCGCGGGCCGGTCCTTCCCACCCCTGTGCCGAGGCCTTGGTGGGCAGCGTGGGGATGGGGTCACTCGCTAAGCCAAAGGCTGGGAGCAGCTCAGGACTCACGGATGTCCTGCGAATGTCAGGCCAATGTCCTGCCAACAGCAGTGTGAGGAAAAGGTGGGAAGGCAGGCAAAGCACAGGGGCAGTGGTGCCATGAGAGCGAAGCGAGCCCTGCCCACGGACACTGACTGGGGCAGCGCATCCCAGCTGACGTGGAATACACGTAACTAATGTAGAAATGGTTTTTTTGGGGCGCAGAGGCGGCACAAAAGTGTTTCGACGAGAAACTCAAGGCCCCCCGGTCCCCACACGGGGCGAGGCGGGGCGGCCTC